>CM040623.1:78014183-78617455 GCA_022817965.1 Solanum lycopersicoides
GCTTTCATCTCACTTAAACCATCATTACGTCATTCAAACTTAATTAAGTTATCTTTATTATTATGATTTAATTTTCACATCCACAAGCTATATACCTACTTTTTTTCATGTTCACTTTTGTTTGTAACAAAAATAATAAATGACATATGTATACATACGATACGATATTTATCATGATACTCATATTAATAAATTTGGCAGCGATTTTTGCCATCGGAATTTGGTTGGATCAGCATAATGGGAGATGCAATAGAACCAGGAAGAGTAACATTTGATGAGAAAATGGAAGTGAGAAAAGCCATAGAAGAAGCTCAAATTCCTTATACTTACATTTTGCTAATTGCTTTGCCATTAGCATTTGGATTAAGTTTTTTTTCTTTAGTTTTTGAGAAATATATAAGGAAAAGTTGTAAATGTGGAGTATTTAAGTTAACTACTAGTAATTTTTTTGAAGGATGTGTTTCATTTAAATCTACTTTAATTTATTGCAGAATGTTTTGGATTTCTGATTCTAGTTTGAGGTTTAATTATAGGATATCTAGCAAAAATATGTTACAAAAAGTAATAATTGTTATTTCATCGATCTGATTTGTTGCAAAATATCCTTATTGTTCAAGGATAGAAAAAGTTTGATACTTATTATGCATGATGCATAATTAGATGTATAAAGTAATCTGGATTAATACTCTATTAAATATCTTGATAGACAAAGTTCAATATTTAGATTATGAAAAAAAGTATTCAACTCTTAAAATAAAGGATAATATGGAAACTCCAAATCATTAGCCCAACTCTTTCCTTTCCTCTCTCTCAAGTGTTCAATGGAGACGTGATAGCAGCCATGGCTGCATCGTGTGGGAGAGATTTGCGTCAAACAGTGATTATCAAATTGCATATGGAAAACCAGTGCTATTACAGTTACAAAACCTTTTACCAAAGAAATTTGATGTTAAAGGAAACTGCAATATTGGACAACTTCATTTTCGTCACCAGTTGATCAGGTTTGATTTATATGAGGACTATGTACATGTTTAGTCAACTTCTTATGGTTATTTTATGTTAGACGGCGAATGGTATTTGTTTAAAATATTTATGGACGCCATCGTTCAACCTCAAGGACGAAACACCAAAAGCCTGGGTATGGATTTCATTGCAAGAGTTACCTACAGATCTCACCAGGCCAAGTATGACTAGGGTTAAGATAATTCTAGACCTACTAGACAAGCATCCAAATCATGTCACACTATAATTTTTTAAGAAAGAATCGGGTAAAATTATGGAACATTATCAAAGAATTGCCTATGACAATCTTCCACTGTATTGTACTCATTGTAAAAAAGGTTGCAGACCATCATATAACCCCTGAAGCTTCAATTTTGTAGAAAGAACAATTCGGCTTAGACCATTGAGAATGGTTTGGATCCTGGAAACCAAAGGGAATGACAAAGATTTGGTGAAAGTTATGTCATCACTTTCTTAAGCTAATCTCACAAATAATTTGACTATTTCGATCTTAGTGTTGGAGTTAACTTATTATGTACTAGTTGTAGTAGAACTCTATTTAGTATTTATTCTTTTACTAGTTGTTAATGTTGTAAATTCCCCTTATAAATACATGAATACAGAATGAGCAAGGCTTACGGTTTCACCTTCACTTTATCTCTTTCATCTTGGTATCAAGAGCCCTAAACGATCTTTTCCATGGGTCTCGAAAGTTCCTCGTCTCAAACCACCCCCTCTGCTCAACCGTCCTCCTTTAATCAATCTTCTCTTGGCCTTCCAACTCCCCCTCCGACAATATCCAATATCAAAGGTTTTGTTCCTATAGAATTGACATACGTCAACTACCTTACCTGGAAGAAAGTTTTTCTCACCGTCCTTAAAAGTCACAACCTTCTTTCCTTAGTCGATGGAACTGTACCATGCCCACCAACCGAACATGCTGATTTCAGGCTAGGGATGCAATGTGATACTATTGCATTAAGTTGGATTAATGCAACCCTTTCTTCCGCTGTTCTTGACACACTTTTGAACTATGCTTGTGAGACATCTAAACAAGCTTGGGACACCTTAGCCTCCCTATATTTAGATCAAGTATCTTCCTCTATCATTCACCTCAAGTCCAAATTCCAGAATTTCAAAAAAGGTTCCCTTTCCATGGAATATTATCTTATACAACTTCACTCGGTTGCCTGCTCTCTTAGGGCAATCGGTAAATCTGTAACTGATGATGATTTAGTCACTCAAGCTTTTCAAGGATTACCTCCTTCCTATCGGACCTTTGTGTCTGCATTAAATGCGACTGGAACGCTTCCTTCCTTCATTGCATGACGACCACTTCTTCTCATCGAAGAAGCTCACATTACTTCACATACTTCTGAAGAGTCAAATCCTCAAACTGCTTTGTTAGCGTCTTCTCAAGGGAATAACACTTCTAATTCCTCGTCATTCGTAAATGGAAATCAGACTGCCAAAGGACACTTCAATGGACGCGGCCGTGGCAGAAATAACAGGGGTCAATATGGTAGAGGTCGAGGCTACCACAACTCTTCATGGTCTTGTTTCCAACATCAATCTAGGCCTCCTTCTCCTAGTTTTCACCTTCACTTTATCTCTTTCATCTCTGAGTGCTCCTTGGTGGGCTGATTTGGTTGATGAAGAAGTGCAGGTTTCACCTCCTCTTTCGAAGGCAAGTTAAGTCCAAGCTCTAGAATTTGTGCCTAAAAGTGTGATTGCAAAGAAGAATGAATCAGAGTCCTAAGCATCAGGATTTAGTCCCACTAATACTTAATTAAGCTATTGATATGGGCGATGATTTTTTTTATGAGGATGAAGAAGATAATACGTTGGACATATGCTTTGATAAGGTGGCTAGGGATGGGGATATTTCACCTCGGCATCAAAGAAGTAGTAGCAACAAGAGCTAAAAAAAAAGAAAAAAAAAGACACATGGTACGCAACACAGTTGTGGATGGTAAAATGACTGGGGAGTTAATTTGTTCCACGTCAAATATCGATGTGATTGGCAAAAAAAATTATATAACAGCGTCAATAGATTTAACAAGATCCTATAAACCCAAGAATAAGTGATTAACTATCAAGTGTTGTCAGACAAATTTGAAGAAGATGACAAGAGAAAGATACTTCAGGTTAATTTAGAGGGACAATCTATTATTTTTAATTCATACAATTGTATGAGGAAGATCTTGGTTAATAACTCAATTTTCTTCTTGGCTTTTATATTTTTGCATTATTTAAGTATCTTCATATGTAATATCATCATAGAGTGTATTACAAACTCGATGATGGTCATAAAATACCTACCTAGCCCTCTCTTGTTCTTATTTCTTCATGCTTGTTAATTGGTAGAGCTTCATAACCGTATCAGAATTGGTAAAGTAATTAAAGTCTAGCTCCCTGTCTTGTACTTATCCATATTGAGGATTTTTTATGTTAATAAAAGGCCATATATTATATATATATATATATATATATATATATATATATATATATATATATATATATATATATATGGAACATCAGAGTAGTAGTGAATATCTACACTGATAGAAAGTTTCACTAACATTGATTAGCAGTTGCCATGATAAATACTCATAGTTGTTAACTTAAATATGTTTAAATTCACTAACCTTCATGTCTAGTGCCTTTTTACTTTCTAAATATTGATTCTTTGTCATCACAAAGGTACTATAGCATAATAAAGGAAAAATAATATTTTTATTATGTGTAAATAATCTAAATACATGTTCTAGTAACATAACAGAAGACTTGGCATAATTAGTAAAGTTGCTACCACGTGACGAGGAGGTCACAGGTTCGAGCGGAATGAGCCATTATAGATGGTATAGAGCTACTATTGTATCAACCTTGTCGAAGTGGGTTAGACCTTAAGTTTAACTGAGCTTAGGTAAATCCTGGTAAGACAGGAAAAACTCAGTGAAGATGTTGGTTATATAAGTAAGCAAAACTTACACCATAGTGACGCATTTTAAAGTCGTGCCAGCCTATGACTAAAGCGAACAATATCACTAACGGTCTAAGCTGTTTTATCTAACATATGCCCGACAACACTTCCAGTTTCATCCTTGTGTCTCATTCTTTTCTAACAAACACTTCATAATCTTACCCGGTGGGTGGTGTCATCACTCAAGCCTTGAAACTCCTGTTCATCACTTACTCATTCGACATGTATGGAAGTCAACAGGAATTGGAACTTATTACTTTAAGTTCAATTGTACGATCAAGGGTAGAGTAAAACATGTAACTTCTTTAATGTTTGTGTAGCCTCTTAATTATATAAGTGTTCGTCGACAAACCCTAGTTCTCGGATACCACTTATGAACATTGAGTAATTCATTAAGTGAAAAGTTAACAAAAAGATTGATAACGCAATAAAAAACATTGGTTTGTACCTTGACAAAAGAGAAGTGATTACATGTGAAATAGTACTCACATGATGAGCCGAACCCAAATATACGAGAATGTAAGTTGTACTAGCACCAACTTATTGCTATACTAAGGTACAAACCAACAAACAAATTTCTTGTCATGTATTTACAATGGCAGCAAGAAAATATGTATTGTACTTTTACTATTCTTTACCTCCTTAAAGTGCTTCTTTGATTTAGGAGGAATACTGGAGGTATTTCCGTCATAATACTTGGAATGCGGTGCATATGAGTTTCTGCAAAAGGAGGGATTTATTACATATATAAGCATCTAAGCTAAATAAAGATGAAAACATGATTTTTCTGATTATGATTTACCTTTGTGTAACTGTTGATTTTTCGTTTCCTCATTCTTCATTTTGTTCATATGGTAATGTTGATTTTTTCGTTTCCTCATTCTTCATTTGTTCATATGGTAATGTTTATTTTGAATTTCTTGTCTTTTCTTATGAACTTGCAGGAAAAACTTTGTAAAATTTGTGGTGATATAGGTTCTCAAGAAGCAATCATTACTTGCTATAAGTGTAAAAATGTTGACGTGCACCAGTAAGTTCTCTCTCGATTTTTAGCATGAAAAGGCAGTCAGTCGAGCTGATAGTCATGATTTCTTATCCGTACTTGCTGCATAGACCTTGTGCCATATCTATATGTTCATTGTAAACCTCAAACATTGTCCCAATCCCAAATCCATTCTTTTTTTATTGACTTGCCATTTCTAATGGAAAAGTTGATCTTTTCACACAAGGGGTTGCTCCTCTTGAAGCAAATTGCGAGTTAGATTATCAGCTTTTGCTCCCCTTTTTTTGAAACTTAAATAGGGATGAAAAGTTGAATAGAACTAAAAGCCTAAATGGAAGTGATATTACATATTAGGGAGAGTAAGGAGCTCTTCGAGTTGTCTAATCTTTCTGGCGTTCGGATCCTAATAGTATTGGGTTCCACCTAAAGGATACATTGATTCTTTCATTAGAATGTTCTGGCATTTAATTCTATTAAGTATTTGGTTCTCTTCTTATTTTTAAAAATTATGCTTTTCTCTTCCTTTCAGATTTTGCGTGTCGGGTTATTATGTTGATGCACCAGTGGATTGGTGTTGTGAAAAATGTGATAGTGACAAATGTATAATATCTTTATCACATGGACTAGAAAATGTGCAATCCGAGGGATCATCTGCAAAGATTTGTCTGAGTAGTGTGCAACCAAATAAGTTTCCTCGTGGGAGTAGGAATCGTATTAACTGGGAAAAGGAGGTAAAGACTGGGAAAGCCAGATATCTGCCTGTTGAAGACGCACTTGGTCTGCGATCAGGCATGGAGAAATATGAATCACCATTGGTAACTACTGTGTCCTCAAGAGTGGTGTCAACCGAATCCATGGCGATCGTGACTCAAGATCATTTTAGCAATCCTAGAGTTCAAATTCCAAATTCTTTTCCTGAGAAGAGCGCAATGCAATTATATAAAGGTTGAGTGTTCACCAACATTTTTTGAATTCATTAATTGGTTTAATTTGTCCTCTTTTTATACCTCTAATCTTCAGAAATTTCATTTTCTATCATTTACTTTTTACTTCCATCCAATTGATGTAGCTTATTTTTTAGGTCCGGCTGGCTCTACTATTATGGAGCATAGGAGTCCCAATGTTGTGAATGAGAATCGAATGATGAATTCATCTATGACACACCCTTGTGATCCTGCTTTAGTTCCTTCCTGGAAGTAAGTACCCTTCATGAATGCACATTAATTTCTAATATAGTTTAACACAGGGTAAATTGAGCTCCAAAAAGTTCAAATTCAGCAAGTTAGTCATTTGCATATTTCTCCCGTGTGGAATGGAATGGTTGCCCAGAAAACTATTTGGGGTGCAAGCAAGCTCTAGGAACGCCATTAGTATAATAACTAAAAAAATGAATAGTATACTGTATAATATATGCCTAACTATGGGAAAGAGTTCTACATACTATATATTTTTGTGCCCTTGAAACTTGAATACGCCTTTTGTTATGCGTCGAAAAACAGAGAAGTTTCCCTTTGATTATTCTACGTACTATATATATAGAGAGAGAGAGAGAGAGAGATCTTTTTTTACTTGAAGAATTGGAACAACTCAACAGGAATACAGGTTCACTTCCCTATAATAATTAGTCTTTCTCTTCTTTGCATTTTAGGGGAAATTTTGACATCTTAGGTGCGCTGGAACTTGCACCTGGTTATATCAAGGCTCATTCTCCTTGCAGAGTTAGACGAAAGGTTTATGAGTTCTCAGGACTATTGCCTGATACTCTTAAACTTGAATTAGTTCCCCGTGGGGATGTCTGGACAAGTCTTTTCAACGGTTATTTTCCGGATAAAGAAGACATAGGACTCTATTTCTTCGCAAGTGATAGAGAGAGGTCAGCTTCTACCCTATATATCTACCCCGAAAAGGGATCAGGAGTGCAAAGTAGAAGTGTGCCCTTGCCCGGGATTATTTTTACTATTTGAATTTCCCATTATCTGTAGGCCTGAGAGATATATCGCCCTGGTGGAGTTCATGCATAGCAAGGATTTGGTGTTGCGAACTCTTATCAATGATGTTGAGTTGATTATACTGACATCCACAGCCCTATGCAGTGATTCTCAAAGTACATTTATAATATCTACGTTATTTTCTCATTTTCTTATTCCCTTTCATGAAATTTTAGGTAATATATATATTCAATTATGCTCTGTAGAAGATTAATTTTCCTGTCTATCTAAAAGATTATTCCTTTTAAGTTAGCAATACTTGTTTGGTTTCGTTTGAATATAAATGGTTTAGTGCGGTAAGTCATCAGGCGAAGCTGTAGAAGTACTGATTGTACAATCTGGGGCTGAATTTATCTGTAGTTTGTGTGCCTTGAATTTAAGTTCAAATTTCTGTGGATGTTCTTGCAGGATGGAACAGTGAGCACTTCCTGTGGGGATTATTTTACCGCATGGGATGTGCTGAAGGAGGCAGCAACAAAGTGGTGGACATGGAGATAGACATGATAGCTGGAGAAGATGTAGGAACGCTGGACATTGTGCTCCACTCATGGTTGTAGATCTGTTCCCAACGAGTTTTCTTCATTCAGTTCAGTCTGTTTTAGTCCAGCTACTTAATTCTGTCTATCTTGATGCTTGCATCGTCTATGTGACTCGTATCTTTTGGTTCTATCATCCGACTCTACTGTTAGACTCCTCATACTAGCTATTTGTCACAAATACAAATCAACAATTAGATTTATGGTCAATATGTGAGTACTGAGTTCTTTAATCGTTCATCGCTTGGAATCCTATTACAGTTATGGTCAGTATGTGAATTTAAAATGGAACAAGTTGCTTAAAACAACTCAGTTGGTGCTGCATAGCCTTCACTATCGGAAATGGTTGAAGACATTTGATCGGAAAGATACTTTTCTTTGTGATATGCTCTGCATTCTGAAATGTTGAAAGACATTTTATCCGAAAGATATTTTTCTTTGTGATATGCTCTGCATTCTGAAATGTTTGAAGACACTTTATCGATGATCTGCCACTCATTCATGCCCGAAAAAATGAAAGAATTAAAACCCTTTTTATATATTTCAGATCACAGAAAGATGTTTCTCAAAATTTAAATGAATAATCATGAATTTGCTATAAAGTTTGCAGTTTGAAATTGGACTAGCATTTAACACTAATGAATAACCCTTTATAAGGAATGTTGATCATTTATACAACTTTTTTATTATGCACGTGAGGATATCTTCGTCACACGCTGCCTACATACCCCAAAATAAATCCTACAGAGGGATCAAGTCCACACTACATACTTCTTTACATATATTACAAATCATTTGTTTATTATTAATTATCTATCTATTTGTTAGTACCCAGTACCCTTCCACAAGTTCCGTTCTCTACTTCCTTCAGATCTGGTAATTGCCTCACGAATTTATGATTGCCGCACTTGAATGTTATCTTCCGGATTGGTTTGTGTAGAAGGGACTCTGAAACACTTTTCTTCTTCCTTGTCTTTGCTGTGTTGACTACGATGGACGAATAATTCTGCAGAAAAGGATGGTTCAAGAGCAGATCGGTAGTCCAACGCGAGCTGGGATTCTTCACAAGACATCTCTTCAGAAAATCTTTGGCTTCCTTTGACAACTTAGAAGTCTGAAACTTAGGTTTCTCAAACGCGATTTGGTGCAACACATGATCATCATCTCCGTCCCACAGCGGTGTCCCTGTAATCAGCTCATAGACAGTGCAACCAAGAGCCCAAATATCAACATGTGGGCCATACTCATAGTTACGCACCAATTCAGGTGCCATATACCTTTTTGTTCCCCTGATCATCAGTTGTCGTTTTTCTTTGACAGCCTGTTCAAAAGTCATGGAAAGCCCGAAATCAGCAATCTTGGCAGTTTCTTCTGTGCCCACCAGGAGAATATTGTCAGGTTTGATGTCGCAGTGAATAATTCTGTTGGTGTGAATGCAACTAAGGCCTAAAAGAATATTCTTTGTGTGTTTTTTAACTTCAAACTCGGTCAGTGAATTGCAATTGCGAAGACGATTGGCAAGGCTTCCTCCTGATGCATACTCCAGCAATAAGTTGTAAATGATGACTTCATCTTCGAATGAGAGATTAGCTCCGAAACATCGAATAATGCCCGGAGAGTATTTGAACATACCGAGAAATTCCTCTTCTTCTTTCAACGATTGAGAAGCATTGTAGTTGCAAGACTTGACGGCAATAAGAGAGGGAAGAGTAACGCCGTGAAATAGTGCATTGGAGGTAGAAGCTAACGAGACGACACCGAAACTACCTTGACCAAGAGTTGTGCCTCTATCCCACAATAATTCCGCCATTGAAAATTAATTATAAATTGGATGTGCAGTATACTATATTATGACCTACTATTACTAACGACTTATAGTTATCTAATCCTATTTTAATTTGGATTAAACCTTTCTTACCTAAATGGATCCTCAAAGTTTATTAAAATAAGAAAGTTTCTAAATAGTTTCAAAATTTAACTATAGCTTTATTTCCTTCTACACTATTCATCTCGTCTGTTTTCCTTCTATTTTCCTAAATAAATTTCTTAAACAAGATATTTGTGAAATAAATTATTAATCAAATTAAAGAGCATAATGTAGAGGCGGGAAAATCAATATATTTTGATTTCTTTTTCCATTAATAGTAATAAATAGATTTTTTTAAAAATAATTATTAATCAAATTAAAGAGCATTATTTTAGGGAGGGAAAATCAGTAAGCATAATATTAAATAGATATTAAATTTTATATAAACAACGTATATAAATGTATACATACTAATTAAGTACTATTTTACGATATTATATACTCTTTCCTAACTATTTTATGTGGCAACATTTTACCGGGCACGGAGTTTAAGAAATAAATGAAGACTTTGAAATGTTTATCAAATTGCCCTTCAAAAGTAGACTCACTTTTCTCTCTCCTCATAAATGTATTTGAGTATTATTTTAAAATTAAGTGGGATCAACAAGGATAAGAAAGAAATTATATCTTTAAATATTTATCATCATGTAAGAAAATGTGACATTTTTTTTTGGACTGACCAAAAAGGAAATGATACCACATAAAATGGGACGGAGAGAGTTACAGTCTATTAATTTTTTTTTGGTTCATGATGCCCTGTTCGAAATCCATGATGAGCATAGTGGGTTCAGATTTGGTTTTAAAGCTGCTGGACCTGTGAGAGCACATATTGAAAAAGATACACCAATAACTTTGGGTAGTCCTGTTCAAGAAATGAGTAGCAATCATAATATATCACATAACTATTTTAAATTACAAATAATTATTTCTTGGTTAGTTTGAGGGGTATACTAGATTATATTTTGAGACTAAAAAGATGGATGAAAGGTATTTGTAAACCATTTTTCATAGGATGGGATATTTTTGGTCATTTCAGTTAACTTCACGATATTATAGTTTGAATAAATGGGTCTGTCCATATGTTTCTTAGAATCGCATTTTCAATGAGCCACCTTGTCACCAAATACTTAAAAATATGAAAAGAAAAAAAAAACATAATCAAACTAGTTTATTCATCTCATTTCCTGACAAATCACTAAAAAGAAGTAAAATGATCAGTTCAAATTAAGATCATATGACTTGATAAAGATAAGTTAATTCATAAGAAAGAACTTGACTGTTTCTTCACTTGGATGGATAATACCTGATACAAATTTTTTTGTCCTTGCAACTTTCTCCTTAGATCATCTCTTGTATTTTTATTTGTTCTTACAATAACTATCAAACTCCATACCCATTTGCCAGAGAAATAGACTAACAGCTTTGTCACAAAACACCTGAACAAAACATGTTACATGTTTGCCTTGAAAAAAATCTTCTACACTGCACTGATTCGAGAGGATAACCAACAAGATCAGAAGAAACGCCCCTCAAGTGAGAGTGGCAGTAAGAGCATCAAACTAAAAATGCTTCAACAGAAACTGAGCTTCTTCATCACTTTTGCATAAGCCAAAGGGACCGTAGCAGGTTGCCTGAGCCGACGTTTTGATTTCTTAGACTTTAAATGTGCATTGTGTCTCTTCCCCTCTTTCCAGCGCCTAATCTGGCCATCCTTCATCACACGAAATCTGTCCTTATAAGACGAATAAAATTTCATTTTGATTTTCTTGACTTTTGATGTGATTGGAGTCATGGGCTTCCTGCTTTTCAACTTCCTTTTCCTCTGTTTCGCAGTGATGTACCGCACTTGCATGAAAGAAAGAGCGAGGAGAGACGAGTGAGTGGGGAACGAAACAGGGCCACCATGGCAAAGGGGTTTAAAGGTGGGAGAGAGTATTGAATGTGTGAAGGGTTTGTTAATAATGGGATTGGTAGCAGTGTGGAGAAGACGATAAGGAGGCATAGGGTGGTGATGGGTATTTGGAGTTGAACGGAGAGCGGCGAGGGATCGGAACTTGGAGCACCATCTCTGCATCTTTGCTCTCTATTTGGGACTTAGGTTTTTTGCTTTTGATTGTAAGAGCCAAGAGGGGAGACGAGACACCATCATTTTTAATTTGGGGAGTCATTATGATATTTTAACGAAATATTTTCCATGAGAAATTATTTTAGTTATTATGAAGAAAAAAAATTGGAAGTTATGTTTTATAATTATTTATATTATTTATTACTTGATTCGGTAAATTTTCTTATATAATTTTAATCAACTTTTAGTACTTAAATTCTTCATGTAAAAAGTTTTTGATTTATAAATTTTATTTTATACTTATAAAATATATTGTTTTCATTTTTCATTTTATTAATGATGGATCGCATGAAGCAGAGATGGAAGTGAAGATCAATACAAAAGTCATACGGCCAAGAGAAGAGAGGGGAAGTTTCAAGTAACTTAGGTCAATATCCAAGAAAAGGGGAGATTGATGATAATATCGGTCATCATATTAAAGCGAAAAGACAGAAATGGAGGCTTCATCGGATTATGTGAGATAAAAATATGTCACCAAGACTTGAATATAATTTCTACAGAGTTGTGACACCTACATTGTTTTATAGAGAAGATGTTGGCATGTCAAGAATGCATATGTTCAAAATTGGATGAGATATGAGGATGCTCATATGAATGTGCGGACATACTAGCTAGGAGCGGTAGGACTAGGAACAAAGTTATACATGACAAAGTGGGAGTGAGCTTCGTGAGGACGTAAGAGCAGCAAGATTAAGATGGTTCGTCATATGAAGAGGAGGTGTATATAGAGGCATCAATCAACATATAGGGGTGAGAGTTTGGCTATAGCAGATTTCAAGAGAGATAAAGGAAGGCCAAAGAAGAACTGAGGAGGTGATAAAATGATAGTAGGTAGTTGTGTGTTGCACTAATTTTACATGGAGAAATAGGGGGCTAATCTCCTCTTCTCTTCATTAGTAGTCTTACCTAGTATTTGCATTGAATGTTATTCTTCATTTTTAACTTTAGTTGCTTTGTTTATTTTGTTATTTTATGGTCGTTATTTTTCTTTCATCTTTCTTTGATTATATTAATTTGAATTGAGAATTTATCAAAAATAATTTTCACAAAAATAAAAATAAAGTTTACATATATTCACTATCCTTCAAACGCACACTACGTAAACTAAGTAAGGAATTAAAACTTCCATTGTTAGAATTCTTAAAAATTTGATACTCACAAATAAGTTTTGCGATTTGTCGAGGGTTCGCTGAGGATGTCATTTTAAAATTGTAGTTAAATTTGAAACTATTCAATAAAGATTTGACCCATTTAGTTAATAATGTTTTAAAAGGTTGAAATTGATAGAAGATAAATTTTTTCTTATAATATTTCATAATTTGGTATAATAATATAAAAGTATACATGTATAAATATCTCTTATACACAATTGTACAAAATAAACACACATAGTATTGTGTAACCTTTGTATGTGGTGTATACACATTATTACAAAAAGAAGTTGGCTCTATAAAATATCATAACATACTCATTGTAATTCTACAAGCGGAATCTAAAATGATAATATATATAAATCCTACACATATGCTATGGAGATAAATGTTGTTTATGATAAATTTTCTTTCAAGGATAACAATAAAATGAGATCCAGCGAGACCATGTTTTCATCCATAGGATCCCAAGTATCGGATCGATCAAAAGTTCAATTCTATCAGAACTACTCATTTTCAAATGATATCCACATTGTTCACAAATACAAATATTCATTGTTGATTTTAAAATTTTCTTACAATTTAATTCATAACAATTTCGCGTTGAACCCACAAATGCTTGTATTTTTGAGTAACCTCGAGCTCATTAGAACTATTAAGATAGTGAAAAAGATGTGTGTTGAAATAAAAGAAAAGGAAGATCAAAAGTGAAGATACTTTCAAGAAGTTAGTTATAAATATTTCAAGAAGTTAGTTAGGAGGTAGTTACATAGTTAGGTAAGTTAGTTATTCAAAAGAAGATGTATAAATACATATCATTAGTCATTGTAATACTTATTCAAGAATAATATACAAATCTTCATCTTCTTCAATTCTATTGTTTCCATAATAGAAAAAAAAACTTCATGGTATCAAAGCTGAAAAGGAAGCTTAAACACCTCTTAGAGGTAACTAGGACTCTAAGATTTCAAGTTCAAATTCCTCTAAGATATTGGGGTCAGTGTGTGCTTACAACTGCTTACTTAATAAATAGAATACTTAGCAGGGTTATAGGAGGTAAGTCTCCATATGAAAAGATATATGGTGGCAAGCCAATGTTGTCTCATCTTAGAGTGTTAGGTTGTTTATGTTATGCTAAAGTTCTCACTGAAAGTGATAAACTAGCATCAAGATCAAGGCCTGCTGTCCATATGGGGTATTCAGAAACTTAGAAGGGCTATATTTTATTAGATTTGACATCCAAGAGGTTATTTGAAAGTAAGGATGTAATGTTTAGAGAATCAGTGTTTTCATTCAAAACTTCTTTAGCTGAAAAAGAGGGTGGTCCATTTGTTAATAGCATGGGTAATGACATGTTAAATGTAGAATGGAAGTCGACATGTGACAACATGGTTAACAAAGAAAAACTTCATCAATAGTGTTTACAAGAGACACATTGTGATCAAGAAGTGGATAGAAGTTTGGTTGATAACATTGAACAAGATACAGTTCAATAAACAGTACAAGGTCAAGATGCAGAAGGTCATGATTCACTTACTAATGATACTCAACAAGTAGTAACTAGAAGGTCTACAAGAGGAGTTCATCCACCAATGTGGATGAAAGACTTTGTGTCTTTTAATATGGGGAAACATGTACAGTAGTATCCTATAGCTGAGTGTGTGGCGTACAACCATATGTCTAAGCCTTACCAAGAACTTATTGCTGCAACTTCTGTTTTAACTGAACTTGCTACTTTTACTGAGGCAAGTAAAGAACCAAGGTGGGTTGAGGCAATGCAAGCTGAAACACAAGCTTTACATGATAACAATTCTTGGAAACTAGTTGAACTACCTAAAGGAAAGTTTGTTATTGGATGTAGATGAATTTATAAATTAAATACAAGTCTAATGGAGAAGTAGAAAGGTTCAAGGCAAGGTTAGTAGCTAAGGGATATAATCAAAAAGAGGGTACAGACTATAAAGAACCTTTTCCCTGTGATAAAAATGGTCACAGTAAGAACCATACTAGCCTTAGATGTATCCAAGAGTTGACATATATTAAATGGATGTGTATAATGCATTTTTAAATGGTGAGTTACAGGATGAATTTACGTGACTGTTCCACAAGGTTTTTCAAGTCAGAAGGAGAATAAGAATAAGGTATGCAAAGTAGAAAAATCATTGTATAGGCTTAAACAAGCACCAATACAATGGAACCACAAGTTTGTAGAAGTTCTTCAAAAGCTGGAATTCAATTAGAGTCAATATGATCATTCTTTGTTTACAAAAAGGATAACTAAAGGAACTACAATAATTCTAGTGTATGTTTATGATATTTTAATAACAAGAAGTAGATTAAAGTTGGTGGAGGAGACAAAAAGATCTTTACAACAGTTTTAAAATGAATGATCTAGGAGAGTTGAAGTACTCTCTTTATAGAGTTTGTAAGATCAAACAGTAGAGTTATTATGCATCAAAGGAAATATGCACTCCAACTCGTTTTTGAAGTTGGATTGTTAGGAGCAAAGCCAATTGGAACACCTATGGATATAAATGTAAAGTTGATATCAAAACAGTATGATGATCAAACAGGAAAAAATTAAGAGGAGCCTCTAACAAATCAAAGTACTTACTAGAAATTGATTGGGAAATTGTTATATCTAAACATGACAAGGCCTAAATTCTCATATAATGTACAAACTTTGAGTCAGTTTTTACATCAACCAAAAAAGTCTCGCATGGATGTTGTGTTGCGGAAGCCGAATATATAGAGAGTGATGGAATCACAACTACTATATCTAAAGGTAGCTAATAAATAGTAAATGAGACAACAATAAAAGGAACACCAGAAATTAACGAGGTTCGGCAAACTTTTGTTTTCTTTTGCCTATTCCTCGGACACAACCAACCAATATTTATTTCACTCCAAAAGAGTACAAGTGAAATACTACAAGAGAGAAAGAAGAACAAATGTCTTAGGAGATGAGAAGGCAAGTGAGAGGTGTGTTACAAATGAATTAGGAGCTACCTATTTATATGAGTGAATTCTTCCTATTGATGTCATCCATGACATCACAATATGTCAAAATGTCAAGATTTACCTTGTGAAACCAATTTATTGTTCCCCTAAATTTCACCTACAAAAGGTGTTATCTTTGACTTTTCTACCAGTGAAAAATTATCCTCCTAACTACCATATCTTCTCATTAATTCATTTTTGAATCTTGTCAAATTTAACATGTTGCACTGAGAGATGTTAAATACATTAAGAGACAGTCATGTCAAGGTATATTACTATCTAGTAAGTTTCGTATTGAAATTACAGCCTATTGTAATGCAGATTGGGCAGCATGCCCCCTTACAAGAAAATTTGTGACTAGCGATGTGATTAAGCTTGGAGAATCAGTGATCTCTTGGAAGGCTAAGAAACAAACCATTGTCTCAAGGAGCTCAATTGAAGCTGAGTATAGAAGCCTAGCTTCTACTGTAGCAGAGTTAGTTTGGTTGGTAGGGATGTTGAAGAACTTGAAGGCTGATATTAACCTACCAGTTAAAGTATATAGTGATAGCAAGTCTGCCATCAATTAGCTTCTAATTCAATCTATCATGAACGTACTAAACACATTGAGATTGATTATCATTTTATTAGAGAAAAAACTTCAACAAGGACCAGTTAAAAAAGTTTATATTTCAACACAAAATCAGCCGACTAATCTATTAACAAAAGGTCTCAACAAGCCACAACATGACCTATCTATTATCCAAGCTAGGGGTATTTAATATATTTTGCACCACCTAGCTTGAGGAGGAGTATTGAGATAGTGAAAAGAAGAAGTGTGTTGAAAAAAAAAAGAGGAAGATCAAAAAAAAAAAAAAAAAAAATCAAGAAGTTAGTTATAGGCATTTCAAGAAGTCAGTTATGAGGTAGTTATTAAAAAGATGTATAAATACATAGCATTAATACTTATTCAAGAATAATATATAAATTTTCATTTCTTCAATTCTATTGTTTCCATTATAGAAACTATTGTTTCCATTATAGAAAGAAAAAAAACTTCAAGAACTTTCCCTTATAGTTAAATCACTGCCCCCTTGTGCGATTTCGTCTACTTTTATTAGAACAATCTTAATTCCTTTTTTTTTTCATGCTTCTATTTAAAGTAAGCAAATTTTACTCATCATTCTTTCTATGCATTGTTGTTGTGGTCGAAAGAAACCGGACTATGGTTACTACAGTAAAAAAGACTCGACTATCTCCACTCCTTCTAATTAATTCTCAGATTCCAATTTATTAAAGTGAGCTGTTACTGATAATTAGTTAATCGACTAAATTAGTTAGTGATACTATAGTTATTCATATTAGTTGTTACAAAGTAGTTAGAGAAATGCTACTTTTGTTCATGTATAAATATAGTGCTCAGTTGAGCTGAATGAATACAATAAATCATTCAACAAAATATCTTCTTTTTCAAGCTTTTTGTTCGATTGTACAGATTTTGACACAATTGGTGGAAGAATAATAAGCACAATAAAAAAGGATGCCCACATAATAAAGATTTATTCTCTGATTCTGATTCTGATTCTGATTCCAATTTCAAAGTGATAAAAGAATAATAAGTACAATCAAGAAAACTATCGACAAGATAAAGATATTTTTTCAAGAAAATTATGTTCATCATCAGAGTCACGGCCTTTGGGTAATATTAATCACTCTATTCTGAAAATAAAGGCTGCATATTTTCGTTATATCTTTACAAACTTAATATATTATAAGTGCATGATATTGTATAATCTTAGGTGTATAAATATTATTACAATAAAAAGTTTGTTTTCGTTAAATCCTTGCAAGAAGAAACAATACAAAGCAGAAGATAGCTATACTCTATGGATATATCTATTAGATACGATTACGTGAGTGCATAAATTATATGTTTGGCTGTAAATTGTAATATGTGTTTTAAAGAAATTTCGTAATATTAACGGCAATCCTCATTTAAAGGAAATGCCATTTTCAATATTCGTATTCACAAAACACATATATTTATTAATATAGTATATCTTTCAGATTAAAAATAAAAATAAAAATCACACGAAATTAAAGGTGATTTTATTTCCATTTCATCTGTATACTTTTTTTCCTCAACATTTACCTAGTTAATAAAGTATATTACTCCTAATGATATTGTCATCATATTATATACAAAGAGTTAAAAGGTTAGTGAATTAAGACTAATCAAATTTATTTTTTTAAGATTAAAATGCCAAAACCATAGAACTATACAAGCAAAGTGCCATAATATGTAAAGCTTCTTTGTGACATCTCGGGATGAGCATTCTCTTCCTTCCCCCAGACAATCTATGAACATTTTTTCCTACTTAGGGTGTGTTTGGTATGGAGAAAGATGTTTTCATGGAAAATGTTTTCATGGAAAACAAGTAGATTTTGAACTTATTTTCTCATGTTTGGTTGGTGAGTAGAAAATGATAGTATTTTTAAAAAACAAAATTAATTTTTTTGGGAGTTGGGAGGGGGGGGAGGTAGGAGTTTAAAAACAAAAAATTGAAGTTGAAAATATTTTTAAAAAGCTAAATTAATTTTTTGGGGAGGGGGTGGGTTGGGGGAGGTTGGCTGGTAGGGTCAGGGACTGGGTTAAAAAATAAAATTTTGAAATTGAAAATATTTTTTTAAAATTGATATTTTTCTCCAAAAATAATGTAATTTGAAATTGGAGGAGAGCTTTGGAAAATGTTTTTCTTAATTTATGAAGGGAAATCATTTCCTTAATTTTGAGGAAATGAGTTGATTTGAAAAACATTTTCCAAAACTTTTGTCCAACCAAAATGGGAAAATTGGAAAACATTTTCCAAAAAATATTTTCCTTCATACCAAACACACTCTTAATCTTATTATGTGTCACGTCTTTAGTTTTTCATTAAATCTCGTCATTCTTCATTTACATATTATGGTAAATATTTATCTATTTAGTATTTACATTTAAGTAAATGATCAATTTTAGCGTTTTAAAAGTGAACTTGAACATACGTAAATATTACTAATATAATTATGATGAAATGAAAAATATTATGTTTAAAGATATTTATTTTTTATTCTTTGATTTAGTCTTGACCAATAAAAAAAACACAATAGGAGAGTAATTGGGAGGACGTGGCACGTGAGTACACAAATAATTCTATTCCTCGTTTGCCGGCGAATATTCCACGCTGCAATAAAGTGGAGTAACAAAACATCATTTAATTTTTAAAATTTTCTTTTTTTGACTTTTAACTTAATAGTTTAAACACTTCTTTTTTTTCTTTCTAATTTTAATTCAATCAAATTTCGTCAAATGCCTTTTAATAATTATAAAGAAATGTAATTTTATTTGTAAAATAATGTAAGTGCAAATCGATTTGTTTAGTTGATTCTTCTATTTGGATTTTCTCTGTGATTTAAATCTCCATGTAAAGAGGATATTGCTGATCTTTCTGAAGTATTTAATTGTCCGGAATTTTTTTTTTTATGAATATTTCATGAATTTTTAAAACTTTCAAGCAGAGACGAACTCAGGATTTGAAGATATATAGGGGTGCACTACTATGAGTGACTCAAGGGTAAGGCTAGGAGTGACACAAGGGTAACGTTAGCAACATACGCAAAATACAACATCTTTCTTCATATTATACTCCAACCATCTAGGAAATGAACCCTTAAATCATGTCTTACAAAATCATGCATTTTCGTTCTGAATCTAGTTTGAGGATATTCATTATCATTAATATCCGATTGACAAGACGCTTGTTAATATATGGTGTCTTCTTACTTCATCTCGTATTCTATGACTATATTTAGCAATGGATATTCTTTCTCCAGGATTTAGTTTAAGTGAATGAAAATCAAACTCATATGTTTATTTAAAGAGTACTTCAAATTTAAAGTTAAAAAATAGTTTCCTCCACTGGGGATCAAACTCGCGCAGTCACGCAAACAGCTAACACATTCTACCAGTGCACCCAAAGTAACTTTTGATTTTTAAGTGCACAATTAAACATATGCTCATTTTATCAACTGTTTATACATATGGGTGCACGTACACCGTTATAGGTACATGTGGGTCCGCCCCTACTTTCGAGATACTCTTAACTTTAAGAAAATGTATAATTCTTTATACAAACATAATGTAGGACTTAGGATAAATTAGCTTTTTAAAACTCTAATTAAAATTAGACTCGTTTAGTATAATCCTATAAAATTTTGATGTATACAACCTTATTCAATATTTCAGTAGTATTCTCTAAGTATTGATGTTCAATAGTTGCAAAAAAAAAAAGTTGGATTGAATTATTGACAACGAAAAGAGGATGTTTCTTTCATTAGAGTTAATTGATAGTATTATTCTTATATCTTTTACTATATATAATAAATATAATAAATTAAATGTGATGTGATGCGGTATCGTTTTATGATGGTGAATTTCATAGACTAGAAAAAAGTGGATGGAATGTGTCATCGTTAAATAAATTGTTTTTTAAGTAAAAAAACCATCCTTAAAATAAATTATTTATCGGCGCTCATGTCTCTTCAGATTCCTCGCCGATGTTCCCTCTCCCTGTCGTTTTCTTTATCCAAATTGATACCGCAATCATATATCCATGTATCGATAACTTACAGAAATTTCACTAGTTTAAAAATTGATTACTTAAATTTATGTTAGTTTATGATATTATGAATTTTATTTGATTTTGGGCTCCAATATATGTATTTGATGTGTCCAGGTACGTCAAAATACATATAGTCAAAAGTAATGTGTAATTTGTTCTAGATACATTGCACACAAGTGGATTCACATGTATCTGATTCTCCCGCTCGTTTTACTAGATACATGTATCTAATGTGATTTTCACATATATTTGGAATACATATACTATCTGGCTCGCCTCTCTCCTATTTTAATGTATCTGCTAACGAAAGTATATGTATCTAGATATATCTAATATAGAACTATTAATTAATGAGACATAATTATTTCAAAACTATAAGGAGAACTATGAAATATAATCGGAAAGTTTGTCTTTCTTATACATTTTATATCGATTCTTTTGTAACATGATTTAGTGTTGGAATGTTTCTCTTGGGTTAAATATGTAAACTTATGTTTGTTGATATTTTTTTCATGAAGGACAAACAAATAAGAATCCCTCCTCACTTTAATATTATATACGTTATACTGTTTCATTTTTAAAATATTAAACCAACAGAAGAGACATCTCTATTTATTTATTTATTTATTTTAAGTTTGTCAAATGGAAATTAAACTCCATTTGATTCTCTTCTTCTCTTTATTGAATTTGTATCCTTTTGAATGATTGATAATTCTTGGAATATTGTACTAAAATTTGAGTTATTTTTGTTGCTTAAATTTCATTGTTTGTGGGAATAGTATGTATAATGCAATTGATAGGGTGGAAAATAATTTGTATGAGAATGATGGTGTGGTGATGACAAGAGACCCAAAGCCAAGATTGAGGTGGACTGCTGAATTACATCAACAATTTGTTGATGCTGTCACTAAGCTTGGTGGTCCTGATAGTCAGTACTCTCTTTTTATTTTTGGTTTCATTTTGTGCTCTTTTATCTACTTTTTGAGTTGAATCCACTTACAACAATAATGATAATAATAATATACTCAGTATAATCTCACAGTGGGTCTGTGGATGATGGTGTGTAAGCAGACCTTACTTCTATACCTTGTGAAAGCAGATCAGAGAGATTGTTTTCGAAAGACAATTACTGAATTCATTTGTAGTTCCAAAATTGCTTCTCTCATACTTACAGTACTAGTAATGAACAGTTGTTCTGATCCGATTCGAGTTGATTCATTTTAAGTTTTTTAAGTTGGTTTGTAGTGATTTTCGATATGTGGAAGTAGAAAGGGACGGTTGCAGAAAGATCAGCTTTATTAAGATTGTTTGGATAAAATAGTAGTTTTTGCAGCCCTTTTAGTTCTTGATTGTTACTTTATCAATTGGATAGAGTATTTTTTATGTTATATTTGGATTCAGTAGAAAGGACTAAATCTTAATTAGTCAACCATTAGATTGATCCAATTCTGTTTCTGGATATCCTGTTATACTCATTTTGAATTGATCCTGTTTTAGATCGATGCCCTATTTGAGATAAAAATTGTTAGTTGAATGACCATATGAGAAATTAACTCGAGAATATGTGGAAAGGACCAAAATCATGTCAATTCTGCAAATTGGAGTATCCTCTTACCTCTATTGCTTGACCTTTGACTTAGATTTAGCTTCCGGAAGTAAACTAGATAGTTGAAATATGAATTTTACATGCCTTCACTTGCTTGTGCTAAGTGAGTTTTTGCATTTGGAATCATTTTTTGTTATACGCACCGCGATGTTTGATGGAAGATCTTGGATTTTACAGAAGCAACTCCCAAATTAGTACTGAGGTTAATGGGCTTGAAGGGCTTGACACTATACCATTTGAAGAGTCATTTGCAGGTAAAAGTTTGTTTCTGCGCGTTGTTTTTTCATATTTTCTCTCTCTGATAACCACTTCCGATGTCTTTTACCTTGTATTTTCAGAAGTATAGACTTGGACAGCTGGCCAAGAAACAAAATGCAGCCGAGGCAAACAAAGAGAACAGCGGTGAGTTTGCTATTATTTTGAGAATTTCTAACAAAGAGCATACAAACGTGCTACAGAAAACCTTGCCTATTGATTGTAGAAATAGTCAACTTTTTTATGTTCATTAAGGCTTCTCGTGTGTAGATTCGTTATGATGAAATCTTATCATGATTGCATTGTGTTCTCCGATTTCACAGGGGACTCCTCTGGACAGTTTGGTTTGCATTCCTCAGGCCCCAGTACCTCTTCATTAAGTATGAACTTTATGCAAGGGTAGGTAACATGTTGTGTGCATTTGGTTTGCTAATGCCTCAATACACCTTATTATTAGGCTTAAATTTACTCTGTTAAATTACTGACTTCTCGCTAATGAATGGCTTCACCTCTGTCTAAACAGAGAAGTCCCAACCGCGGAAGCAGTAATGTCTCAGATTCAAGTTCAGAAAATATTACAGGAGCAGCTTCAGGTATGCATAAACTTATTTACTAGCACCATTCGTATTCCTAATGAGCGTAAACCAAGAAAACTTACAAACACTGGACGTGATGATCCTAATCCTGTTATTCTAGCTATGTTTAGTTCACATTCATTGGCTTTAGGTCACCCATTTTAATAGCAAGATTAACTCTCTCGCTGCTACACAGGTGCAACAGAAACTGCAAATGCGAATAGAAGCACAAGGTAAGTACTTGCAAGCAATATTAGATAAAGCTCAGAAGAGCCTCCCAGACAACATGAACTCTCCTAATGCACCAGAAGCAACAAGAGCTCATTTCCCTGGTTTCGATTCACCTCTGTCGAATTTAATGGATTACACTGTACATGGAGAGAACCGGGACAACAACATAGAGTCTAATTACATCGTGGAGAAAGAACAAAAGAAGGATATGAATTATTATAAGCTCAAAGAAGATTCCATTAATTTCGATTTGAACTCCAGAAGTAGCTATATATGATTTTAATCAATAATTGTTCTGTTCACACAAGATTATTACATAGTACATTATTTGCTGAAATTTTTCATTCATTGGAAAAACACGAAATTCAATCATATCGATGAAATTAAAAAGAGAAAAGTTAATTAAGAAAGCGTTTTAGATATTCGTCCATACGAGTATAACAAACTTCAGGGTAGAGAGCAGAGGCTTCTTCAGCATTTTGTCCAATTTCAAAGTTAGTTAAACAACCTTCATAGAATATGTGGTAGAAATGTCCCACTCCTACCTGCCCAGCATAGTCCATTTCTGCATCAAATACCGAGTCAGATCTCTCTATAACAGTCATTCTCGACGATAACATTTCACTATAATAGTTAAACTTTCCTACGAAAACAATTTTTAATGCTATATTATATGTTCTCTATAATAACGTTTCACTATTGCACACGAATCTTGTTCTTTTGTTCTTTTGTTTTAGTGAGAGCAAATGTTTTTGAATTATTTATATTTTTGTTTTGAAAAAAGTGAGTAAAGATTCTTTTAGTACAAAAAATTAAATTAATGAAAAGCATGAATAGGAGGGAACAATTTTCAGAGTGCGGTTCTACTACATTCTTTTGAACTAAATTAATCCACTTAAACTTTCGCAAGCATCAATCAGATACTAGTAATATATATTATAATAAGATCTTGAAATTTATATTTACATATTCAACTGTATAAGATGTACTACTATATATTACAAATTCTTCCATTTAAAGCATATATGTGTATATATATAATATATAATTTATCTTTCATATTTGACAAAATTTAATTGTTATGCTAAATCAGTTTAAAGATACTCTTAACATGATATAAATATTATTTGTATTGGGTTAAATCTGCATAATTTTTCCTCGAATCGCTTCACAACATTAAGAGATTATACCCCTTATAGGTAACTTCTCAATCTTTTCAGCTATTAGTGCGGGATTAGGGTCACACTCCCAATAAAAATCTTAATCATGTAAATATTATCGTAAATTCAATACCATAAGTTTCAAAATAATTTCCTATCTTAATTTTCTCATCGGCTTAAACTATATCACATAAATTAAGAAGCAGAGTTGTAAGTACCTTTCATGGAAGATATGAAATCTTGTTGAGAGATACTAATTTTGTCAAGTTGTGTTCCTTTAAGCTGTTCCCACTTGGCTATCAATTCTCTTTGAGTCATAATGTTTTCTTGTGGTCTAAGGTACACTGTCTTGTTCAATGTCCTTGGATCATCTATACTTTTTATAGTGTATGTTGCCACGTCATCTTCATCCATGTATACCACTGAATAAAAATAACCCAAATAAGAAAGAAAAAAAAAAAGAAGAGATAAATTTTTCAAAATATAGTAAAAGGTACTTTACTTATAATAAAAGCTATCCCATTAGTTTATTTTTTAAGATATTATGTATTTTTAATCTGTTTTGAAAAGAATAATAACTTTGTTATATTTTGATAACTATTTCATTTTGACAATCCACCCTTTAATAACACGTTCTTTCATATAGACATATAGATATATATAAATGTTGCTACTTCCATATCTTATGTTATTTTTCTATATAAATAAAAATATAGCTAGTTAAAGTAAATTATTTTTTATTTTTTCATTATTAATTCTTTTTTAAACAGTAAACAATATTGATCACCTGTATATACATATTATAAAGTTCTAAAAGGGTTTCTCTATTTTTTTTAGTTTTGGTATTGATGGATAAGGTACCTAAATATGTATTTAAAAGAGTTAAACGGCAAATTAGTAAAAAAACTTTTTTTATTGATAATTTCTTTAAAAACATGTAAAAAAAGAAATTAAATAATGGACATATAATATGAGATAATTGTCAAAAAAGACAAGTAATATAAGACAAAACAAATATATATAACATATTAATTAAGATATATTACAAGTTGTACAAATATCTCAATTTAATAACCATGAAAAGTCACTGCAAGAAAACTGTTATTTACATGGTGATTTTTCTGGGAATTAGTATGAAAATTTGTAGGAGAATAACATTTTTGTGGATTTTCATACTAATCCCCAGGAAAATCTCCATGTAATTAACAATTTTCTTATAGTGAGTTTCTTTCGATTCTGTGTCCGTTCAAACACTATCGTCATATCAAATATAAAATGAAGATATAATATTTTTTGTAAAATGTATATATAGTACCTTTAACATTGCCATCTCCATAGAGACAAACTTTGTGTTTTGGAGGAACAAGAGTTCCAAGTTGAGAAAGGTTGCCAACAAAATAACCAGCAAAGCAATTAGCAGAAATGTAAGTATAAGGAATTTGAGCTTCTTCTATGGCTTTTCTCACTTCCATTTTCTCATCAAATGTTACTCTTCCTGGTTCTATTGCATCTCCCATTAGTGCTGGATCCATACCAAATTCCGATGGCAAAAATCGCTGCCAAATTTAATTAATATGAGTATCATGATAAAATATCGTATCGTATGTATACATATGTCATTTATTATTTTTGTGTACAAACAAAAGTGAACATGAAAAAAAGTAGGTATATAGCTTGTGGATGTGAAAATTAAATCATAATTAATAAAGATAACTTAATTAAGTTTGAATGACGTAATGATGGTTTAAGTGAGATGAAAGCATTAACCTGTATCTCATCTAGAAGCTTGGGAGAATTACAAAGTGATCAATGAAAAGTGTAGACTGAAGCAGAAGCGGCTCTAGTAAATCGGTGGCCTAAAGTCAAATTCAAAATAAAGGCTTTAAATTTGAATATATATTTTTATGAAGATTTTTATAGTCAATGATTTAATTTTTCGTGAGACATAGTATTCATAATTTGTCAAACTTCTATTACTTTTTTATTCTTTTATAAAAAAAAGATATTTTCTAAAAATAATACTCGATATTTATTATTATTTTTGAAAAAAAAAACTTATAATCTATTTTTTTTTAAAAAAATGAGGCCCCTCAAATTTTGAGGCCTTTGGCGATTTTTTTTTTTTTTTTTGCAAAGCTGTAGAGCCGCCCCTGAACCAAAGACTACTAATTAGAGAAAATTGATGAAGGGTGAATAGGTAATTAGCAATTTAATCAATTAGTCATCCTTATGAGTCAAGTCAAATTTTGATGCCTTAGGCGATCAAGGGTGAATAAATAATTAACAATTTAATCAATTAATCATCCTCACGAGTCAAGTCAAATTTGAGACCTTAGGTGATTGCTGCTTTTTTTTTTTTTTCAAAAAGCTATAGAGCCGCCCCTGCGACTAAACTAAAGACTACTAAATTAGAGAAAATTAATTAAGAATGAATAAGTAATTAGCAATTTAATCAATTAGTCATCCTTATGAGTCAAGTCAAAGTTTCATCACTAATATCCACCGACTTCACCTCTTCTGGTGGTCTTCTTATTGTCAACTTTTTAAACATTTCATGTATACATTTTTTCATCTGCTTATATTTGTGGAATAAAAATGCTAAATACTTTTTTCATCATTATTTATTTGTTTATTTATTTATTTTTAGTTATATTTTTTTATTTATTTATTTTTGGCAAATAAAAAAAGAATAAAAAAATTGTTATTATACCCTCAATTTATTATTTTAAAAAATATAGAACTTCTTGCATCTTAAGTTTTAAATTCATTTACTTCATAATTAATAGGAATAAAATGATAAATTCACTATATCAATTTTTTTTAATAGGTGTGTCAATTCAAAATTAGACAATAATTAGGAACAAATAGAGCAGTATATTTGATTGACTTGTTAGGTTGTTTATTTGAAAGATTATAAATTTTAGATTCACCTTTGAATTTACTGCTCAATCCAAATTTATATGACAATGATGATTACTTGTTCTTTGATCAATTTTTTTAAGAAAAATTATTTAAATACACATCTTATTTTATGATAATATCAGAAATTTTCGACCATTTAAATTTTTTTCAAAATTTTTATCGGATACATTACTCTCCTCTCGCTGATACATTTTNATTTTGGTTAGTTTAAGTGCATGCACAAAGTCTAAACTATGTGACAAGTAAATGTGACACTTGCATCCATCACTTTACATTATTCTAAAATCTATTTAATTTTGACACCTATCTGCACTACTCTACCTTTGCTAATTAGCTCAATTTCTAAATATATTCCGGTTTAAAGTTTGACTCACCTAGGTTTTCATCGTCTAATTTCTGACTCAAATATATCTTTATAGGCGTTAGTTGGTGATATCCAACTCATTTTTCATTTATTTAAATGTCACATAAAATTGTCATGTCATTTTGATCTTACCACATGGTATTCATATGAAAATCGAAAGGGATTCGGACCCATAAACACCTAATCCGATCCATAAATCAACCCCACTTTTAAATAAACTATCCAACCCATTTTTATCAATTTTGTTTATTTTTTTATTTTTTGATAATCGAAAATGAGTAATTGATTAATAAAAGATAGAACAAATATGAAAAAAATATAAAATTCACAAATAAATATAGTAACCTTAAATCGAACAATTTCAATAATTTTATTAAATTTTTAATTTTTTCGGTAAATCTCGAAATGAGTAATTGATTAATAAATATGAAAAGTATAAAAAAAACTATAAAATTAACGTCAAAAGTTCACAAATAAATATAGTAACCTTTAATTCTACAATTTTTTTAATTTTTATTTTTTTCGACAAATCTTGAAAATGAATAATTTATTAATAAAAAAATGAAAAATATAAAATTTACACTAAAAATTCACAAATAAATATAGTAACCTTAAATTTAATAATTTTAATAATCTTTTTTAATTTTTATTTTTTCAGTATATCTCGAAAATGAGTAATTTATTAATAAAAATAGGAAAATTTAAAAAGATGAGACGAAAAAAAATACTTATAAAGTATATAATAATTTCCTTGGTAATATACTACCCAAGAAATAATATTAATGTATGGGGTTGTTTGGTACAAAAAAAAAGATGTCATATCTCAAACATAAGATGAATTATTTTGCAAAACTATAATCTCAATATTATATCACAAAATAATTTAGTCTACAAATGAAATGTACTAAATAAGACTTTCTTGATTTTAAAGAGAAGCTAGAGGTTGCCCTACCAAATAATGTAGTATTTCTCAAGTTGAAGTCATACATCTCCTTAAGTTACTTTCTCATATTTGTTCATACTTGACGTTTATAAAAGATAGATAATGACAAGTTAGGCTACACAATATTTTTTTCAAGTACTTCTAATATTTTAGAAAAAAAATTAATAAATCATTAAGCACTCTTTACATATTTATTCAAACTTATTTGTGTATGCACCAATCCAATATATGCATGTCATGTCATGTATTTACATTTATAGTTCATTTTACTAAATCTTAACTAATTATCATGTGTTTTACTTTATTAAATCACACAATAATAAACATTGTATTAGTTTGATGTATACACCCGGTGCGGACAAGTTTTTTTCCCATTTATTATTTTTTCAATCAAATTATCAGAATTGAAACCTAGCTAATCACTTCGATTTCACCATATCTTACAAATTAATAACCAAAGGAAAGCTTGATTAAAATGAAAGAAAACTATGCTATCGTAGCTTTGTGTCTTAGTTTCAGCAGAAAGAAAAAACATTTTAATGTCCCATAAAAAGGAATAAAATCTATAAATAACAAAAGAAAACCTATACTTCAAGATAAAACCGACTACAGAAAAGAAAAACAAATTAATTTAGGGTGCATTTGATATGGAGGAAAATATTTCCTCAAAAACTGTTTCTAATTTTTCTAAGTTTGATTGGTCCAAAATATTTTCGAAAATATTCTCTCTGAGAAAACAAATTTCTTAAAAATGAGGAAAACGACTTTCTAATGAATTAAAAAAAAACAAGTTTCATAAGTGATATTTCAGGTTCATTATCTCTTGATCTCACCAATAACAATTAAAAATTTGCGAAGAGTATTAAAAAATTTAATATATATCTCCAGAAAAATCTTTCGACCTGTATACACAATATTATTTTCTCTAAATACAATATAATTATACAATATAATTTTTCGATAAAGAGTGTTCAGTTTGAGTCGATGTATCTACACCATACCCATCCAATGCCCCAACCTTCAATCCTTGACCATCCCTCCCCGAACCCCCCATCCAGTGGCGGATTCAAGATTTTCGTTTAGGAGATTCGAAAAATAAAAGTATAAACACGTAAAGAAGCCTTTAGATATGGGAACTTTGAATTTTTTGAATTTAAAACCACACTTTTAACATATTTTTTGAAGTAAAAAAAAACACAAAAAAAAACAGAACTGAGAAAAAAATAAAACGCTTTCACTAGAATTTGAACCAGCGATGCACAACTTAATTATAGAGGGACTTGCCACTCCACCATCAACTTCTCTTTCTTAATGAGGGGTTCAATATATATATATATATATATATATCTTCAGAAACACAGAAAATTTACTTTATATATAGTGTAATTTTTTGCCGAAGGGGTTCAGGTGAACCCCTTAGAGTCCATGTTGGTCTGCCCTTGGCCCCCACCCCAATCTCACCCCATAATATTTTGCCAGATTACATAAATATACTTTTTAGATATTATTAACATGCTAAATACCAGAAAATAAATAAGAAACTCCCTTATTTTCCAAGATCGGTTCTATAAATAGACAACATATGGAGTATCTATCATATATTAACTAACTATATAGCCATTGATCCCAGAAGAAAAAGAAAGAAATATATTTAGAGATGGAAAAAAGCAAAGTGTTGATTGTAGGAGGAACAGGCTACCTTGGAAAGAGATTGGTGAAATCTAGCTTAGCAAATGGACATGACACATACATTTTACAACGTCCAGAAATAGGAGTTGATATTGAAAAAGTTGAAATGCTTATTTCTTTTAAAATGAAAGGAGCTCACCTTGTAACTGCTTCTTTCAACGATCATCGAAGCCTCGTGGATGCAGTTAAACTCGTGGACGTTGTAATCTGTGCCATCTCCGGTGTCCATATTCGTAGCCATCATATCTTGCTTCAACTCAAGCTTGTCGATGCCATCAGAGAAGCTGGAAATATCAAGGTACATAGTCTTACATTTTTTATGCAATTCTGTTTTTTAATTTATTTTATGAACCTCTGGCAGAAATGCAAGGTAAGACTGCGTATACAAACACAATAGGTCCTTGTGGTCGGGGAGCTGATCAATCTCCTATCTAAAAAGAGAAAAACGATTTCAAAATACATTTAAAGATAAACCGTCTTATGATTGCAAGTATTCAGTTAAATTGGCCTTTCTTCGAACCCCTTGATGAAAATTCTGGCTCCCCCACTGATCGGTCCTTCCCTGGATCCTGTGTATAGCGAGAGCTTTACTGCACCAGATTGCTGGCCGTTTACTTGTTTGAAGCAATTATCTTGATAACTTTTTAGTTTTCCTAAAGTTGGGACAAATAAAGTGACTTTTCTGTTACAAAACGATGAGAAGTAACTTTTTTTTTACATAATTTTTAGTTACTAGTTCGACGTTTTGGATAATTAAGCTGATTACTCTGGTGAGTCAATTAAATCGAAGAATTTTGGTATGCAATATCACATAAACTTATAAAATGTACAGAGATTTTTTCCATCCGAGTTTGGAACGGATCCAGCAAGAATGGAAAATGCAATGGAGCCAGGAAGAGTTACATTTGATGATAAAATGGTAGTGAGGAAAGCAATTGAAGAAGCTGGCATTCCTTTCACTTATGTCTCTGCTAATTGCTTTGCTGGTTACTTTCTTGGTGGCCTTTGTCAAATTGGTCATATCCTTCCTTCAACAGACTCTGTTGTCTTGCTTGGAGATGGCAACCAGAAAGGTAATTCTCCCGAGTTTAAGTTATATATATCGTTAACGTAACAATATCATGTCATCCGAAAAATATCCACAACAAGGGTGGACCGTGGATGTATCCTTTCAGCTACAAGTTCATCTGAACCCATAACTTTATCTTACATAGTATGTATAATATTACTAAGAATCTTAAAAGTTGAACTCACTAAATTTAAATCCTGGATCCACCTCAATTTACATATAAGTCTTCTTAAAATATCGGACGAATAATATTAAAATATGATTATGTGTATTAGTAACTACATCTTTTTGTTTAATTTTGCAGCAATTTATGTTAACGAAGATGATATCGCAACATATACCATCAAGGCCATAGATGATCCAAGGACACACAATAAAACACTTTACCTTAGGCCTCCTAAAAACATACTTTCTCAAAGAGAAGTGGTACAAATATGGGAAAAGCTCATAGGCAAAGAGCTTAAAAAATCAACTCTTTCCAAAGAGGATTTTTTGGCTCCAATGAAGGGTAAGAACCATTTTATATAGCAAATCATATTTTTGTAGCACTACAAAAAACAGTGTGAATTACATAGGGATTTTCCTGGTTATTAGTATGAAAATTCGTAGGAAAACTTCTTTTTCTACAAATTTTCATACTATTTTTTAGGAAAATCCCCATGTAATTCACAGTTTTCTTGCAGTGTAGTTTGTACTCCGTTTTCCCCAATTGATTTTATGCCATTTCTCATTTATCGAGAGTCAATTTAATGAACTATCAAAACTAAATCGGAGTTTTTATCATGGTGAAACATAAAAAAACAGAGCTTGAGTATGCAGAACAAGTTGGATTGTGTCACTATTATCATGTATGCTATGAAGGATGCCTCGCGAATTTTGAAATAGGAGAAGAAGGAGAAGAAGCATCAACACTCTATCCGGAGGTTAAGTACACTACCGCGGAACAATACATGAAGCGTTATTTATAACTCTAACTAATAAACACGAAATATGTAAATGTGTCTTTTAATTCTCAACTTCGGCTTTGTAATATACTTAATTGATTATTCTCTAATAATTGTATATATAAAAGTTGCATCTACAACCATTGTTTGAACATTTGTGTATTTTATCAGAAATGTACCGCGATTAGAAAACGTCCAAAGTACTCGATTATAATATTCAGATGTAGTGCCTTAACTTTTTTGGATGATCGATGTGACAACATTTTTGAAGAGTTGCTGCAACACTAAACACTAGTTTTTACAAATGTGTGTTGCGCATTGATACCTCGCTAAATCATTGTAAACTTGCTTACAAGATAAAAGAATTGGAGTAAAAACACAATTGCATACAGGAAGTTAGTGTTAGAATTTAAGACAGAAAAAAGAGATTAAAAAAATTGTTTCTCAATATAAAATAAAAGTCGTAAGTTATTAGAAAAAATGTTTCTTTTAAAAATTAAACTAAAATCGTAAGTTTCAAAATATTGTTTTAATGTTAAAAATTGTAAGTTGAAAAAATAATAATTAAAAAATAGTAACAAAACTACCTAATTGGCTATTGCTAGTCCAATTAAGAACATCCTAGCATGTATAAAACATATATATAACATGTATATGTATCTGATACATATGTAACTCATATGAGTGGGTAATCACTGAGTGTATGGATGTTCACGGGTCAGCTTGGGACAGTCGTTGGTTAACACTAAAACCATATCAATTTAATCGATTTTTAAATTATCAAAATCAAACCAAATCAAATATAATATACATTTTTCAGTTTGGTCTTTGTCAATTTTGGTTCGATTATTCGGTTATTAAGCATACACAAAAATTAAAAGCTATTCATTCAAAAGAGGAGAAAAAGACAACAATCATTCAAAACAAAAAATAATTAGAACGACTAACATTATAGAACTTTCGATCATCGAATTTGTTGTAAATAAAGCTTCAATTACAATCACCATTTTGCCTAGAAGTAAGAGAAAGTGATATTCATAGTGCCACCAAAAATTATGATAGACACATATATAAATTAAACCAATAAGATAAATGTCCTCGTCTTTAATTTGATCTTTTTTTCTTGCATAAATAAATTGTAATAAAATTTGTTGAAAACAGGCATCTAAAATTGTTTATACAAGTAATGATACATTTGAGAATCATTTAGTTCCCTTAATTAAACTTTTCTGAAGAAAAAAGAAATTTGTACTTTAACTTGCTCTTTAATTCACTTTTAGCAATTAAAATATTTTTTTAAAAGACTCATAATCAAAACTCAGTAATTAGGGTTTCATGTAGGAATATAAACATGAATAACAACTCAAAGATCACATGTATAATATAGCGCAACTCATAATCAAGAATTTAGAATTCAAAATCAATAACTTAGCTCATATCAAGAATTCAGAACTCAGAATCAATAACTTAACTCATATCAAGAATTTTCGAAACTAAGGATATAACCTTGGATTAAACTTTTACAAACTGAATTGAGATGTAGAGTGTTAGACGAACTCAATCAATCACTATGAATAGCCTTATATACGTGGAAGAACAAAGTTCTTGAAAAAGTTTGAAGAACTTGATTGAAAGCCTTGAAACCTTAGTCTTGGTAGAATAGATTCCCTTAATTGAAGTTAAAACGTCATGACTTGGGATAAGAAAAAGTGTGAATGCACAAAAGGAACCCGACTTAAAAAGATGTCAAGAATCTTCCACGGGACCATCTATGATTCGTTGTTTGATCTACGTACCGTGTGTTGGGCGGTCTTGGGCCTTCTCAACCCTAAAGCTAGCTCAAAGGTTGAGGTTTTCCCTCACACTTATAAATTGACCATCAGCCCCTTCCACTTCCGATGTGGGATAAGCCCAACAATCTCCCCCTTCACACATCGGGCCTTGGGCTGGAGAGAGCGACAACCCAGTTTCTCCCGGTGGGCTGAGACTTGTTGACAACCTGAGCTCTGATACCAATGTTGGGCGGTCTTGGGCCTTCTCAACCCTAAAGCTAGCTCAAAGGTTGAGGCTTTCCCTCACACTTATAAATTGACCATCAGCCCCTTCCACTTCCGATGTGGGATAAGCCCAACACCGTGCATCCTATCTGTGTAATTCATATTGAAATTTTAAGGCTGAAAGTTCATTATGATACGGGTTCAAACTACGGCTCGCAGAGGTTCCTACTACCCGTAGATGGGTCTGTAGGAATCAGACATCAAAATTTGACCGCCGATACTCCCATAAATGAATAAATAGAATATATAGTTTTATTGTTAAAAATCGTAAGTGAAAATAATGTAAGTTTCTAAAAATTGCTTTACTATAGAATATCCCAACTTTCTAAATATTGTTGCCATATTGTTGAAAATTGTAAGTTAAAAAAATATAAAAAAATTGTAAGTTTCTAAATATTGTTTTATTGTCAAATATGGTAAGTTTGAAAATATTTTATTTTCCTAATTTGTTACGAGTTGGGTTTCTAAGTATTGTTTTAATGTTGAAAATTGTAAGTTAAAAAAAAAACTGTAAGTTTCTAAATATTATTTTATTATTGCAAAAAACTGTTAAGTTACTAAATATAGTTTTCCCAGCCTTGCAAGGGGACTGAAGCTAATTATAAATATGGGATTCCTAAATTGGGTTCAACTTTATACTTTTTGTTTCTAAACAGTCACAACTCATAAATTTACTAAAATTCATTCAAGATTGATGGAGTTTGAAGAAGAAGGGTTTCGATTTCGTCCTGAGAATTCAGAGTTACTTGCCTATCTTCTCAGGTTTATCGCTGAAAAAGATTTGCATGACGATGGTTTTATTACCGAGTGTGATGTTTACAAACAAGAACCTTGGCTAACTTATAGCTATGGGCGTCACTGTGGAGGAGGAGATGAGGGTGACACTAGTATTTTTCGATACTTCATTTCCCCGAGACATAAGAAGAATAAAAGTGATAAGAGATTTTGCAGAGTTGTTGGTAAAAATCTTGGGACTTGGAAGCAACAAGATAAGGGTAAAATGGTTGTGAGTAAACATAACAAGTCTTTGAGTATGGGACTCAAGAAGAGTCTCTATTATGATACTAAGATGTGTTGTCCTGATGATGGCAAGTGGCTCATGAAGGAATATGTTTTTTGTGAAGCTATTCTTACAAAGTTCGAAAACTCTAATTTTAAAGATTATTGTATTTGTACAATAAAAAGGAAGCCCGAAAAAAATTCTGCTAGTTGTTCTCGAAGTACAACTGATATGGATTTTTCTAATGAACAGAAGGTGGATACAAAGGTGATTTCAGGGGTAAATTCTGTTGTGCCGCGGATGGATCAGGAATGTAAGGAGGTCACTCCTATCAATACTGTTGAACCAATGGTGCAACTTCAAGAGGCTTCATCAGGTGAAGAGATGATCAAAGAGCTATTAGAAAACGATGATCCTGAAATAACGCTTATGCGGAATGAGGACTATGGAATGACCAATCATCCTATCAATGTCGTTGAAAATCGAGCGATGGAAATTGATGATGTTGAGGTGCAAATTCAAGAGGCTGCTGGTGAAGGGACTGTTGTTTTGGAATTTGAGAACACAATGCCAGAAAGTAATCTGCCTAAGGAATCAGCACACCTGCAGCAAGATTGTCCTTTTGGTGTTAATGAGGATCGTATTGCAAGTTTCGTTGGACTACTATCTGGTTGTGGGAACTCTGCTATCAGGAACAATACTTTAGAGCTAAATACTTTTTCTCAAATTCAACATCCTATGATTCCTGACTTTGCGAATGTGAAGTCAAATATCACTATGCCTGAAATATATGATACTTTGGCTGAATATATGGGCGTCGATGTATTGATGAATCCGAACAATGAGCTGCTGATCCATCCTTTTGATTTTTCTAAACGAGCAATAGTAGAATCTAATCAACATCAGGTGCAGATCACTCAAGAGGTTGCTGGTGAAGAGAATGGTCTGTTGGGGCAAACTTTTTCCCAAATTCAAGAATTTGTGATGCCAAAAAATAATGTGCCCGAAATGTTCGATACATATGTGGAGATAAACCAGACACCGCAAGAAGAATCTGAGACACTTTGTGAAACAGAAGAATCCAGCTTTGTTGCAGATCTTACAGAAGGCTTGTTAGATCATGAGCCTTTGAAGGATAGATGGAATGCAATTAGGGCGAGTAAGAGTACATTATTGTTGGACCAACAATCTTGGCAGTCTAACGCGCATTTACAAGATATGCTGCTCTGAAGAATTGGACAGTTTCAGCTAATTTGTGGACAACACTAACTGCTTCTATTTGTTCAATTTCTTATTTTGACAAAGAAATTGTTATTATAAGCTTTTATCACTTGTTACAAAAGTTGATACAGTTCTCCCTAAATGAAAATTATTCTTCTGTCTAAACCAAATCTACATTCATTCAAACATATAGCTATTGCTAGCTGATCGATTTATCTAGGTTTTCTTTAAATTTATATGTCCAATTTTATGTGATTGAAATGAGGAATCAATGTCCAAATTTTATACTACCCCGCAAGCAACACACTGCACATTTAATTCGTTCATTTCTTAATTTCCGATCCTACTCATTGTTTATTTCTAATAGCGGTATTATTGTGGAAGAGAGGAACTACTCTTGGACAAGGTAGTTTTGGTGTCCTCTCGTTAGCTTCTACGTCCAAGGCACTATTTCATGGCGTTACTCTTCCCTCTATTATTGCCGTCAAATCTTGCAACTACAGTGCTTTTCAATCGTTGAAAGAAGTAGAGGAATTTCTCGGTATGTTCAAACACTCTATTTGCATTATTCGCTGTTTTGGAGTTAATCACTCCTTTGAAAATGAAGTCGACCTTTACAACTTATGGTTGGAGTATGCATCATGAGGAAGCCTTGTGAATCATCTTTGGAACTTTAATTCACTACCGAAGTTTGAAGTTATGAAACACATAAAGAATGTTCTTTTACGCCTCTGTTGCATTTGTTGGGTTATCCCACATCGGAAGTGGAAGGGGCTGGTGGTCAATTTATAAGTGTGAGGGAAAGCCTCAACCTTTGAGCTAGCTTTTGGGTTGAGAAGGCCCAAGACCACCCAATCTCCCCCTTCACACATCGGGCCTTGGGCTGGAGAGAGCGACAACCCAGTTTCTCCCGGTGGGCTGAGACTTGTTGACAACCTGGGCTCTGATACCAATGTTGGGTGGTCTTGGGCCTTCTCAACCCACTTGTTGACAACCTGGGCTCTGATACCAATGTTGGGTGGTCTTGGGCCTTCTCAACCCAAAAGCTAGCTCTTGGGTTGAGAAGGCCCAAGACCACCCAACATTGGTATCAGAGCCCAGGTTGTCAACAAGTCTCAGCCCACCGGGAGAAAACTGGGTTGTCGCTCTCTCCAGCCCAAGGCCCGATGTGTGAAGGGGGAGATTGTTGGGTTATCCCACATCGGAAGTGGAAGGGGCTGGTGGTCAATTTATAAGTGTGAGGGAAAGCCTCAACCTTTGAGCTAGCTTTTGGGTTGAGAAGGCCCAAGACCACCCAACAGCATTCACAACAATGGAATTATTCACTATCAACCCTGACAATATTTGACGAAACTGCCAAGATTGCTGATTTTTGGCTCTCCATGACTTTTGAACAGGGCATGAATTGGTGTGTAACTGTGACAGTAGATAGATCCATAAATAAAAATTGATTTGTAGAAAAGTATATCTGGGTTTGATCCCTCTTTAGAATTAGTTTTTGGGTATGTAGGCAGCGTCTGACGAAGATGATCTAACGTGCAGCCCCTTATTAGTTTAATAAAAAAGAAAAGTTGTATAATTGATCAACATTCTTTATAAAGAAAAGGGAAAATATTATCTCTGTTTGTAATGGATCCAGGTAGAGTCACATTTGATGATGAAATGGTGGCGCTTCGAAGAAAGCCATTGAAGAATCTGCCATCCAAATTGCTCAGACTCTTCACTTTTGCTGTCGCACCCGTGTCAACACGACAGGGGTGTGGTGTGGGTGTGCGATCCGTGTTCGATTTGGTCAACCAATTTTGGGTTTTTTGACCAAAATTAATGGGGAAAGTTTGGACAGTTTTAATGATTTCAATACAAAAGTCATATTTTTTTAAAAAAAAATTAAAACTATTTATGAAGGATTAAGAAGTTAAGTTTCTTAGAAAATTAAAAACTATTTATGAAGGAATTAAGAAGTTTGGGTTCATCAAGTTGACTGAAAATGGATAGTAAATTTGTTACTAGGAGTAACTACAATTAGAGAGTTACAATATAATCTCAAAAAATTAGTCTTAATTTTTTTTTACGTTTACAATTCTTTCTTTTTGTTTCTTATATTTTCACACTAAAATGAAATAAGAACAAGAACCTCAAATAATGATAAGCAAATAGAATTTTAGGGGAGATATTCAAAAATCAAATTATTCGTTGAATCAAAAAAGTGAAAAAATAATTCACGTGTGAGAAGAATAAAATACTCGTGAACTTTAAAAAAAAAAAACTTCACTAGAAGGCTCTAACATGCCTATACATAGATTTTTTAATAAAAAATAAATTAAAATTTTATATAGGAAAATGAAATTGAATTAAATTAATCCCTAATGGAATAAGTAAACACGGGAGAAGAATAGTGTAGAAGGAAAAAATAGGAAACAAATTAAATTAGAAATTTGGTAAGTGAAATATAGATATAATCGTTTTTCTTAATCTTTTTAAGAAACTGTAATAATCCATTTAGGTATAGGAAAGGGAATAGGATAACATATAAATTACTCTCTAATGTATTCTTATAATAATATATATACTACTTACAAACATACTTCATATTCCATTCTTAATTTTCAATTTTCAATTTTCAATGGCGGGCTTATTGTGGAAGAGGGGCACAACTCTAGGTCAAGGTGGATTCGGTGTTGTCTCGTTAGCTTCTACGTCTAACGCACTATTTCGTGGTGTTACTCTTCCCTCTCTCATCGCCCTAAAATCATGCAACTACACTGGTTCTCAATCATTGAAAGAAGAAGTCGAAATCCTCCGAATGTTCAAACATTCCCCTTACATTGTTCACTGTTTCGGAGCTAATGTCTCTTTTGAAGATAACGTCAATCTTTACAACTTATTACTCGAGTATGCTTCAGGAGGAAGCCTTGCTGATCGTCTTCAGAACTGCAATTCACTGTCGGAGTTTGAAGTTAAGAAACACACGAAGAACGTTCTTTTAGGGCTCAGTTGTATACACAGTAAAGGAATCGTCCACTGTGACATCAAACCTGGAAATATTCTCCTTGTAGGCGGGGACAAAACTGCCAAGATTGCTGATTTCGGGCTTTCCGTGACCTTGGAACAGGGCATGAATCAAAAACAGGGAGTTATCAGAGGAACAGAAAGGTATATGGCACCTGAATCCGTGATTAACACTGAGTATACCCCAAAAGTTGATATTTGGGCTCTTGGTTGTACTGTCTATGAGCTGATTACGGGGACACTGCTATGGGAAGACGCAGATGGTGATGATGTGTTGGACAAAATCGAGTTTGAGGAACCAAAGTTTCAGAATCCAAAGTTGTCAAATGAGGCTAGAAATTTTCTGGGAAAATGTCTTGTGAAGAATCCGAGCACGCGTTGGACTGCAGACATGCTCTTGAACCATACTTTTCTGCAGAATTTATCCAAAGTAGCCAACACAGCAAAGACAAAGAAGACGAAAATTGATTCAATGTCCTTTCTACACCAACCAATCCAGAAGATAACATTCAAGATCGGCCATCATAAATTCTCGAGGCAATTGCTGGATCCAAAGCCCCTTCTAGACAAACCAATCAAGAAGATAACAATCAAGACCGGCAATCATAAATTCGTGAGGTACTTGACAGATCTGAAGGAAGTAGAGAATGAAACTTGTGGAAGCGTACCGAGTACTGACAATAGATAGATACATAATAAAAATTGATTTGTATATATATAGAGAAGTATGTATGGGTTTGATCCCTATTTAGGATTTGTTTTGGGGTATGTAGGCAACGTGTGACGAAGATGATCTCACGTGCAGCCCCTTATCAGTTTTAAGAAAAAAAAGTTGTATAGTTGATCAAAATTCTTTATAAAGAAAGGCGAGTTGTTATATCTGTGTTGCAACGTTGAGCTTCTTCTTATTATTAAATTGATAGGTTAGAGTTCTATGGTTTCCTTATTATTATGACTCATCTGTGTGTATTTCGTATTTGTGCCCTCTCTTTTGTTGCCAATTTAAAAACAATGTTTACCTGTCAAGTACTATTGTTAATATATCTTGGTTCGTGTGAATTTTATTATCATGCTCGAACTCTATCTTGAAGCTTCTCTTGAGTGCTCTTCCGTGGAAAAAAAATTGGAAATTGATAGCCATAGACCGGCAACTATTGTTAGATTTTTCATATGGGAAGTGTAAGAAACTAAGTCATAGTAAGGATATTGGAATGACTGTTATATACTTTCTGCATACAACCATTCATATGAATACCACCACACTTCTTAAATCTTTTGTACTAATCAATAATGCAGATCAAGATCATCAACAGAGAGACAAGCTCGAGCTTATTTGCACGATCACCTTGCAGCCGTCTACTCAGCCTGTCACTTTATAGGATCTACAAAGACATTATTTGTATAAACTCTCGATTCATCTGCAAAAATAACTTATACACCTTCGTAAATCTTCACCATGAAAGTTATGGATATTAAGAGAGAAGAGTAGCAATTAAATAGGTAAATTAGATAGTATAAGTTATTGGATGTTGAGCTTTTTTAATATCAACTTTTTTAGATGTGGAGCTTTCTTAGTTGCCTAAGCACGTGAAGTTCTAAAATTAGTAAAATATAAACTTCAAATCCAAGAATATTAGTTTTATATATTAGTTTATATATATATATATATATATATATATATATATATATATATATATATTCAAGTTTTATTAAGTTTGAATTTTCAATTCAAGTTCATATCTGATTTAAAATTTCTAAAAGTTCAAGAATTTCTAATAAGTTCAAGAATTTCTAATAAGTTCAAGAACATAATTCAATTAACCCAAATTTCAACTATCAATGTTAAACTAATCTAACTTCTAACTTCTAATTACTTCTAACTTCTAACTTCTAACTTCTAATTATTTGTTAGTTCTAACTTCTAATACTTAGTTTACAATTATATTTAAAATTCCGCAATTTGAAAGAAAACTAATACTAAAATCTAAAATTCTCAATTCTCCCCCTAACTAACAATAATCAAATGTACAATTTACAATTCAATAACTCAATTCAACAAACTAAAACAATATAAAAACTAAGAAATCACATATAATTACTAGAATTCAAAAAAAAAAAAAAACTAAACCCTAACCTTATAACAATGAAGGAGGGGCAGTTGGGGTTTGCCGGCGACGGGGTGGCAGCTGGGGTTTGTCGGCGCGGGGCGACAATGATGACGGCGACAATCGGTGGTCCGACGACGAGGCGAGAAGGGAGGAAAGAGAACGGGAAATTTGGGGGAAAACCGTCACTGCTTCAACATAATTAAATGAAAAGCGACGGAAGCGTCTCTTTGTCCGTCACTTTTTAAAAATGTTTGACCTACATTTTGACCAAAAAGCAACGGACTAAACAACATTGTCCGTCACTTATTTAAAGTGTTGAGCATATATTTTTTACCAATAAGCGACGGACTTAAAGATGTCGTCCGCCGCTATGATAAAAAATAATTAATAAAATAAAATATATTAATTAAAGCGACGGACAACATGGTTAACTTTTAATTTATATTTAATTATTTTTAATAAAGTGGTGGACGCCATCGTTATGTATATTATAATATATATATATATATATATATATATATATTTGGCGCAAAATTTCGTGAAAAAAATCGACGGACTAAGAGATGCCGTTCGTTGCTTTTTGTAACACAATTTTATAAATAATTATTTTTATTATAAAGCGACAAACAGCGTGACAAATGGCATCGCTTTTTGGAGTGACGCCGTCCGTCGCTTTTCTATCCGTCATTTTTTCGCTGTTTTTTAGTAGTGAGGCCTAATTTCCTTTTACAACAATCATGGTAATATTCTCCTGTAGGCACCAAAACAGTCAAGATTGTTGATTTTGGGCTCTCCGTGACTCTGGAATAGGGCACAAACAATAAGCAGGGACTTATCAGGGGAACAAAAAGGTATATGACACCTGAATCTGTGAGGAAAACATAAGTTGTAAACGATTTTTAAAACATATTTTTGCTTCTCTATTTGAGAATCCCCTCCAGGCATCATGAGAGGTAATTAGTTATTTCAACAAACTATTATGAAGATACATACACAAATGTCAACAAAGCATATTCTTACACTATAAAGTGATTGCATTCAAAATAGAAAGACGGTTCTCATTCATAAAAACAAATATCAACATTAATTCACTGTAAAAGCAGAAAGGGAAACTCATTTATCAAGATTTGTAATGATTTTATATGGTTAACTATGATAATGAACAACTCGAATATTGCATTGGCCACAAATTCCCTTGTTATTGTTTTTTGCCATCTTATACTAATTTGGTAGTTGTCGAGACAACAATGTTCAACATTCCTTCATTTTCTTCATCTATCACGGCATCCCCCTTCAGCACATTTGTTTGTATCCTGTCTTTTGCGGTAAAATAATCCCCAAAGAAAGTGCTTATTGTTCCATCCTACAAAAACATCCACAAGTAAGATGCATTAAAAGAGAATAAGAAAATGAGAAAAGAACATAGAGATTATAAATGTACTTTGAGAATCGTTGCACAAGGTTGTGGATGCAATTATAATAAGCTCAACATCATTGATAAGAGTTCTCATCATCAAATCCTTGTTGCACATGAACTCCACCAAATCGATATATCCCTCGAACCTACATATAATGGGATATGCAAATCAATTTCAAGTATTGAAAAACAATCCTGGGCAAGGGAGCTTTGCGACCCTTATCCCTTTTAAGATGGATATATAGGGTAAATCTGACCTTTTTTTCTCACTTTCGAAGAAATATAGTCCAATGTCTTCTTTACTCGGACAATGATTGTCGAATAAACTTGACCAAATATCCCCACGTGGAACTAGTTCAAGTTTAAGAGTGTGGGGCAATAGCCCTGACAACTCATACACTTTACGACTAACTCTGCAAGGAGGATGAGCCTGGAATATCACAGGTGCAAATTCTGGAGCATCTAAGATGTCAAAACTTCCCCTAAAATGCAATTAAAAAAAAGACTAATTATTTTAGGGAAGCGAAGTTGAATGGTGCAAATTCTTCAAGTAAAAAAAAATATCTTCAATATATATATATATCAAATGGAAACTTCTCTGCTTTTTGACGCATAACAAAAGCATATTCGAGTTTCAAGCACACAAAAAGATCCATGAAGCAATTTTTTAGACATAAAAACATACAGAGAAAGTTTCATATAAAGCTAAATGGTGTTTTTCACTCTAAATTTCATTAAGTTAGAAAACAAACAATGTGTGGTTCACATATAACCTACTCGACTACAATTTCTTATTCACATACCTGAAAGCATAAGATGATCCATATTCCACAATACAATGATATAGAGTGGAAGCAACTTCAAAGTCCTCAAGGAATTTATACATAATAGGTATCAAGTTCACTACCATCTCATTGAACATTATATATTCAGAGTATCATCATGTCATGACTGGCAACTATGTATGAGCAAAACTCATTTCCATAGTTAGACATATATTCTACAGTGCCCTATTCAATATTTTCGTGATATTAATGGCATCCTTAGGTAACCATTAATTCAATGGGCAACTAGCAAAGATGGGTCATCCAACAACATGCAAAAACAGAGATGAGCTGAATTCAAACATTTTTGGAGCTCAATGTACCCTGTAACTTATGTTAGTAAGTAATGTGCATTCATGAAGGGTTCTTACTTCCAAGAAGGAACTAGAGAAGGATCACAAGGGTGTGTCATAGGTGAATTCATGACGCGACTCTCGTTCACAACATCGCGAGTCCTATGCTCAATAATGATAGAGGCACCCAGACCTAAAATAATAGGCAACATCAAATTGAATAGAATTATAGAAGTAAATTAATTTTGCTATGAAAGCTTTACAAATATTGACAATGTAAACGAAAATTATTTTGAAAGATAATATCAACATCATTGGATTTTTTTAAAATTAGAGTATATGATAGAAAATGAAATTTCTAATAAAAACAGGTATAAGAAGTGGACAAATCAAACCAAGTAAATGAATACAAAATATGGTGGTGAATTACTTAACCTTTAGGCTTGCTAAATTTTCGGGATTTGGTTGATACAACTCTTGAGGAGACAGTATTTATCGTTGTAGATCCATATTTCTTAATACGTGATGGCAAACCAAGTGCTTCTTCAACCGGTAGATATCTTGTTTTTCCGGTACGTACCTCTTTTTCCCAGTTAATATGTTGCCTCCGAGGAAACTTACTATGTTCCTTTGATTGCACAATACTCTGACAAGTCTTTGTAGAGGCATGTGACTTGGATCCCTTAAAAAGCTCATTTTTTAGTCCATGCGGTGAAAGCATTACCCCCTTGCGAATATTACATTTTTCACAACACCAATCCACTGGTGCATCTTCCCAATATCCCACAACACAATATCTGAAAGGAAGAGAAGAAAAAAAAATGTAGAACAAGAAGATGACTATGATGCATAAAAGATGCACACAATATTTAAAAGAATTAAATGTCACAACATGCTAATGATATTAATATTATATGCTAATATTTGCATTAGAACTAGTTTTCCCGTATGCCTTGTAGCAGGAACTGACAACCTACTTATAAACGCTACTACTAATCAGATGCTTATAGCAGGAGCTAGAAACCTGCAACCTAAGACTACTTAAGCCTTTATAAATAAATTACCTTTTGAAACCTAAGCAAAAAAATATAAATGTATCATTTAGCTGGAACCCAATATCCAATACTATTAGCATTCAACAGTTATGAAAAAATGCCAGAAATATTAGACAACTCGAAGAAGTCCTTACTCTCTCTAAGAGGCAATATAACTTCAATTTAGTCTTTTAATTCTATTCCACTTTTTGTTACCAAAAAAAGGGAAACTAGCAATTTTCTTCGAGAGAAATAGCTCTTTATGTGAAGAGATCAGTTTTTCCCTTAGAAATGACAAGTCAACCAAAACAGAAGGAGTTTAGGACTAGGACAATGTTAAAAGCTTTGAAATAACACACACGCACAAGGTGATAAAGTAAGTATGAATCAGAGAGTCATGACTTTCAGCTATTAAAGAGAGAGAACTTACTGGTGCACATCAACATTCTTACATTCATAGCAGGTAATAATTGCTTCTTGAATACCAAAATCACCGCAAACTTCACAAATCTTTTTCTGCAAGTTCATAAGAAAATACAAGAAATTCAAAACCAACATTACCGTATGAATAAAATGAAGAATGAGAAAACAAAATGTCATCAGTTATATAAAGGTGAATCATAATAAGCAAAATCATGTTTTCATCCCTTTTTTCATTAGCTCACATGCCTATATATGTAATGAATCCACTTTTGCAACGGACACATATTCAATAAATTCCAAGTATTATCCTCGACATCTTCTTTTGGACAGAAAGTAGGATTTTTTTAGAGCAACAAACACAACATGTTGTAGTTAAAGCATATATAAATTGTGATGCACAAAATAAATCTCTCCAGAATATTTGTCCATCAAAAGCAATATAATGATATAATCTTTCTCTTTGCAGAAAAACAAAAAAGAAAAAAGCACATATGTAGTGCAATATGCATTGATGTTAAACTATTTTCAACCTGAAATTTTAACAAATCAGTAAGGTGACTTTGGAGTAAAGCAAACATCCTTGGTAATGAAAAATCAACACAATATCCTAATACTGGACAAGTATTGAGTAAAAAATAAGGACTTAGGGACAATTGAACTGCACACAAATTATGTGCAAAATAATTAGGAAAAAATACCTAAACAATAATGCATTGATTACCATTGCCTAATGGAGATAAAACTGAAATTGTTAATAGTTATGAGACGGTGATATATATGTCTGTTAATGACATAGAAGATATTATTATGAATAAAACTTGTACAAAATTCAACCTTCTTGTAAAAAGAAACCATACTAGACAAATTTACTTTAGAGTTGAGAACTTTAGAAGTTAATATTGCCTATTCGAAATATGTTGAACAAGTTAGTGCTAGTACAACTTAAATTATTCATATTGGATTCAACTCATCACGAAAGTACTATTTCACATGTATTTACTTCTCTTTTGTTAAGTACCACATCTCTTTTGTGATGCATGTATGGACTCTCAGGGTGGCACAAATACTCGCTAGTCACGCTGCTCATTCCATTGGCTTGTGGTGAACCCCTATTTGTTATTGAGACACTTTTGCTTATGAAGTAACATTTTCTATGTTTTTGGTATAGTTAGGTACTTGTATCGTGTGATTTAGAATTTTCACAAATATCATACTCATGTCATGTTTTATTTTGTAAAATTCTTAGTTTAGCCTCGCATGACTCTTTTATGACGGCATTGTTTTTTTATTATAACTTTTTACTGGATGAATTACTCAATACTTTATGATAAGCTTTGTTTTTCTCTTCTATGTACTTATCATGTTCATAAGTGGTATTAGAGAATTAGAATTTATTGTTGTTCATATGAGAGGCTATACATATATTTAAGAAGTTATTTATTTGTTCCAATTCATATTAAATTTTATATGTGTCAAATAAGTAAGTGATGAGCAGGAAATGAAAGGCTCGAGCAATGATGATACCACTCATTGGGTAAGATATGAAGTGTTTGTTAGTAAGGAATGTGACTCAAGAATGAAGTTGAAAGTGTAATGAGGGGCTTGTTGTCAAGGTGGAGGTATATATTGGCTCAGTCCACTAGTGATATTGTCGTTTTTGGGCCTAGGCCCCCATGAATTTATAATGTGTCACTATGGTGTCTATATATATATATCCAATGAAACTTTCTATTTGTGTAGATATTTACTTATAATCTGATTTCAATATTTTAAATGTTTAGCACTCTTTTATTTGTATTTTATAATCATAGTATCTCAACCAACTTAAACAAGCTAAGTATCGAATTTTATCCATCCTTTTAAAAGATATTCAATAGAGCACTAATCTAAATTATTTTATACACATATTTAAGCATTTTAATTAGCTAATACTCTATCAATTTGAACAATAACGATATTTTGCAATAAATTCAATTTGATGAAACGACAATTATCAAAAAAAAAATTGTAATATAGTTTTTTTCAGATATCCTTTAATTTCAACTCAAAACTAGAAAAAAAAACATTTTTAAAAATTCTACACAAAAGTAAAGTTTAGTAACGCAGACTCAATTATTCTACACAAAAAAATCAATTATTTTTTTAAAAAAAAATTAGGGAGAAAAATATGCTATAAAAATAAAAATAAGATTAGCAATGGAAAAAATACAATCATCAGTTGTTTTACCATGTTTGATTCCTTTTGCATCAGAGAATGAGTGTTCATTTGAGTTCCACGGCGGCGCACCTGCAAATAGAGAAAAAATGTCCCAAACGTCCTACTCAACACTCAATTTATAAATTTATAATTATTTTCTACTTACATTACCTGTTACATGTGAATTTAAAATATTTAGATATAATTATTTTACCAGATTTTCTAAACTAATCAATGTTTAGTGGACTATCAGATTTTGAAAACAATTTGGTCAACGAAGAGTTAATGCTGAAATTAAGACAGAGAAGAAAAATGTAATTGTTTTTCTTTATTTGTTAAAAGTGAAAAAATAAAATGAAAATTGGTTTTTGAAATATTAAACAAATATAAATAAAGTGAAAACATAATAAACTTGGGACAATATCGTAGTGGGTCTCAAAAAAAAAAAAGACTCATATTTTGACATTTTAGCTCTAAATATGAGGAGTTTATGTATTCTATATGTTAGTATATAATTGTTGATATATATGATTAATAAGTCAAAACCAAAAACTTCATTATGAGGAGAAAGTTGGTATTAAGGAAAATATACTCCAAAACAAATATTTTATTAAAATCGCATACGCGTGATTGCTCATATCAATGATTTCATGAAATGGTCCTCAAATATCTGTAAGAATTATTATTAATTATTCTTTACTTATGGCCTGAGTAAAATCATAAATAATAACCCAAAGTCAATAGTATTTATATTAGAGATTCTTTTACTAATTTAGTTTAATTAATTATATTTTGAAATTTAAAATTTTATTATTAATATCTTATGTAGTTATTTAATGATAATAATAATAATTTTTTAAATTATTTTTATTTAAAATAAATAAGTAAAAAGAATAAATTATTTTCATTATATAAACCAAGGGAGTAATTTAATTTGTTTCAAATTAGATTTAGAGAGGAAAAAAAAGGAAAACTTACATAAATATACTATAATAAAAAAATATTTATCATTTATAGCAATAATATTTCTTTTTCACTTGATCATTTTTAATTTATTTATAATACAAGTGTAATTCATATTACAAATAACAATTTTTTATTCACGTATAATACAAATTTTAATGATAGATAATTCATTTATCACACATTTTAATACACTTGTAATACAATGTGTCAAATTTTTACCAAACAAACATAATATATTTTAAGAAACAAGTATTATTCATATATAATTCATATATATTGCATACATAATTCACTTTTAATACATATTGCAGATTTAATATAGTATTGCTATAAATGGTAATAAATAAAAAGTATTGCTAAAATCAGTAATTATTTATTAAAATGTACCAATTTATGTAATTTTTCAAAAAAAATGAGAAAGGGGAGGAAAGAGAAAACTAACAAAGAGAAAAATTAAGCATGAGTCCTGCCCATCAATATATAATATCAATAAAATTAATCTCCTCATAAAATTAACTAATACTAATTGTGCCTCATACTTAATAAAATTTCACAATATAGTGAAGAAATTCAAGAGTACAATCTCCTCTTTGTTGTTGCATGATAGAACTTTTATGAAGTCAAGTTAATTCTTTAAATGGTCTAATTCAAGTTAAATGGTCACTTGTTCTCTGAAAATTGACCACTAAAATTATTTTTGTTTCTTTTCCTCCTATTTTTCATTTATTGTACTTAAAAAAAAATCTTTATATTTCATGTCTTTGTAACTTCTACTTTTAGGACCCATTTAAACATTAAAAAAAAATATTTATAAAATAATTTTTATTGAATTTGAAAATAGATTTTTACCATGAAAATTAGAGACACAACCTTTTCTTTTTGAAGGTATATTCTAAATTTGGAAATATGTTAGTACAATATGTTGTTCACCTCATTATTTACTTTTTGAAGTTTTATATAAGTATAACATGAACATTATTTCAAATATTTTTTTACGAAAATAAAACATAACTTTATTTTCAACTCTAACTCCATATATTTCATGAAATACAATAAAAATATACATGAATTTATAGTCAAATGCCTTATAATAATGATCATAACCATGCTTTCTATGTCGGTAACGTCAAAATATTTAATGTGTAATACAATAATAAGTGTTTCATAATAATCATTTGGGATTCATTTTACTAATTTAGTTTTATCAATCATATTTTGAAATTTGAAATTTCATCATTAATATCTTGTATTAATAATAATAATTTATTTTTAAAAAAAATTGTTAAAATAAATAAGTAAAAAGATAAATTATTTTCATTATATAAACCGAAAAAGTAATTAAATTTGTTTCAAATTAGATTTAGAGAAAACAAAAAAGAGAAAAAAAAAGTAGGACAGAGAAAAGTAACAAAGAGAAACAAAGGTCAACCAAGAAAATAAATGTTCACTTATGTAGTATCTGCTAATTGCTTTGTTTTTATAAGAATATTGATAATAAAGTCATGTTCTTTTTTGAAATTTTTCTCTCATCAAATGCCTGAAAAAAATTGGATTATTTTATTTGATCATAGTTTACTTAACATTATTGCATGTTTGGTTAAGTTTTTAAAAACTAAAAACTATTTATGATGTCTCTGCCTTGTTTATGAAGGAATTAAGAAGTTTGGGTTCATCAAGTTTACTGGAAATGCATAATAATTTTTTTACTAGGAACAACTACAATTAGAGAGTTGTGCGCAGTAGATTTACCCATTTACATTTCTTTTCTTTTTATTTCTTATATTTTCACACTAAATTAAATAAGAATAAGAACCTCAAATAACGATAAGTAAATAATTTTGAAGGCAACTATTCAAAACTCAAATTATTGAGAGTGAAAAAATTATTCATGTATGAGAAGAATAATAAATACCATGAACTAAAAAAAATGAACTTCACTAGAAGGATCTACGATACCTCTGCATTGAACTTTTTTAATCATTAAAAAAAAAAGATTAAAATTATTTCTTAAATAGAATTTTAAATTAATTGTCTCTATACTAATATTATAAAAAGAGTGCAATGACATATAAAAGTTTTGTACCTAAGATAAAATAATCAAAATAATATATACTAAGGTGGCAAGCGAAAGAGTAATCTGTTTGGTTCTTTAAACAAGCTTCATCATTAGTTCCATATTTATCGTTGTTGTGTGCTATTAAATATAGCACAACCTACGCACAATTTTTTTTAAAAAGTATATGAAGAAGCACATAGAAAGGAACAAAAGAAAAGATTAATTTTCAATATCTTTGTTGAAATTTTAATAGAGTTTAAAAAAGTAACTCAAAATAGCAAAAATAAACTACAATAGTTACATGAATCACAATGACTTGAAGTACGCTCAACAACAATGTTTCAATATGTCGATGTATCTTGTATTGATAATAATATCGATTGAATAAACTTATCATTCATCGATTTGAGCTTGTATTTTTATCTTCAATTTTTGTGCAAACTAATTATCATGTTTTTAATATAATATTTTCAAAGTATTTGTACTCATTAGCATGGGGATACACATGTTGCAAGTGCAACAGACGTATTTGAATATATTTATATATACTATTACAATGAGTCCATGCAACTTAGCAGGGGACACACGTACAATACACATGTCCAAAACTAATAGCAATTAAAAATGTACGAGACTTGCACTAGAAGGTTAAAAAAAAGGAAAAATAATTGATCCAAATTGATGGAAATCATTTAATTTTGCTGGTGGTGTGAGGATTTTCAATCGTTTAAGAAACTGTCAAAATCCATTTTGGTATAAGAAAGGGAATGGACAAGAAAGGTGTAATCGATGGAGAAGACTTTTGAATTTTGATTGGATATGAGAGAAGATGTCGACAAAAAATTGAAAAATTATGTATCGATTTTGTATTTATTTTTCTCTTCTATGTTTATTTTTTTATATTTCTCTATTAGTCTTCTTCAATTTAATTTTCTATTAAAAAAATTATTATCATAACATCTATTTGAGATTGTTGCATTTTTGTACTCATTACACGCATGTTTTTATTGAATTTTAATTGTCCTAATGAATTTTTAAAATGTTGCATGGCACACACGTGCAACGTGCGTGTCCAGAAATTAATATATTAAACCAAGGAAACTTTTGTAAAGTTGAATACTTGATGTATAATAAGAATTGCATAATTGAAGTTTGTTCTAATATTCCTTTTGAAATTCACTCAACAACAAAATTTCAGTATGTCAATGTATCTTGTATTGATAATAATATCGATTGAATAAACTTATCATTCAACCATTTGACCTTGTATTTTTATTTGTAATTTTTGTGCAACTTATCACGTACTTATTATGATACTTTCAAAAGTATTTGTACTTGTTAACATGGGGGTAGACATGGTGCAACACACGTTTTTGAGTATATTTATATATACCGTTACAATAACTCCACGCAACTTAGCAGGGGACACACATTTTTGGAATTGCAATTCACTGGCAGAAGTTGAAGTTAAGAAACACACGAAAAATGTACTTTAATTTTAGGGCTCAGTTGTATACACAACAATGGAATCATTCACTGCGATATCAAACCTGAAAATAATCGATAAAACTGTCAAGATTGCTTATTTCGGGCTCTCTGTGACCTTGGAACAGGGCATCAATTAAAAACAGAGAGTTATTAGGGGAACAAAAAAGTATATGGCACCTGAATTCGTGATTAACAGGGAGTATACCCCACAAGTTGATATTTGGGCTCTTGATTGCACTGTCTATGAGCTGATTACGAGAACACCGTTGTAGGAAGACGCAGATGGTGATGATATGTTGGACAAAATCGAGTTTGAGGAACCAAAGTTTTAGAATTCAAAATTGTCAAATGATTCTTAAGATTTTTTAGAATGACTTATACAAAATACTGCCTTGCATATAAACACACACATTCATATGTAATATCACCACACGTGTCTTGGGTGCACACTTTAATCATTGGTACTTACTAGTCTCACAACGTGCAACGCCCGTTTATTCTATCTAAACTGTCATAAAATATTACTTACAAATTACTAAAGTAACAAAAAATATTTTATAATTAAACAGGAATTTATGTTCATTTCTTGTCCAAAAAAATAAAATAGTTTGGATCTAGTCTTTTGATACCAACCTATCAGATAACAAATTAAAATCATAGCAAAGTATCTCTTCCCAAACGAAAAGAAAGATGAAAATATTACTCTTTTATAATGCTATAATTATAAAGTCGAGCTAATAGAGATTATTACCTGCAAAATAAACCTAGCTCGAGCTTATTTGCTATCCCGCATGTCACTATATAGGATCGGACCTACGAAGATCAATTTATGTGGTATTTTTCATTTTTTAAGAGTCAGACAGTTAAAGTTTGATCGAGAATTTGTATGAAATCTTTAGTTTTTTTGCATTAAATTTTTATATAAATTGGTCTTTACGTTTTTTGAGAGTCAAACAGTTTATGTTTGATCGAGAACTTGCGTATGAAATCTTCAAAAAATTTTAAAATGAAACTTATATATTTTTAATCTTATGTGATTACTATTAAAAATTGCTACGAAAAAGAAAATTAAAACCGACGAAATTAAATTATTGACTCTTTATCTTCACTAATAGTACTCGAGTACACTACACCTAATAACACTATTTGAAAAGAGTAGATTTTTCTTTCACTCTTTTCAAGATAAATTGATTAATTAATTTGAGGTGATGTGTGTTGTACTAGTAAACAAAACTCATAGAGCAGTCCACTAATTTAAAGTTAATATCTTAAAAAGTCACTCAATTTTAATAATTTATCTAATAAAGTCATTAAACTTCATTTTATATTAATAAAGTCACTCGACTTAGATTTTTATATCACTAAAATTACTTTAACTTAATATATTATTTGAAAAATACATCACCAACCATTTCATCTCCTGTATCACCAAATCACTATAACCATCACAAAAACAAAACAAGATCATTGTTGAATTCGGAGAAGAAGTTACGATTCAGCTGAGTAATAGAAAGAACAAAAATAAATTGAACATTTTTTATATTTGAAAAATTAAAACTAATATTCAGGGGGAAAAAATGAATTTTTTTAGGGGAGTTCATAAATAAATCCAGATGTAAGCATCAATACTTAGTTTGGTGCTCTAAAAGATATTGCGACGATATTGAACTTGTTTTATATACTTATTAAGGGCGGTTTTCTTTCCTCAACTCTTTCGTATTGAGAATTAATTAATGTTTATATAACGGAAAATAGAATTTTGTGAGATAACTGTTAAAAATTATTACACAAAAAAAAAAAACGAATCAAATTGATGGAACTAGACTATTGGTTCCTCATCATTACTAGTAGTACTTAAGTACACCTACTAATACTATTTGAAAAGAGTTCGATTTGTCAAACACGATTTTAGGACATGTAAACTAATTTTGAGGTGATGTGTATTTTATATTTGTAATTTCTAAACCTATTGAAAAATAAATTTAATTAAATGGAACATATAATGTTTTATTTAATGGGAAATAGAAGCTTACATCAGTGACAACTGTTAAAAAAAAATTTAGGCAGAAAAAAAAAAACCAAATATTGAATTATTGATTTTTCAGCTTCACTAATAATACTTGAGTACACTACACCTATTAACACTAGATTAAAAAGAGTTGATTTTTCTTTCACTCTTTTTAAGATAAATTAATTAATTAATTTGAGGTGATGTGTGTTGTACCAGTAAAGAAAACTCATAGAGCAGTCCACCAATTTGGAGTTAATATCTTGAAACGTCACTCAACTTTGATAATTTATCTATTAAAGTTATTAAATTTTATTTTATATCGACAAATTCACTCAATTTAAATTTCTAAATAAAAAAAACTACTTAATTTAATATATCAGTAATAAATTTGGCTAAGTAATTTTATTGATATAAAAAAAAAAAAACTTTTATAAATACAAAATAAAATTTAATAACTTTACTACATAAATTATTAAAAACTGAATGACATGTTCAGCTATTACTCCACCAATTTGTTTGGAGACATTTGTAAAACTAAGCCACCTCTATGATGAGCTTGAGTCGGAGGTCTATTCTCAAAATCAGCCATGTATGTGAATTGTGAGATGCATTCAGAAAAGTGCTAATATGGAAAAATTTACTATGTTACAGAGAAGTTGTGCTAGTAACATTTTGGGAACTAATTCATGTTTAATTAATGGAAAATATAATTCTACGAGATAACTGTTAAAAATTATTATACAAAAAAATGAATCAATATCGATGGAATTGGATAATTGGTTCTTCATATTCACTATAGTTCTTGAGTACAACTACTAATACTATTTGAAAAGAGTTATTTTTCAAATATTATTTTTAAGAAAAATAATTAATTAATGTAAGGTGATGTCTATTTTATATTTGTAATTTCTAAATTACCTGTTGAAAAATGACTGTACTTCAACAAAGACTTATAAAGTAATTAATTAATGTTTTATTTAATAGAAATATAATTTTACGTGATAACTGTTAAAAATTATCACGCAAAAAGAAAAAAAACAAACCAAAATCGACGGAATTAAATTATTGACTATTCATCTTCACTAATAATACTCGAGTACACTACACCTACTAACACTATTTGAAAAGAGTAGATTTTTCTTTCACTCTTTTCAAGATAAATTGATTAATTAATTTGAGGTGATGTGTGTTGTACTAGTAAACAAAACTCATAGAGCAGTCCACTAATTTAAAGTTAATATCTTAAAAAGTCACTTCAATTTTAATAATTTATCTAATAAAGTCATTAAACTTCATTTTATATTAATAAAGTCACTCGACTTAGATTTTTATATCAATAAAATTACTTTAACTTAATATATTATTTGAAAAATACATCACCAACCATTTCATCTCCTGTATCACCAAATCACTATAACCATCACAAAAACAAAACAAGATCATTGTTGAATTCGGAGAAGAAGTTACGATCCAGCTGAGTAATAGAAAGAACAAAAATAAATTGAACATTTTTTATATTTGAAAAATTAAAACTAATATTCAGGGGGAAAAAATGAATTTTTTTAGGGGAGTTCATAAATAAATCCAGATGTAAGCATCAATACTTAGTTTGGTGCTCTAAAAGATATTGCGACGATATTGAACTTGTTTTATATAATTATTAAGGGCGGTTTTCTTTCCTCAACTCTTTCGTATTGAGAATTAATTAATGTTTATATAACGGAAAATAGAATTTTGTGAGATAACTGTTAAAAATTATTACACAAAAAAAAAAACGAATCAAATTGATGGAACTAGACTATTGGTTCCTCATCATTACTAGTAGTACTTAAGTACACCTACTAATACTATTTGAAAAGAGTTCGATTTGTCAAACACGATTTTAGGACATGTAAACTAATTTTGAGGTGATGTGTATTTTATATTTGTAATTTCTAAACCTATTGAAAAATAAATTTAATTAAATGGAACATATAATGTTTTATTTAATGGGAAATAGAAGCTTACATCAGTGACAACTGTTAAAAAAAATTTAGGCAGAAAAAAAAAACCAAATATTGAATTATTGATTTTTCAGCTTCACTAATAATACTTGAGTACACTACACCTATTAACACTAGATTAAAAAGAGTTGATTTTCTTTCACTCTTTTTAAGATAAATTAATTAATTAATTTGAGGTGATGTGTGTTGTACCAGTAAAGAAAACTCATAGAGCAGTCCACCAATTTGGAGTTAATATCTTGAAACGTCACTCAACTTTGATAATTTATCTATTAAAGTTATTAAATTTTATTTTATATCGACAAATTCACTCAATTTAAATTTCTAAATAAAAAAAACTACTTAATTTAATATATCAGTAATAAATTTGGCTAAGTAATTTTATTGATATAAAAAAAAAAAAAAACTTTTATAAATACAAAATAAAATTTAATAACTTTACTACATAAATTATTAAAAACTGAATGACATGTTCAGCTATTACTCCACCAATTTGTTTGGAGACATTTGTAAAACTAAGCCACCTCTATGATGAGCTTGAGTCGGAGGTCTATTCTCAAAATCAGCCATGTATGTGAATTGTGAGATGCATTCAGAAAAGTGCTAATATGGAAAAATTTACTATGTTACAGAGAAGTTGTGCTAGTAACATTTTGGGAACTAATTCATGTTTAATTAATGGAAAATATAATTCTACGAGATAACTGTTAAAAATTATTATACAAAAAAATGAATCAATATCGATGGAATTGGATAATTGGTTCTTCATATTCACTATAGTTCTTGAGTACAACTACTAATACTATTTGAAAAGAGTTATTTTTCAAATATTATTTTTAAGAAAAATAATTAATTAATGTAAGGTGATGTCTATTTTATATTTGTAATTTCTAAATTACCTGTTGAAAAATGACTGTACTTCAACAAAGACTTATAAAGTAATTAATTAATGTTTTATTTAATAGAAATATAATTTTACGTGATAACTGTTAAAAATTATCACGCAAAAAGAAAACAAACCAAAATCGACGGAATTAAATTATTGACTATTCATCTTCACTAATAATACTCGAGTACACTACACCTACTAACACTATTTGAAAAGAGTAGATTTTTCTTTCACTCTTTTCAAGATAAATTGATTAATTAATTTGAGGTGATGTGTGTTGTACTAGTAAACAAAACTCATAGAGCAGTCCACTAATTTAAAGTTAATATCTTAAAAAGTCACTCAATTTTAATAATTTATCTAATAAAGTCATTAAACTTCATTTTATATTAATAAAGTCACTCGACTTAGATTTTTATATCAATAAAATTACTTTAACTTAATATATTATTTGAAAAATACATCACCAACCATTTCATCTCCTGTATCACCAAATCACTATAACCATCACAAAAACAAAACAAGATCATTGTTGAATTCGGAGAAGAAGTTACGATCAGCTGAGTAATAGAAAGAACAAAAATAAATTGAACATTTTTTATATTGAAAAATTAAAACTAATATTCAGGGGGAAAAAATGAATTTTTTTAGGGGAGTTCATAAATAAATCCAGATGTAAGCATCAATACTTAGTTTGGTGCTCTAAAAGATATTGCGACGATATTGAACTTGTTTTATATAATTATTAAGGGCGGTTTTCTTTCCTCAACTCTTTCGTATTGAGAATTAATTAATGTTTATATAACGGAAAATAGAATTTTGTGAGATAACTGTTAAAAATTATTACACAAAAAAAAAAACGAATCAAATTGATGGAACTAGACTATTGGTTCCTCATCATTACTAGTAGTACTTAAGTACACCTACTAATACTATTTGAAAAGAGTTCGATTTGTCAAACACGATTTTAGGACATGTAAACTAATTTTGAGGTGATGTGTATTTTATATTTGTAATTTCTAAACCTATTGAAAAATAAATTTAATTAAATGGAACATATAATGTTTTATTTAATGGGAAATAGAAGCTTACATCAGTGACAACTGTTAAAAAAAATTTAGGCAGAAAAAAAAAACCAAATATTGAATTATTGATTTTTCAGCTTCACTAATAATACTTGAGTACACTACACCTATTAACACTAGATTAAAAAGAGTTGATTTTTCTTTCACTCTTTTTAAGATAAATTAATTAATTAATTTGAGGTGATGTGTGTTGTACCAGTAAAGAAAACTCATAGAGCAGTCCACCAATTTGGAGTTAATATCTTGAAACGTCACTCAACTTTGATAATTTATCTATTAAAGTTATTAAATTTTATTTTATATCGACAAATTCACTCAATTTAAATTTCTAAATAAAAAAAACTACTTAATTTAATATATCAGTAATAAATTTGGCTAAGTAATTTTATTGATATAAAAAAAAAAAAAAACTTTTATAAATACAAAATAAAATTTAATAACTTTACTACATAAATTATTAAAAACTGAATGACATGTTCAGCTATTACTCCACCAATTTGTTTGGAGACATTTGTAAAACTAAGCCACCTCTATGATGAGCTTGAGTCGGAGGTCTATTCTCAAAATCAGCCATGTATGTGAATTGTGAGATGCATTCAGAAAAGTGCTAATATGGAAAAATTTACTATGTTACAGAGAAGTTGTGCTAGTAACATTTTGGGAACTAATTCATGTTTAATTAATGGAAAATATAATTCTACGAGATAACTGTTAAAAATTATTATACAAAAAAATGAATCAATATCGATGGAATTGGATAATTGGTTCTTCATATTCACTATAGTTCTTGAGTACAACTACTAATACTATTTGAAAAGAGTTATTTTTCAAATATTATTTTTAAGAAAAATAATTAATTAATGTAAGGTGATGTCTATTTTATATTTGTAATTTCTAAATTACCTGTTGAAAAATGACTGTACTTCAACAAAGACTTATAAAGTAATTAATTAATGTTTTATTTAATAGAAATATAATTTTACGTGATAACTGTTAAAAATTATCACGCAAAAAGAAAACAAACCAAAATCGACGGAATTAAATTATTGACTATTCATCTTCACTAATAATACTCGAGTACACTACACCTACTAACACTATTTGAAAAGAGTAGATTTTTCTTTCACTCTTTTCAAGATAAATTGATTAATTAATTTGAGGTGATGTGTGTTGTACTAGTAAACAAAACTCATAGAGCAGTCCACTAATTTAAAGTTAATATCTTAAAAAGTCACTCAATTTTAATAATTTATCTAATAAAGTCATTAAACTTCATTTTATATTAATAAAGTCACTCGACTTAGATTTTTATATCAATAAAATTACTTTAACTTAATATATTATTGGAAAAATACATCACCAACCATTTCATCTCCTGTATCACCAAATCACTATAACCATCACAAAAACAAAACAAGATCATTGTTGAATTCGGAGAAGAAGTTACGATCAGCTGAGTAATAGAAAGAACAAAAATAAATTGAACATTTTTTATATTGAAAAATTAAAACTAATATTCAGGGGGAAAAAATGAATTTTTTTAGGGGAGTTCATAAATAAATCCAGATGTAAGCATCAATACTTAGTTTGGTGCTCTAAAAGATATTGCGACGATATTGAACTTGTTTTATATAATTATTAAGGGCGGTTTTCTTTCCTCAACTCTTTCGTATTGAGAATTAATTAATGTTTATATAACGGAAAATAGAATTTTGTGAGATAACTGTTAAAAATTATTACACAAAAAAAAAAACGAATCAAATTGATGGAACTAGACTATTGGTTCCTCATCATTACTAGTAGTACTTAAGTACACCTACTAATACTATTTGAAAAGAGTTCGATTTGTCAAACACGATTTTAGGACATGTAAACTAATTTTGAGGTGATGTGTATTTTATATTTGTAATTTCTAAACCTATTGAAAAATAAATTTAATTAAATGGAACATATAATGTTTTATTTAATGGGAAATAGAAGCTTACATCAGTGACAACTGTTAAAAAAAATTTAGGCAGAAAAAAAAAAACCAAATATTGAATTATTGATTTTTCAGCTTCACTAATAATACTTGAGTACACTACACCTATTAACACTAGATTAAAAAGAGTTGATTTTTCTTTCACTCTTTTTAAGATAAATTAATTAATTAATTTGAGGTGATGTGTGTTGTACCAGTAAAGAAAACTCATAGAGCAGTCCACCAATTTGGAGTTAATATCTTGAAACGTCACTCAACTTTGATAATTTATCTATTAAAGTTATTAAATTTTATTTTATATCGACAAATTCACTCAATTTAAATTTCTAAATAAAAAAAACTACTTAATTTAATATATCAGTAATAAATTTGGCTAAGTAATTTTATTGATATAAAAAAAAAAAAAAACTTTTATAAATACAAAATAAAATTTAATAACTTTACTACATAAATTATTAAAAACTGAATGACATGTTCAGCTATTACTCCACCAATTTGTTTGGAGACATTTGTAAAACTAAGCCACCTCTATGATGAGCTTGAGTCGGAGGTCTATTCTCAAAATCAGCCATGTATGTGAATTGTGAGATGCATTCAGAAAAGTGCTAATATGGAAAAATTTACTATGTTACAGAGAAGTTGTGCTAGTAACATTTTGGGAACTAATTCATGTTTAATTAATGGAAAATATAATTCTACGAGATAACTGTTAAAAATTATTATACAAAAAAATGAATCAATATCGATGGAATTGGATAATTGGTTCTTCATATTCACTATAGTTCTTGAGTACAACTACTAATACTATTTGAAAAGAGTTATTTTTCAAATATTATTTTTAAGAAAAATAATTAATTAATGTAAGGTGATGTCTATTTTATATTTGTAATTTCTAAATTACCTGTTGAAAAATGACTGTACTTCAACAAAGACTTATAAAGTAATTAATTAATGTTTTATTTAATAGAAATATAATTTTACGTGATAACTGTTAAAAATTATCACGCAAAAAGAAAACAAACCAAAATCGACGGAATTAAATTATTGACTATTCATCTTCACTAATAATACTCGAGTACACTACACCTACTAACACTATTTGAAAAGAGTAGATTTTTCTTTCACTCTTTTCAAGATAAATTGATTAATTAATTTGAGGTGATGTGTGTTGTACTAGTAAACAAAACTCATAGAGCAGTCCACTAATTTAAAGTTAATATCTTAAAAAGTCACTCAATTTTAATAATTTATCTAATAAAGTCATTAAACTTCATTTTATATTAATAAAGTCACTCGACTTAGATTTTTATATCAATAAAATTACTTTAACTTAATATATTATTTGAAAAATACATCACCAACCATTTCATCTCCTGTATCACCAAATCACTATAACCATCACAAAAACAAAACAAGATCATTGTTGAATTCGGAGAAGAAGTTACGATCAGCTGAGTAATAGAAAGAACAAAAATAAATTGAACATTTTTTATATTGAAAAATTAAAACTAATATTCAGGGGGAAAAAATGAATTTTTTTAGGGGAGTTCATAAATAAATCCAGATGTAAGCATCAATACTTAGTTTGGTGCTCTAAAAGATATTGCGACGATATTGAACTTGTTTTATATAATTATTAAGGGCGGTTTTCTTTCCTCAACTCTTTCGTATTGAGAATTAATTAATGTTTATATAACGGAAAATAGAATTTTGTGAGATAACTGTTAAAAATTATTACACAAAAAAAAAAACGAATCAAATTGATGGAACTAGACTATTGGTTCCTCATCATTACTAGTAGTACTTAAGTACACCTACTAATACTATTTGAAAAGAGTTCGATTTGTCAAACACGATTTTAGGACATGTAAACTAATTTTGAGGTGATGTGTATTTTATATTTGTAATTTCTAAACCTATTGAAAAATAAATTTAATTAAATGGAACATATAATGTTTTATTTAATGGGAAATAGAAGCTTACATCAGTGACAACTGTTAAAAAAAATTTAGGCAGAAAAAAAAAACCAAATATTGAATTATTGATTTTTCAGCTTCACTAATAATACTTGAGTACACTACACCTATTAACACTAGATTAAAAAGAGTTGATTTTTCTTTCACTCTTTTTAAGATAAATTAATTAATTAATTTGAGGTGATGTGTGTTGTACCAGTAAAGAAAACTCATAGAGCAGTCCACCAATTTGGAGTTAATATCTTGAAACGTCACTCAACTTTGATAATTTATCTATTAAAGTTATTAAATTTTATTTTATATCGACAAATTCACTCAATTTAAATTTCTAAATAAAAAAAACTACTTAATTTAATATATCAGTAATAAATTTGGCTAAGTAATTTTATTGATATAAAAAAAAAAAAAAACTTTTATAAATACAAAATAAAATTTAATAACTTTACTACATAAATTATTAAAAACTGAATGACATGTTCAGCTATTACTCCACCAATTTGTTTGGAGACATTTGTAAAACTAAGCCACCTCTATGATGAGCTTGAGTCGGAGGTCTATTCTCAAAATCAGCCATGTATGTGAATTGTGAGATGCATTCAGAAAAGTGCTAATATGGAAAAATTTACTATGTTACAGAGAAGTTGTGCTAGTAACATTTTGGGAACTAATTCATGTTTAATTAATGGAAAATATAATTCTACGAGATAACTGTTAAAAATTATTATACAAAAAAATGAATCAATATCGATGGAATTGGATAATTGGTTCTTCATATTCACTATAGTTCTTGAGTACAACTACTAATACTATTTGAAAAGAGTTATTTTTCAAATATTATTTTTAAGAAAAATAATTAATTAATGTAAGGTGATGTCTATTTTATATTTGTAATTTCTAAATTACCTGTTGAAAAATGACTGTACTTCAACAAAGACTTATAAAGTAATTAATTAATGTTTTATTTAATAGAAATATAATTTTACGTGATAACTGTTAAAAATTATCACGCAAAAAGAAAACAAACCAAAATCGACGGAATTAAATTATTGACTATTCATCTTCACTAATAATACTCGAGTACACTACACCTACTAACACTATTTGAAAAGAGTAGATTTTTCTTTCACTCTTTTCAAGATAAATTGATTAATTAATTTGAGGTGATGTGTGTTGTACTAGTAAACAAAACTCATAGAGCAGTCCACTAATTTAAAGTTAATATCTTAAAAAGTCACTCAATTTTAATAATTTATCTAATAAAGTCATTAAACTTCATTTTATATTAATAAAGTCACTCGACTTAGATTTTTATATCAATAAAATTACTTTAACTTAATATATTATTTGAAAAATACATCACCAACCATTTCATCTCCTGTATCACCAAATCACTATAACCATCACAAAAACAAAACAAGATCATTGTTGAATTCGGAGAAGAAGTTACGATCAGCTGAGTAATAGAAAGAACAAAAATAAATTGAACATTTTTTATATTGAAAAATTAAAACTAATATTCAGGGGGAAAAAATGAATTTTTTTAGGGGAGTTCATAAATAAATCCAGATGTAAGCATCAATACTTAGTTTGGTGCTCTAAAAGATATTGCGACGATATTGAACTTGTTTTATATAATTATTAAGGGCGGTTTTCTTTCCTCAACTCTTTCGTATTGAGAATTAATTAATGTTTATATAACGGAAAATAGAATTTTGTGAGATAACTGTTAAAAATTATTACACAAAAAAAAAAACGAATCAAATTGATGGAACTAGACTATTGGTTCCTCATCATTACTAGTAGTACTTAAGTACACCTACTAATACTATTTGAAAAGAGTTCGATTTGTCAAACACGATTTTAGGACATGTAAACTAATTTTGAGGTGATGTGTATTTTATATTTGTAATTTCTAAACCTATTGAAAAATAAATTTAATTAAATGGAACATATAATGTTTTATTTAATGGGAAATAGAAGCTTACATCAGTGACAACTGTTAAAAAAAATTTAGGCAGAAAAAAAAAAACCAAATATTGAATTATTGATTTTTCAGCTTCACTAATAATACTTGAGTACACTACACCTATTAACACTAGATTAAAAAGAGTTGATTTTTCTTTCACTCTTTTTAAGATAAATTAATTAATTAATTTGAGGTGATGTGTGTTGTACCAGTAAAGAAAACTCATAGAGCAGTCCACCAATTTGGAGTTAATATCTTGAAACGTCACTCAACTTTGATAATTTATCTATTAAAGTTATTAAATTTTATTTTATATCGACAAATTCACTCAATTTAAATTTCTAAATAAAAAAAACTACTTAATTTAATATATCAGTAATAAATTTGGCTAAGTAATTTTATTGATATAAAAAAAAAAAAAAAACTTTTATAAATACAAAATAAAATTTAATAACTTTACTACATAAATTATTAAAAACTGAATGACATGTTCAGCTATTACTCCACCAATTTGTTTGGAGACATTTGTAAAACTAAGCCACCTCTATGATGAGCTTGAGTCGGAGGTCTATTCTCAAAATCAGCCATGTATGTGAATTGTGAGATGCATTCAGAAAAGTGCTAATATGGAAAAATTTACTATGTTACAGAGAAGTTGTGCTAGTAACATTTTGGGAACTAATTCATGTTTAATTAATGGAAAATATAATTCTACGAGATAACTGTTAAAAATTATTATACAAAAAAATGAATCAATATCGATGGAATTGGATAATTGGTTCTTCATATTCACTATAGTTCTTGAGTACAACTACTAATACTATTTGAAAAGAGTTATTTTTCAAATATTATTTTTAAGAAAAATAATTAATTAATGTAAGGTGATGTCTATTTTATATTTGTAATTTCTAAATTACCTGTTGAAAAATGACTGTACTTCAACAAAGACTTATAAAGTAATTAATTAATGTTTTATTTAATAGAAATATAATTTTACGTGATAACTGTTAAAAATTATCACGCAAAAAGAAAACAAACCAAAATCGACGGAATTAAATTATTGACTATTCATCTTCACTAATAATACTCGAGTACACTACACCTACTAACACTATTTGAAAAGAGTAGATTTTTCTTTCACTCTTTTCAAGATAAATTGATTAATTAATTTGAGGTGATGTGTGTTGTACTAGTAAACAAAACTCATAGAGCAGTCCACTAATTTAAAGTTAATATCTTAAAAAGTCACTCAATTTTAATAATTTATCTAATAAAGTCATTAAACTTCATTTTATATTAATAAAGTCACTCGACTTAGATTTTTATATCAATAAAATTACTTTAACTTAATATATTATTTGAAAAATACATCACCAACCATTTCATCTCCTGTATCACCAAATCACTATAACCATCACAAAAACAAAACAAGATCATTGTTGAATTCGGAGAAGAAGTTACGATTCAGCTGAGTAATAGAAAGAACAAAAATAAATTGAACATTTTTTATATATGAAAAATTAAAACTAATATTCAGGGGGAAAAAATGAATTTTTTTAGGGGAGTTCATAAATAAATCCAGATGTAAGCATCAATACTTAGTTTGGTGCTCTAAAAGATATTGCGACGATATTGAACTTGTTTTATATAATTATTAAGGGCGGTTTTCTTTCCTCAACTCTTTCGTATTGAGAATTAATTAATGTTTATATAACGGAAAATAGAATTTTGTGAGATAACTGTTAAAAATTATTACACAAAAAAAAAAAACGAATCAAATTGATGGAACTGGACTATTGGTTCCTCATCTTTACTAGTAGTACTTGAGTACACCTGCTAATACTATTTAAAAAGAGTTCGATTTGTCAAACACGATTTTAAGACAAACTAATTTTGAGGTGATGTGTATTTTATATTTGTAATTTCTAAACCTATTGAAAAATAATTTAATTAAATGGAACATATAATGTTTTATTTAATGGGAAATAGAATCTTACATCAGTGAAAACTGTTAAAAAAAATTACGCAGAAAAAAAAAGAACCAAATATTGAATTATTGATTTTTCAGCTTCACTAATAATACTTGAGTACACTATACCTATTAACACTAAACTGAAAAGAGTTGATTTTTCTTTCACTTTTTTTAAGACAAATTAGTTAATTAATTTGAGGTGATGTGTGTTGTACCAGTAAAGAAAACTCATAGAGTAGTCCATCAATTTGGAGTTAATATCTTAAAAGGTCATTCAACTTTGATAATTTATCTATTAAATTTATTAAATTTTATTTTATATCGATAAATTCACTCAACTTAAATTTATATATATATAAAATTATTTAATTTAATATATCAATAATAAAATGATTTTATTAGTATAAAAATTAAAGTTGAATATTTGTATTAATACAAAATAAAGTTTAATAACTTTACTAGATAAATTACTAAAATTAAATGACATTTTCAGATATTATTCCACCAATTTGTTTGGAGACATTTGTAGAACAAAGTCACCTCTATGATGATCTTGAGCCGGAGGTCAATTCCCAAAATCAACCATGTATGTAAATTGTGAGATGCATCAGAAAAGTGTTATTAATATGGACAAATTTACTACATGTTACAAAAAAGTTGTGCTAGTAACATTTTGGGAACTAACTCATGTTTATTTAATGGAATATATAATCTTACAAGATAACTGTTAAAAATTTGTTATACAATAAAATGAATCAATATCGATGGAACTGGATAATTGGTTCTTCATATTCACTATAGTTCTTGAGTACAACTACTAATACTATTTGAAAAGAGTTATATTTCAAATATTATTTTTAAGAAAATTAATTAATTAATGTAAGGTGATGTCTATTTTATATTTGTAATTTCTAAATTACCTGTTGAAAAATGAATGTACTTCAACAAAGACTTATAAAGTAATTAATTAATGTTTTATTTAATAGAAATATAATTTTACGTGATAACTGTTAAAAATTATCACGCAAAAAGAAAACGAACCAAAATCGACGGAACTAGACTATTGGCCTTTATCTTTACTAAAAGTACTTGAGTACACTACACCTACTAACACTAGACTGAAAAGAGTTGATTTTTCATTCACTCTTTTCAAGACAAATTAATTGATTAATTTGAGTAGATGTGTATTTCATATTGATAATTTCTAAACCTGTTGAAAATTTAATTTAATTTAATAGAACTTTAATAAATTAATTAATTAATATTTTGTTTAATGGAAAATATAATATTATGTGACAGTTGTTTAAAATTGTTACGAAAAAATAAATCAAAATCAACAGAACTATGTTATTGACTTTTCATCTTCACTAATAGTACTTGAGTACACCTACTAACACTATTTGAAAAGATCTGATTTTATTTTTTTACTCAGGTGGGGTGTCTGCCTAGACCCCTATGGGTAACATCATCTATAAATCACTCTCATTAGTATGTACATTACTACCAACACATTGCACATTCAATGGCGAAATTATTGTGGAAGAGAGGCATTACTCTTGGAGAAGGTAGTTATGGTGTCGTCTCGTTAGCTTCTACGTCCAATGCACTATTTCGTGGTGTTACTCTTCCATCTCTCATTGCCCTCAAATCTTGCAACTTGAGTGATTCTCAATCGTTGAAAGAAGAAGTCAGAACCCTCCAAATGTTCAAACATTCTCCTTACATAGTTCACTGTTACGGAGCTAAGGTCTCTTTCGAGGATAATGTCTATCTTTACAACTTATTGCTTGAGTATGCATCAGGAGGAAGCCTTGCTGATCGTCTTTTGAACTGCAATTCACTGCCCGAGTTTGAAGTTAAGAAACATACGAAGAATGTTCTTCTAGGACTTAGTTGCATTCACAGCAATGGAATTATTCACTGTGACATCAAGCCTGACAACATTCTCCTTGTGGGCAGGGACAAAACTGCCAAGATAGCTGATTTCGGGCTCTCCGTGACCTTGGAACAGGGCATGAACCTAAAACAAGGAGTTATCAATGGAACAGAAAGGTATATAGCACCTGAATCCGTGATTAACACTGAGTATACCCCACAAGTTGATATATGGGCTCTTGGTTGTACTGTCTATGAGCTGATTACGGGGACACCGCTGTGGGGAAACGCAAACGATGATGATGTGTAGAACAAAATCAAGTCTGAGGAACCAAAGATTCAAAATTCAAAGTTGTCAAATGAGGCTCAAGATTTTCTGGAAAAATGTCTTGTGAAGAATCCCAACTCGCGTTGGACTGCCGACATGCTCTTGAACCATCCTTTTCTGTTGCATTCATCCAAAGCAGCCAACACTGCAAAGACAAGGAAGAAGAAAAGTGATTCATTGTCCCTTCTGCACAAACCAATCCAGAAGATAACATTCAAGATCGGCAATCATAAATTCGTGAGGCAATTGCCCGATCCATAATTTTAAGAAGTACATATGGGCTTGATCCCTCTTAAGGGTTTGTTTTTGGGTATGTAGGCAGCATGTGACAAAGATGATCTCACGTGCAGCCCCTTATTAGTTTAATCAAAAGAAAAGTTGTATAGTTGATCAAGAAAGGCGATTTTGTATATCCTGCAACGTTAAGTTTGTTATTATGATTGATCTATGGTTTGTTTATTAATATGACTCATCCGTTGTGTTTTTCCCTCTCGTTTATCAAACAATGTTTTACCTGTCAAGTACTATTGGTTTGGGGAGTGTTATCTTGACTCGTGAGTATTTTATTGTCATGCTCGAGCTCTAGCTTGAAGCTTCTCTTGTGTGCTCTTTTGTCGAAAGAAAATGGAAAATGATTGCCATAGACATGCATGTGTTGTTAGATTTCATACGAAAAGTGCAGTCCTCAGTTAGAAACTAACTCATAATTGGAAAGACTTTTATACAAAATACACAACATTCATATGTAAAACCACCACACTTCTTGGGTGCACACTTTAATCTTTTGTACTAATCAATATTGCAGATCTAGACCATCAAAAGAAACCTATTCTAAGTTAAACACATTAATCGGAGAAAAGAGAGACAAACTCGAGCTTATTTGCTCGATTCCTTGCAGCCAGCTACCCAGCTTGTCACTATATAGGACCTAAAAAGACATTATATAGACTCTCAAATTCATCTGCAAAAATAGCTTATACGCCCTCGTAAATCTTTCCCCATAACGAAAATCTACTTAGGTGATCAAGACGAGGAATGGTGCTTCGTGAGCTTTGCAAGGACACCCACAGCCAAAGAATTTGTATATGTTGTTGGCTCAGTCATGGATGAACTTGAACGACGATCTTCAAAGTTATCATTTTTATCAGGACCACCAACAATGGCACCTGTTAGCTCATTAGCATTGGGTTTTTCAGTGTTGTACCAATTGACAAAACTCATCGAGCAGTCCACCAATTTGTTTGGAGACATTTGTGGAACAGAGGAACCTCTATGATGAGCTTGAGTTGGAGGTTTGTTCCCAAAACCAACCATGTATGATTTTCCTCTCGGGTTTTTCCCAAGCAGATAGTCCATCTGCATTTTTTGATAATTGTGAGATGCATCAGAAAAGTGCTACTAATATGAACAAATTCACTACCTGTTGCTTGGCAAAGTCCATGAGATCAGCAGAATTGAACTTTTTATCACCACAGCTGACCGTTTGCTTGTACTTTGCTAGATAATCACTATAAGCACTAAACAGAAAAGCTGCACCAGTAACATATTGAGAATTGGCTCCATCTCTAAGGTGAATCAGACCCCCTGATCATACATTAGACATTGGCAGCTCATGTACTTGTCAAACCAGATAAACAGATAAAATATGTGGATCGAGTTTATATGCAGAAACGAAAAAAACTTACCTGGAGACATGTGAACCTGGTGATGGGGACTTTGAGGATGGTTTGAGCAAATAAAACCATCAGCTTGTTGCTTAAAGTTCGCTAAATCTTTCTCCCCTTCAAAATAGAACTGCATTATGTGGATGAAAAATTAAACATTTTTCGACCACAAAGTATCCCACTCCGCGTCTATTCAAAGATAGGATTTTTAATTATTACCTTAGATAGGAGTATTTGAGCTCCAGCATATTTAAGGTCCCAGCTAAATTCAGCTACAGTTGCAGTAGTAGCCTCTTCTGTGATGAATTCCAAGTATGTTGGCCTCTTGGTTGCTCTATACAACCATGTTGCAGCCCACAACAACTCATCCTACATTTTATAACACATTTTAGAAGTTAATTTTCTAATATGCTCACTCGACTAATAGTTATTAGAAAGTCATGCACCCTTCTTGATTCCAATTTTTTTCAACAAAGAAAGTGACTTTCTGAGATAATAACTATTTGCTGAACGACTATCTGAGAAATCAAACCGTAATAAAGGGATAGGTATGTTACATGAAAGCCAGAAAAAGAGCAATAGAAAGGACATTCCCCATCATAGGTTCCTTTATAGCTTTTGCCAAACTGAAAAAGCTGAGTCACAAACCAAGAAGATACATTTAGGAGTTGGCCAAGTGGAATAAAAGATGAGAAAATGAGGATGAGATCAGTACCTGTTTGGCTTTATTGAGAAGTTTACGGGAATAGGAACGATCAGTACCACGAAATACAATAGAAGCAGCAGCCATTGCTGCAGAAGTCTCAGCAGCAATCTCTGTTCCAGGATTTTTCTGGTCTATCATTAGCACAGTTCTCGGCGTTTTCATGTTCTCTGGCCTTGTCCAACATTCATGATCTTTCACTGGATCCCCAACCTTCAAAAAACAACGCAAAATATAGCTTGTGTCAGGATAGGTTGTCTATATCACACTCCTAAACATGTGTGAATACGGGATGCTTTGTACACTAATTTAATTACCTGGACGTAGAGGCAATTGCGCTTGACACTGGCTTTCAAGAAATAATCGGTGCCCCATTTGATGGCAGCGCGAACATTTTCCAATTGTCCAGCAGATTGGAGCTGTGAGTGATAAGCAATAGCAGCCCATGCTAAGGTTGTTACAGTGAAAGCCATTGGAAGCCCATATTTTACATTATCTCCAGCATCATAGTATCCTCCTACAAGGTCCACCTATATATATAAAAGCAAAAGATATAATGTATTACACAATTTCAGTGCAATGCTTTTTGTTTTTATTACTCCCTCTGTCTCAATTCATGTGACACGCTTTCCTTTTTATTATATCTCCTAACATATTATCACGTTTCAAATGTCTAAACCACACGTTTCTAAAGTCTTGTTTTCTTTGTTAATCTCTATGCCCAATCCATGTCTCCCAATTCAAAATATTTTTAGGAAGTTATAGAGTCAGTAGGTTCAAAACGAGCAATCATACTATGAGTATACATTCTAACTTTAGAACTAAAAAATAAAAGGTCTAGCCCTCCTCGGTATCACCTAGTAAGAGGCCGTTGATTGGAATATAACATTTCAAACTACAAACATGGAAATTGTTGACATAACTCCTTTATATCATCATGTGATACACGAACAACGCACGTGAGGGCTACATACATTAGCAGATTTTCCATCTTGAAGGGCAGAATCTCCTCTCCATGAAGGTCTATGATTAGGAGGAAGTTTCCCTGATCTTTGTGCCTCCAAAAAAATAAGGGATTTGGTAAGAGCCTCTTGATAATTAAAATCTCCATGTACACCTTCAAATATAATGAACCATGTTACAACAAAGGTTCTAAATGCCTTCAATATAGAAATGTTGTTGCTCATGATTTAATAAAATGAATAATTAAGGGGGAAAATGATGATTATGAAAATAAAGTATGTTATCATTAATTTGGATTAGTAAAAGAGAGGAAATAAAGGAACAATAGATACTACCCATTCACTATAGGAAGTTAGATAGTAATGGTGTTTGTTTAAGATTTTTTTATTTTTTGGTCCTGAGGTCTAGGCTTTATGAAATTAGAATGGCGGGAAAATAATATTAAGTTAGTTATGGACGTTTGGTGTAGAATTTGAATTATGTACACATTATCCTTTTTTAATTAGGGGTAATTATTATAAAACAATACCCCCTTTGACCAAAGTATAAATATGGAAAACCCTTATCCGGAATTTATAAAATATTATATCCCTTGTTTGGAAGGAAATTTAAAAGATTACAACAATGCAACATAGGGGGCTAGTTTACTTTTATTTGTGGTGGGGCAAGTGAAGGATGCAAAAGATACGTACAATAAATCGTTGTTAATCAAGTTTTGTAGGTTCAAATCCTACTTACAGAAATTTAATTAATTCAACATTCTTTAATTCAGAATAGAAAGACTTGAAAACAAAAAAAGTAGTTAATAGGGAAAATCGAAAAAGAACATGAAATTGTCTGCAATTAGGAAAATAAATTGTTATTAATCAAGTTTCATAGGTTGAAATCATATTTACAGAAGTTTGATAGATTCAACATTCTTTAATTCAAAATAAAAAGACTTGAAAACACAAAAAGTTGTTAATAGGGAAAACCAAAAAAGGACATGAAATTGTCTGCTGCAATTAGAAAAATAAATTGTTATTAATCAAGTTTCATAGGTTGAAATCATATTTACAGAAGTTTGATAGATTCAACATTCTTTAATTTAGAATAAAAAGATTCGAAAACACAAAAAGTGGGGAAAAAAAGAGAAAAAAAAAATAAAGCGTCGCCTGAGAGATTCGAACTCTCGCGGGGAAACCCCATGTACTTAGCAGGCACACGCCTTAACCACTCGGCCAAAGCGACGGATTTGTGGATCAGTGCATTGTTAGGTATAAATCTCTTTTATTATTAGGCTTAAGGCATATTTTCCTCTTGGTACTTTTTTTAATAGAATTTTCATTACACCTCAACTTGTTAAAAATGGTTCAACACATTTTATCATCATTTAGGCAATTTTACAGCGATAACATATGTATAAAGTAATTTGTAACATATATACTTTATAATACTTTTTTTATAAAAATATTTAACTGAGCACTCTTTACTTTGGTTGACTACGTATCACAATATACTGTTTGGATAATGGCAGGAGTTCTCTTTCCTTCTCGAATAGAATTATATAATTCTATTTCTAGTGTATATACTCCTATTTAAAAGAGAATGTTTGAATTTTGAGAAATAGACTTTTACCGGTAAAAATATATACTTAAACATTGAACTCCAACTACATATAGCTTATGTCGAGACAAATGAAATCTCAAACATTGTGTTTGAAGTTAAACAAAAAAAAATAAAACAGCATCAAAATTAAATATCCACATGCATGAACCAATTTAATTTCTGAAATTGGTATGCTTTAACATGTGTAAAAGATGCACACACCCTAGAGTAGATACCAAAAACTTCACTACTGATTAGCAAAATTCATTCATTTTCATTTGTTCACTGAAATCTGAACTCATACCAGTGTTTTAAATCGCTAAAGTTTGAATACGAATTTTTTAACTGCAACAATTTAAATATACGCTTATTGGAATACGCATTATCGCGGTTGCTCCTATTCAACTATCAATTGAAAAACAACTCTGAGATCGAACTAGACCTTGGCGCCTTCTCACCGGACTTGATCTCGGCGAATCCAAGCTTCTGAACATCAATTGCTTCACCGCCGATATCAACTCGTCCTTACGATTTGGTGGCGGCGTTAGAGCTCTGAACTTCCTACAGAAATTCATATGACGATTCAGAGCCTCTTCTCTCCCAATTCGCCTCTCCGATGACCTCATAATTTCATCCTTCACTGCCTCCGCACACAGTCCACAAATCCATCGCCCTTCGTTTCTCTCCTTAACCCTCCCTATATACGCCGCCGTGCAATCCTCCGTCAATCCACAACACTCGCATTTCACCAATTCCACTTCATTCATTTTTGCCTTCACCGTTGCCGATTTTGCTTCACTTCCGGCTATTACCACTGCCGCCGCCGCCGCCGCCTCTTTACTCATTACCGTCTCTGCTTCCATTGCTCAAATTAATCGCCTGAAAACTGTAACATATATTTCCTTCAAATACATATACATACATAACACACAATAACCGCTTCGAAAATTTGAAATTCAAATCACAAAATCAGCATTAACGCGCAGATCCACCATTAATGAAATAGGTGAAGCTACACCAACTTCAATTCCTATAGTTAAATACTGAAGATATTATATACTATACACTCATTAATTTCAACTGCTGAAAATTCGCCTATAATTATGAAAAAAAAACAGATACAGTATAAATTTTACCGTTTTTTGGCGAGAATATTGCACTGATCAACAGTTTGAATACCATATACATTTCATAGAGCCTTGTTTGGCTCTGGCTCGATGAATTTATCCTCGTTTGATTCTGAATATGGAAAACAGATGAAATTCACACCTAAAAATTATGGTCAAGCAAACACGACTTTTGTATTTATGAACAGAGGAGGAGATTCAGGGAGTTTGATTTTCCATATACTATTAGGAATATTATAATTTATATGAAATGATAAGGTACTTGATAGAGAGATTTTGGTAATTTTTCATTAAAAATTATTTACATTCTTTTAATTTTTTATAATTATTGGGAGTTTGTGTAAACACAATAAAAGTTGTTTACGTCAAAGTTTAGATGGCGGCCGAGTTATAATATATCCGTGTATACACGTAAAATTGGTAAATAATAATAATAATAATAACAATAATAATAAGGGGAAAAGGTATGAAAATATTTTAATTTTGACCGAAATTGTTGTTACGATATCAAACATTATGGAGAATTTTTTATCTCTTGATTATTTAATAATGTATTTTAAAGGTATATATGTATCCGTGTGGAAACATTACTATTTATAATTATGTAATATTTTTTATGTTCTTTCCAAAGTTTGGTATCGTAACAATAATTTCAGTTAAAATTCTAATATATTTCAAATCTTTTCCCTAATAATAATAATTTGTACCCACAAAAAGTAAAATTTTTATTGATATTGAGCGTTTAAACCAACTTAATAAATATATTATATGTATTTGAATATATATAATTATTACTTAATCAGAATCAATTAATTAATTAATATATCATTATAGTCAAACGGAGTAAAAAATACGCCGGCGTAACAATTGTTATGGATGATAAACTTATGAATTTTGAAATTGTTCTTTAGTAGAAATAATTGGTCAAATTATAAAAAGGTGCCAACTGAACTATTGCCCATACTTAAAGGAGTAAATGACATATATATAGAACTGTTATTAAAAATTAGTAATAAGTAGTCCATAAATAAATAGTATTTAATAGACCAAAAAGAAGAGCACAGATTAACCCATATTAACAGACGGCATATTATTAGTTAAAAAAAAATTATTCTGAAACTAATCACCACACACTATTCAATTCAATTAGCATAATTAGACATATAAATCTATGTCATCCATTACCATGGATATCTTTTCAAAAATCATATACTTTATGTATCCAATCATTTATAATAGGTAAACAATTAACTAAATTATCTTTTATCACATGATTGGATTTTTATCACGTGGATGAACAATCATATACACAATGCATTCATGTATACATATTTGTGTATTCATTCACTAAAAATGTAAACATTGAATCGAATATTTTTTTATCACTTGAATGATTTTTTTATCATTTGAATGAACAATCGTGTATACAAAAATTCATGTATGCATACATGTGTATTCATTCACTAAAAATTTGTATACATTCCAGATTCTTCGTTTAGTGTGTAAATGGGAATTACACTTGGAAATTAAAATGTTCAGTATTACACAAGTCAAAAATATTCAAAGTTAGACGATTCATCACTTTCTATAATCCTTCTCCTTCTAGCAACCTCAACTGGAATAACTCTTTACTGAAATTTTTTTATCAGCAGCAGCTACCGATTCATATTGTTTACCTTTGAAATTATCCTTACTACGAACCGGATACTGCGAAGGACTCGCATGACTAAAATTTAAAGTTTTTGGTGGAGATTCAACAAAATCAGAATCAGAATCAGAGTCTCTTTTTTTAGGAATAATTTTTGAAATATTTTTCTTAATCATGACAATTGATATCCACAATTAATTACTATCTCCTTAATTTTCGCCCAAATATAAAAACTTTCAACTTGAAAAAAATTTAGAAAAGAGAAAAAAGTGAACAACAATATAAAAAGTGAAAACATACAAATCTTCTAGAGAAGATATAACATCAATTTTTTAACACTTTTGTTTAAAAGAATTGAATAAAAATGATCTAAATGTTTGCACTATCGATAAATATTTACCAATCAAAGAAAATGTGTATATGAAAAAAGAGGAGGAAAAAAAGGGAACAAAGTCCCACTTTCCTTTAAGACTGCAACATGTTATCACTAATTTTAAAAAATAATTAATTTAAAATTAAATTACTTCTAATATATTAACGTGGGCCATAAGGGCCAAAATATGCTAATTTTAATTTTTTAAAATCTTTTTTATTATACAAATAAAAAAAAAGCTATATGTTGTCAATTAATTAAAAGAGAGTACATTATGTGCCATTTTTTCTAGTTAAAGTATGTCAAGTTTTTGCACGGCATCAATTCTAGGGTAGTTAAATATAATGGTTTTTAAATGTTTGTTTAATTAAAATTTATGGGTTAAATTTTATTTATAACTTGATATTGCAATGTATAAGTTTAGAGCACTATTTTTTTTATCCAACATAAGTTATTTGATTCATTTGATATAAGTTCAGGTAATTTTTGCCTTTTCTGGCACAAATATAATATAGAAATAAATTATTCTTTACAAGACATAACTTTGTGATTTCTGTAACTGAACTATATCTCTAACGGCATAACTTTTGTACGAACTAAGTTATGTACTTATAAGGCATACCTTGTGAAGTATGAATTGAATTTGTGCTTTTATCCGTATAAGTTATGTACGAATTAAGCAACATAACTTGTTATGCCTGATAAGTCAATAACATTTTATATAATAATAAAAACTAATTGAAACCTTTTTTTATATTACAGACTTACAATATTTGTAATGCTACTATGCTCTAAATATATCCAAACAATAAACATCATTATAAATAACTTTGACCGTAACATGACAAAGTAGAATATACAATCTAATACATTTGCAAATTATTTAACCGTGTCCCATGCGTAACACACCTTTATAGAATATAGTATCATCGTCTATCAATAATGAACAATATTTTTATTATTATAATATACAATAGGTCAATATTATTATATTAATTTTTCTCATTAATTGTCTACACGCTTGGGACATGCAAGTTCTAAATATAATAAAGAAAAAAGAAACGTGTTTAATACTGTAATTTTGAATAAGATTACTAAAAAAAAATAACTTCTTATAATTGCCTAACATTTAAACAATGATGACGCTGTAAAAGCAGGTACACACTGCATAATACAAATAATACTTCCTCTATTTTTAATTTTAATATAAATGACTTTCACATTTTTTATAATTCAAAATGAATGAATATTTAATAGTTTTAAAATGTAATACTATTATTTTTTCAAAAAAAAAAATTACCCTTCTTTTTAATAAGTTTGTCATTGATTATTTCTAGGTTTAAGAAAAAATCGAGAGAAAAATTAATAGTTAAATTACTCTTTAAATTAATGTATTTAGTTAACTTATCATATCTCCAAAAATTATTTATTTTAGAGAACGTTAATTTTTCAAGCGATTATTAAGGATCGTGCAAGTGAACGCTACATGAAAGGGATGACCAAATCATATAAATTATTAAACATACACGAGGAAAAATAATGTACTATATACTTATTAAATATTTTTTGATGTGGAATGGTGTAGGATAGAAGAAGAAGAAAAGATAAAAGAAAAAGCTATTGAAAATCAATTATCGAACTATAAAAATATATTAATAATTCTATTAATGATCTGTAAGGATGACTGAGTTGGTGTAGCAGGTGTTGTCTCATAAAGGAGGTAATAAGAGATTGATTTCTTTTGCCTACGTTTTCTTAGTTGAGCTTTTCGTACCGAGATGACCGTGTGATTTGTGAACAGACTTATTCACCTGAATAATAGCTGTCGTAGAATTTTTCGGATTTCATATTTTAAAAAATCTAACAATGAGCTATTAAGCAAACTTTAGACCAATAAAATATATGAATTATTTCAGAATTTCCCCTCAAAGTTCCGTTTCGTAACACTAACATATCCACTTTGATTTATAATATTAAGCATGCATCTCTTATTTTATTTTAGTTCAGTAAATTTTAGACCTATTTTAATATTATAAAATTATACTTTAACTAATTTACCCTTTTAACATTAAACCATTTTAATAAATTCTTTTTAGCATATTTCCTCTCTTACAAATAAATTATTTAAAAATAAAAAGTTTACAAAAAATTAGAAGCATTAAGAGGATAAAGTTTCTATCTTTGAAGCAATGTTGATGAACAAATTAAAACATTCAATTTCAAACAAATCCCAACTATTATTGATATTTTATATATATTCTCCGCACTATCTAATAACAAAAAGGTCAATTTACAAATAACGTGCAAGCTTTAGTAAAAAAAATCATTTATGTGCTATTTAATATCATAAAAAAATCGGTTTAAATATTAAAAATTACTCAAAAATAAATAAATTCAACAACTTACTCGATTGACTAATTCAAATTATTTACGGTGTAAAGTATAATTTTCGAAAGAATAGGGGTACATTTGAAAAATAAAAGAATCAAAGAGTAATAAAACGGTGCCGTTTTAGGTACCTAACCCTTAAAGCCACGTGAATATGACCCGGTAATGACCCGAGGGTTTATCTGTTACTGAGTATAATTTCCCCCAAATTATACGGAACCTTTTTAAAGTGAACGGAGGCTGATTAGGGTTTTCCTGAAGAAGAAGAAGAAGAAGAAAACAGCAAAAGAATGGAAGGAATCACAGAGGGAGTGAACAAGATGAGTGTCTCAGAGACACAAAAGAAGAACAGAATCCAAGTTTCTAACACTAAGAAATCACTCTTCTTTTATGTTAACCTATCAAAGGTGCTTTTTTTAAATTCATTTAAATTTATATATACATTGAAATCATGAAGAGTTTTTACACTGTTACTGTATTTTAAGCAATTAGGTATTTAAATTTGTTTACTTGTTTTTCCATGTTATAAAGCCATGCATTGTAGTCTGTGTATCTGAAGTTTGGGGAATTTTGTTTTGGGTAATTGGACGTAGTTTTAGAATGATTATACTTATTTTTTTGTAGATGTTTTTATGAAACAGCTAGATTTGCAAAAATCTGGTATCAGAAGCAATTGTTTCAATTTAATGGTTAATGGGTTTGTGGTTAAAGCATCTATGCTTGCCGATCGATGATGTGATACTCTGGTTAGGTTTTTCTTCTTCTGATAATGTACTCTGGTTAGGGTTGTTTGCAATGTGAAATGAGATTTGCTTATGGTTGTTGAGTTGTTTGTTGATGAGTTATGTGAGATAAATTGAAGACTTGGAATTTGCATACTGTTTCAGTCATTGCTTCTCTCTCCTTATATTGTTTTTTATAAATCTGAAAGATATTTTACCTTTGAGGGAGCGGAAAGCAATTACTTACATTGTCCTCATAGTGGGAGGCCTGCGAAATGCTAATAGGTAATGCACAATAACCAGGGTCTTTGTTTAAAAAAAAAAAAACCAGGGTCTTTGTTAATTCGATGTGTCTGATTGCTTATTTTGGCTGAGGTTTAGTTTCGTGGGTTTTTATCAGATTTTTTCCTGGGTTTAATTATAATAAGAATTAATTTGATTGAAGAAAAATTGCTTATCTTATTACAATAATTAGTTGATGAGTTGGGTGTCTGAAGAAAAATTTCTATCTCTAATACGGAGAGCTTTTTATTTTGAGAAGCATAAGAAAAGAATGTGGTTCAAGTTCTAGTTGTCTGCTGTAGCAGTTGAGTTCACAAAATCTAGAGCAATTGCAATGGAAGAGATGTGAGTCTATGTAGGATCCGGATTAAATCTTCAGACCTACAATTGAGGCATTTCGTTAGTATTACTTATCAAAAGATACTTAATGTATATTTGAAGAATTTCACCCCATACAGTGACAATTAGAGGGTTGCCACTGGACTTAAAAATATTTAGTTTGAGTTTTTTCCAAATGCAAGTGAGCTCGTAACATGCATTAGAAAATCTTGAAAAATCTTAGCTATATGACTATCTATATTAATTTTTCCTGGTCTTACACCAGTTATATAATTGTTGCTATTGGTCTGAGTTAGTATCCTGAGATATTTGGTATGTTTGTTGCAGAGGTACATGCAACAATACAATGAAGTGGAACTCTCTGCTCTTGGGATGGGTAAATCTTCTTGACCCTCAATTTTGAGTGCTAATATGTGGTTTCCCTTTGCTTATAATTAATGTCATATGAGTCTTCTACATTATTTGTGATTATGCTGTCTTTTACATCAAGAATATACCGTGTTACAACTTGGGCTATGGAGGCATTATCACTTCCTTTTCCCAATTGATTTTTTCTTGATGATTGGTGAATTCCAATCTTGGCAACGTGTGATGCTGTTTGCCATCTCAAGAATGCCTTGTTTAGTATTGCAGCTTCTTGTGTATAAGAAGAGTAAAGTACACAGTGTTGCACACTTTACCAGGGATGTGATATCTTCGTGAAACAATTTTGAACCAACTTCTAGCATAAAAAGGATCATGGTGTTCAAACATAGAAAGTAGTTGAGTGTATCTGAGATGAATTCTGATTCATCACAACCTTATTCATGTGGCTTCCCCAGGGATCTTTTACTTAAAAGCAGAAAGTGCTCGATAATACGTTTGATGTGGCTCCTTGTGCTTGCCGGTAAACTGTAATAAGTAAAAGAAATACAGAATGGCAGTACAGTTCAGTTTGATGTTCTTTTCATTTTTTTGTGGACTCAGCCTTTTGGTATTATGTTGAAAATTTATTAATAATTGATTTGGCTTGCTGGTAAGTTTCTAAAGGATTAACAATCTTTTCCATATGTATACAGCTATTTCGACAGTGGTTACCATTGCTGAAATTCTGAAGAACAATGGATTTGCTGTTGAGAAGAGTGAGGCTTCTCCTACTTCACTCCCATCCCCCCATCCCTTTTATAATCTTTCTTGTCATCTAACTTTGAGGGTCACTTGCTGCAGAGATCAGGACACTCACTGTGGACATGAGGGACGAACCAGGAGCCCGACCAATACCAAAAGCAAAGGTAAATTCCAAAAGCATTATGAGTTGGTTGAGTTAGTCAATTGATGCATTAGTCTGCTTCATTTTTGGTGGTTTTCGAGTAATGGGACTCATTTTATAGAGGTTTTATGGTAAATGTTTGCTTGGGACTCGAGATTGTTTCCGAAGAATAGTAGCATTGACCTTTGTTAAGTAAGGTGTTCAAGAGGTAGTTGATGTGTGTGTACTCATTTTGCTCTGTTTGGGTTAGGATTTGTGCAGAACTTTACAAAATATGTAGAATAGATGGTAGGGTTAGTGATGGTTTACATTCTTTTTCACCAAACTGTGTCTTGTCCCATATGGTTATCTTAGACTTGATTGCAAGTTAGTTTACACTCCCATGCCTGTTGAAGCTACATTCCCTTGTGGTTTTTGCTCATTGTTGTATTCCTGTTTTAAAAAGCCGTAGAATGAAATAAATCATTTTCCTTTGGCAACAGCAGAGATGGAAAAAATGAATCTGGCCAGTATTATGTTGTGGCTATATAGATGCTGTTTTTACAGCTTTCATGTTCTTCTTCCACTTTATAATACTCGTTAAAACAATGTTGAATTCATGTGAGCTAGTGGATGCTGAATGTTTATAATCAAACTAAGGGTTTTTGTTTTATTTATCATCTTTGCTTGGTGCCAGATTGAAATAGTGCTGGGCAAGACTGAGAAGTTTGATGAGTTAATGGCTGCAGAAGCCGAGCAAAACGGTGACAATGAGGAGCAGCAGAACTGATTATTTCCAAATCTGTTCTCTTTCCTGACTATTGAAGTTATTCCAATCTATACTGCATTCAACTGTTGGGTTCTCTATGGCCTTTAATTACATCTTTTGGAAAGTAAAAAAAAAAACAAAAAAAGTAGCATTGGTTTACTTTAAAATTCATTATTTGTTGGATGTGTTTGCCTTTAGTTTACTTGTTTATCTAAGGTGTTAAATGTAAACATCTTGCTGCTATCTTCACTGTAAGTGATGTGGTCTTAATTTACGTCTGGTAGTTTTATCATTTAACAACTGGATATGAAGGTTGAGGATTCTGCCATTACCTAATTAACTGATCATTATCGTGCAGCGCCATTGACCAATTAGTACTGTCACAATTGCCCCATGTAATTACATTCTACCATCTCTCCTCTCTAGACTCCACTTGTGGGATTAGAGTACGTATGCTCTCTGTGGTTAATGAAAACTTAAAAGGTAATCTTTAAGGAACATACTAAAATTCTCTTACAAAAATGACATGTTCATCAACTTTAGCATTTAAGATCATACATCTCTAAATATCGGTGCTGTATCGAGTCTGACGAGTTGAGATTAATTTATTCACACATATGGCAGTACTTAAAAGGGATCCTTAGTCCCAAATAGGATAGGCCGGCTATATGAGTCCTCATTGCTTTGTTTCAGCTCAACTCATGTAACCATCATACCAAGTAAGTACCTTGAAAGTGTACCTTCATATTTTGGGATTGCTGCAAACTGAATCACTGAGCTCAGAAGGCCTCTCAGGTTTCTAATTTTCATTGATTCCTTTTCTCTTCACACTGCAAGGGAAGGAGGAGTTGCAATGGATGGCTAATTACTGAAACATCAAAAACATTTCCCTTCTTATTGATATAGCATCAACTTTGCAAATCGGATACAAGATTCTTGTGACATTTTCTCTAATACATCCCTTTTAAGCATGAGAAATATCACAGGACTACCTTTATTTAGAGAGTTAAAAGCAAGACAATTGGAAGGGTGGAAAAGAATTGTCAACAAAGATCTTATAGATAACCTAATTACATAGGCCATTGCTCTTAATTGGCACTATACTTTTCAGACTCATTGTGCAAAGAATCAAAATAGGGATGGACATGCTGAACTGCTTCAACGTACAAAAGTGTCTGCATCTCAATCAAGCGCGAGACCTGCATTAAAAGGATCTTCCATTCAACACAATATCTTCGTCGTGTATGAAGAAAAGCATTAGCAATCAACAGATGTACCATACATTACAAAAGTCAGAAACTGTCAATGAATAGTAAAGTTGTTTAAAGGTCTGATTTTGGTGTTTTTACTTGGACTTTTGTGCTACATCAGTCCATTTTTTCTGTTTTATGTTTGTTACCACGCAAACCAAACCGAAGTGTAATCAGTTCAATTTCTTTTTCTTCCAATTTAGTTCTGCATTTTTTCACTTTGGATCTATCACAAGCTTTTACTTACTTTTTGGACTCTGTTTAGGCCTCTCTATTCGGTATGGTGGACTGTTATATCAACTTTTCTTTCAAACTGTTAAAATGTGAAGAGGAAATGCTAAACTAAGACAGAGATTAAAAGAGATGTCAAATGGAATTATTTGCAACTTGAAAATGCCTATGACAAGTGTAACAGGTTGCTGGTCTTTAAACTGAGTCAAAGTTTCTATTGTTCATGGCTTCATGCTACTGTTCTTTTTGTGATTATTCGAAGAGCTCCGTTAATCCTCGCCCTTCTAATGCCTTTAAGGTTGTTTGTGGCTTGCAAACAAACAGAAGCTGCCACCAACCTAAGGGTCACAATAATAGTCATAGGGTTCAATTGCAAGTGGCTATATCACAATTTGCCATTTTCTTGTTTGGAGTTTCCTTAGGGGGGTAAACCTTTTCCTATAACTTGTGGGACCAAGTGCTGAAGAGGACTTCCATGAGGCTTGCTAGCTAGTTGGATTCATTTTTGGGGGTTCAAATTACTCTTAACACCACAAGGCTTGGTAAATGGACTCTCCCAAAGGTCTCTCAAGACTCTCACTAAAATCTTGTCTTTAAAACACTAACCTTCATTATTTCTGTGTTTGAAATCCATAGAAAATAGCAGAGAAGATTGAACTGGAGATGAGTGCTCTACTCAGACCGAGAGGTATTAACTGAGGTTGGAGGAGCATTTGAAGATTTGGGAGCTAGTTTATTGTTCAAAGGTGTCTGGGTAATCTAAAGTTCAAATATCTTCCTTCACTTGTGATGTGGTGGCGGAAATTTTTCAAGATACCAATACCCTTTGTTAGGTGCACTTTCACAACCTCCACATTTCCTTTCCAACTCCCCTCTTCCTTCTTTTGCTGCTAAAATATTACTAATATGACAAGATAATTACAAGGCCTTGATATTAACACTTTACAGATAATAGCTTGAATCCCCTATAGACAATGAAAGATGAAATAATAGTACCACAGATCACAGTTTTAATGCTTTCAGCATCGATAAGAAAGCCAAAGTAAAGTAGTAAACGAAAAAAAGTTACTCTAATCATATGCCAATAAGAAACCAACACTATCGAGTGATAGTTATCAACTTATTTATTTTTCCTTTTGACCAAGTAAAATGATGATGCACCCTAGGCTGAAAATCCAACTAAGACGAAATTCACAAGGAGAAATCCAGGAAGTTTCAGAAGGGTTAAGAGATTTTCAATATTTGTTAAACTCGAGAGCTTTTCCGATATGGAACGGTGGAAAAAAAAATCGAGTTCTATTTCCTCAACGTCAGGCGTTCAACCCTAACTCCTTTCCCGAGGTGAGCCCATAGCTAAAGAAATTGAGACGAAGAAAACAGAGGCATATAACAATGAAAATCACTTACAGCTCGTCGAAATGCGAACATCTCCTCTTGACCAGATAGCATGGTAGTAATGCCAGATGGAGCACCTCCTGAACTAACATTGCCTTCGGCTAAAACATCTCGCCGGAGCTTTGTACCTTCTATCTCTGTCTCAAATTGGAAGCTGTACAAATAGCACACTGACATCAATTGATATCAATCCTTTTACTAAATCTCAAAGTTTATTCTTGTAATGGAACTAGATGGAAATACCCTAGGTAACTGCTTTTTAGTTTTTAGTGTTTAGTGTTGGTACATCCACACTTGTGTGTCGGATAACACAACAGCCTAGATTGTTACTAGAAAATCAACTCATAGATGGAGAGATACTAAACAGTTGTAGCTTCCATGCAATCTAAAGCATATTATAAAATCTCAACTTTCAGAGAGATTTTTCTCAATTTGATATACATCATCTAGGAGATATTAGTTCTCACTGCAACAGAACGACCATTCAATCCAGTGATGCAAAAACACACATAATAAAGGTATACAAAATAAAAAAATTGGACACCATCTTAGTAGACCAGAAGACCTAGGAGTGTGAAACAATATAACACACTTGCCTTTCCAAATCAAAAAGTGTTCCTTCTGCTGTTCCTTGAAATAGATCCTCTACTGAAGTCTCAGCAGAGCAATACAGGCAACAATGATGATTGTATAATTCATCAATGAGGGTGATAAACCTTCGCGCCTGAGAAGGAGAAACATTGTAATCAGCAGTAACATAAAATAACGCAACAACATATAAGCATGAAAGCAGGACTAAGATCTTTAAAAAAAAAGTGCATATGAATATAATGTAAAAATGTTAACAGGCGTAAAACATAGATCTCAAATGCTAAGAACAGAACACACAAAGATAGAAGAGAAGTACAATGCTTACATATTCCCATAGCTAACAGGCATTAAACTAATCCCCTATCCATCTACATTGTCCACACTACCTACCACCTCTCTCCATCCTTTGAACAATACAGGGAACCAAGGTATCACACAACTAGGAACCTTAAGCAAAATCATGCCCCCCAAAGCCACCCATTTTCATGCTATATTTGTAATGTCTAAAAATAAACATGATGTTCACCCAACCCTTGACCATATTCTTCTTTTTCGTGTTCCTGCATTGATGTGTTTGGTGTGGTGGTCGTCTAATCTATAGCATAGGTTGGGAATCAGAACTCTTGAACACGAGTCTTAGACCACCTCAATCACTTAGTCTGCCAAAAATTTGACTAACTATTTGAACCTTCAGAGGCCTAAGTAGTGTAAGGGGGACCAAGAAGGTATTAACAAGACAGGATTGATTAAGCTATTTAACATTATTAAATCCATATTCCAAGCTGAATACTGAGACACAAAGTGTACAATGTTATGTATGCATCTTTCAAGAATGAAAACAAAGAGGAGCTACTAAAGGGATAAGTGGGAAGAGATAAATCCAATCTACAGAAAGCTGAATAAGACTATTTAAACAGCACGGAAATCAAGCATCAAAAGTCAAGGAAATTGATTGAATCTGAAAACACAAGAAAAATCTCAGACATATCAAGGCCAAAAGCAATTATTTTCCCTTCAATATGAACCCTGAAAACAAGAGATCTATCCAGTAAATACAGAGGCAAGATCTTATGGTTTAGTTTAAAGACACAGTGGAACTACTTAGTGATAGCAGTCTTTTATGCTAGTATAAATAGTATTAGCAGGCTATCAACATACAAGCAGCAGACTCTGTAAGTCAAACCTTAACTTGTTCAATATTAGTTAGCATATATAGTAAGGAATGTTGAAGATGGTACCTTGTCACGGATACGCATGCTCATAATAGGAATATCAGAAATGAAAACAGTGTGATAGTTTTTAGCCACTGCAATGTAGTCTGCAGCTCCTAGCTGAAAAGTCCACAATTACATTAAATAAGACAGCATACTGTATGAGGTCAAAGTTAAAGATACAGCCTTGTTCTTGTTCATATTAGATCGACGATCAGGTGAAAAAACTGTGAACACTGCAATATGAAATGCAAATTCAAGTTCAAGCTGAGAACTCTCATACTTCTTCTTAATTTAAATGACCTTTGATCTAAGACATCACTGAACTTCTATTTATGGTGCCTCTTTTTGTATCCTCTATAGTCCTAGCTTTGGTGAAGTTCAGTTTGAATGGAACTACACAAAGACCATCAGAGTATATGAAGCCAAACTTTCAGAATTCTAGCTAGCCAACTATAGACATAATTAGAGGTTAAGCAAGTCCTATCCAAACCAGAAATAGCAACCAGACTATCAACCTAATACCTGGAAAAAAAATGCCAAAGGTCTCGAGAAATGAAACTACAAGTTCTACAGTCGGCAACATCAAGTACAGCAGTACAGACATTTCAATCTCATCCTTTATTTTTTATAACAGCATCTAACTTGATTAAAATTCGGCTTCTTCTTTCTCTTAGTTTTCTCCAGGTCATGGTATTTGTTTTTGACATATGTATCAGATCATTCTCACAATATGGTGCTTGCCTATCCATGGGTTCATGCATCAAACCGAGCTGAAAGAAGCCTAAGCTGCCTCTTGTGTATTTTCAGTTCATTAGTCAAATTACTACCTTAATTTAAGATTTATTTTGAATGCAGTTAAAGAAAAAGGGAATTGAAATTTTTTTATATTATAAATATCTGGAGCTTTTGAGTTAATGTAAATGTTAGGGCTGAAACAATTATTAATCACATTTCCATATTATAAATACCTTTAATCACATGATTATAATTATTAATCACATTTCATGTCACCACAGGCTAGGCTTAAGTTAGAATACAATTAGAAGTTCATTACAATATATAAGTAGAAATTACAAGAACATTTTGATTCATAAATGATCTTTTAAAAATGGGATACCGTGCCCACTCCTCTTACACGACAGATTGTCATATCAAGTAGCGAGCCAAAATGCTATTTAGGTACTCAAATAAATGACAAGAATTGACGAGTGATTATCTGACTGATACAAATAAGCATGTACTGACCATGATGAAAAGTGGCAAAAGCACAAACAAATAGATAGGAATAGGTCTCTCATTAACAGATCTTTTTCTCCACTATAAGTAAGTCATACAGAGAAAAGAAAAGGAACATTCTGACTGACAAGAACATAGTACCGGCCGACCACACAGATATTCAAAGTTGAACCGTGCCACCCCATTGCAGCTCTCAGGAACTTCTAATGTTCTGATAGAAAGCAAAGGACTATCATATGACAGATCCAAGGGCTCTTTTTGACTTAAAAAATATCAAAGATCAATTAAAAATACCTTCCAAACATCACAGGAATAGTATGTGAAATGATACTTCCTCCGGCCTGTTTACTAATTTTATTCCATATATCCTCAAATTCTCGTTTAATGTTGCTATTTAGAGGCCAAATGTAATGGACCTGAAATTGCATAATGGGAACAATCAATCAAAATAAAATGTATCTTAAGATCATCAAGCATAAATAACATGCAACTGATATTTCTTAAGAACTACGATAGAGATAATCACATTAGAAATTAGACTGACATTCAAGCAATGGATATAAGTTATGACCTGTTGTACCAATTACTACATAGTTCATTTCCATTACCATAAGAATGCTCAAAAAATGATGAAAGTTAACAAAGTAAAATCATCTTGAGAAACAGGAAAAGAGACATAAAGTGAATTGTGAAAGTAGATAATGAAGTAGAAGAATTGAGATTCTCTCAGGGCATTTTGTGTAAATCTGACACTGAGAATGCATATGACTATGTCAATTGGGAGTTTCTTCTCAGAATCTTAAGGCAGTTGGGCTTTTGGGAGAAGTGGAGCAAGTGGGTGAAATTATGTATCTCTACTGTTAAATTTCATGCTCTAATTAATGGAGCACCTGAAGGGCCTTTTAATGCTCATAGAGGGATCAGACAAAGAAACCCTCTGTCCTCCTTCCTCTTTATTAGCTAGTTGGAGGCAATCAGTATTTTGGACGAACAAGAAACAAAGTGTGATTGTGAAGCTGAATATTGAGCCATGACAATTGCAACTTGTGAACTTACATGGATTGAACAACTAAATAAGAAATGATGTTTTGAGATACCCCTCACTCGTTTGTGATAATCAGGTTGAACTTAATGTTGTTTCAAATGCAGTGTCAGTGTGAGGGTCAATCACATAATCAGTAAAATATTAGTCTCTAAGTAATTCGTAACATACAAAGCTATAGTAGATCTATCTAAATCGTTCAGCTTTCTTCTACTAGATTTGGGATTGGTTACACTAAGCTTGTCCATGTTTCTCCTCAAAAGTCCTACTTTCCCCCACCCTTGGAGAGATGTAGCTTCTTAGCCACAGGAAAGAGACCTGCTTATACTGCTTACAATTGGATATAACTATCACATTGAGAGAGGAGACAAGGTGTGTATATGAGCACATATTGAGTTAGTTTATCAGGGAATTGAAACAAGTAAAATTTCCTTAAAATCTTGCCTGGTCTATAGATCTCTGAGCAATAAGGCGGCGATAATCAACTTCACTGCCAATTAGAACAGTTTCACAATGCTCCTCAAGTTTTTTTAGTAGCTTTTGAAAGATCTCCTTTTGCATGCCATCCTGAATAACAAAGAAATGTCGCAAAAAATACTTGATCAGAAAGAAAAAAAAATGTCACAGACAAATCTAACAATGTTTCAAGCACATTGAATCAGAGATTTCCATTTTATTCATCTTCCAAATCTAAACTTGCAACAAAAATCAAGCTAGTTGAGTATGAAAATGCAAATGGAATACCCTATGAGAATGAAAAAGAAAAATGAATTGATTTTCTAGAAGTTAATGCACCTGGTTTAAGTCTGTTGGTGCACGATTACTGGTCGCCACCAGAACAGTTCCAGTACTCAACAATCTGCTGAGAATTCCAGATAATACCACAATTGCAAAAACATCAACTGTCTGTCACCAGAAAAAGAGAGGCAATCTTCAGTCAGATTCACTTCATAACATGTACCCCATCATAAATAGGGTGCTACATGTTTTTGAGAGTTGTAATTCCACAACACAATAGAGAGAAGACGGAGACAACTCTAGCAAATAATAGCAGACTACCACATATACTGGATGGTGTGTTTATAACAATAACATTAAACAGATTAAATGAGGCAATATATAATACTGAAGCTGAATTAACTGTAGCTAATTACTAATCATTTTCTTTGGATCCACTGTGTCTGATAAATTCATAAAGCCAGCTCCTGAAGACGTGAAGTTGGCAAAACCTAGTCCATTTCTCGTTCTTAAGTTCAGTAACAATATACTGTGTGGTGGTATGGTTAGAAAAGTTCCTGTAAAAAAAAATATCTAACTGCATTTACCTGTATTTCATCAAAGCAAAGGATGCTAGCACCTCTCCTACGATCTGCCTTGTTAACAAGAAACTTGTCAGCTACGTCCAGAAGAATGTTTTTCATGTGCACCTCTTGCTTATATCTTTCTTCAGCAGCTACCCATTCTTTAACTTTTGAATCAAAAGGAAGATTTATGACCCAACCAGAAATACTTGACTGCAGAGACTTTTGTTCCATCTGACTCTTCCAAATTTTATGCATATGTTCATTTATTTTAAGCATAGCCTGCCAATTGTAACATCTGGAATATATCAGAAGTGAGCAGATGACAAATATTGTGACCACAGAGCAGATTGATAGGATTGTTTGATCATTTCAAGTATTGAAATGCAAGACATAGGCAGATTTACATTACAATATAGAAAACCTACAGATAATGCTTTGGCCAATTAATAGAAATGCATCAAAGTTCAAACATGTTATACAGATTCCAGTCTTTATGTTTCATGGAAATAAAAAAAAGAGAATTTGACAAACTACTAGAGAGTAATCAGATATTAGACCAGACGATTCTTTTGCTTCAGGACCCATACTAGTGTAGCTAATTCGTTTGTACGCCAGCCCACTTCGTGCCAGCAACAATGACTGACAAAAGCAATATTTTTCACAACTATTAAGATAATTTCACTACAGAAGCAAAAAGGTGGAATAGGAACAGAAGATATAAACAAACCCAGTAGCCCATTCAGGTTCCAAGAGGGTTATAACATTTTGCGCATCAACTCCAATATGCTTTGCCTCATATTACATGGAATTCTTACTCATTCAGTATTTTGATTGCTAATTATTATTGCACCATCTCATAAAAAGATCTAGGAGATTTTCCTATTAAGCAACTACCTGTTATCAGCTTCAGACAACTACCAGTTATTTTCTTTCCGTATCAAAATAATGTCGGTCAACTAGTTATTTCTCTACATGCTAAAATAATATCGGATACTACATGTCATCTACTTGTGGATTTTGTGGTTTTTGGGCAGACAATCTTGCATTGCAAATTGTTTGACCTGTGACATTTTGCTTATAAGCACAACTGTGAGGAAGAGAAATTCAGGATAGGACAGACTAAATTGTTTCAGGAAATCGAGATGATTTTTTTCATGCATATGTATAACCTGACTAGTATGGAATGAAATGGGTCCTAAGAGCCTGGAATGGATATATAGGGCTTATAGCTGACCCCAACTAGTTTGATCAATTGATAGATGTGTAGAATATTATAAATCAAGTTAAAATATAAGGCCCAAACAAGCACTCACCTCGTGAAAGTGAAGCCTTCTTCTATGTTTAACAATTCCTTCACTGGCCTTATAAAACATATCCATAAGCATTGTCTTCCCTAAATGAAGTCCAATATATAGTCAGATTTTGTTTATGTCTGTGAAAAAAGCATGGCTGATACTGATCGCTAATAGAAGCTAAATAAAAGAAAATTTTCATCATTATAGAAAATGGGGATGAGATGAATTTGTACAGCATGTATGAACAACCATGCAACATAAATAGACAAGAAGCAATTGTACCACTCCCAACATTTCCATATAGATATAGTCCTTTGGGGGCTGGAGGAGCAGCAGGACGTCGACCGACTTGTGAGTCTAACTTCTTCTCGCGATTGAGATATGAAACCCATTTGCCGACTCCTTCTTCCACATCTTCAGGTTTCCTGAGCCAAACAGAAAATGACAATTAAGTTACTGGTGGTGAAGAAGAAGCAACTGAATTTATACTTTATACTAATGTCGGTGATATCTTTTCTTGAGAAAAGAGTTGTGATAAACCAAAACAATCAACACATTCATAGTATCAAGAAGGTAAGACCACCCTATTCCTGATCTCTATGAGAGCCAAAACAATGTCTCTCACTTTGTTTAGAAAAAACAAACATATTTATTTAAAGTAAAGGAACTCTGACCAACAAAAAATGTTGCACGTAAGCATTTTCATAAGAATTTGATAAATGTACACTCACCGAGACATCCATCTTTGGAATATATTGCGAGATTTGTTTATTGGTTTAAATGCACCTTGTTGCTTGGCCTCAGCTTCCTCCATAAGAAGCTTACGCCTCCGACTTTCCCTATTATCCTCCCATTGTGCAAGTTTTTCCTAAGCATGGAAATTAAAAATAAAGTCTTCAGAACAACATTGAATAGATTACTTCAATAGAAGTTCATTATCACAACATAAAACTCTCACATGATATTCCTCCATGTCCTTTTCATATTGCTCCAACCTTCCAAGAAGATTTTCTAGTTCAGTAGCAACTTTTTCTTGGTAAGGATCATGCTGCAGCTTTCCCTGTTCAACAAGACTCCTGTAATGTGCAAGAAGTCCTGAAGAAAGAGCAGCATTACTTTGCAACAAGCTTATAAAACAAGAAACATTGACGAGAAGAGTAAAGTAACCTGCCAAATGGGTACACAGTTTTTTCTATTTATTGATGTATTCGTTAATTATCAAAATGGCACATAGTTCAGACTCAATTTTTCACTCTCTCATTATGAGTATGTGTAATTACAAATTAGATGAATCTTGCTTTGACTATAATACTTTCTATGAGTAAAACTCAAGAAAAAGAACCAACTATAGACTTGACTGAAATATTTCAACAGGAAAATATAGTATGAAAATCTTTTATCAGCAAGAACATAAATTTCCTAGATTTTTCTTATCATTTATTAGGCAATATAAAAGATCTAAGCACAGAATGTTTATAGACGTTTCACATGCCGAATAAAAGCTACAAGAACTACATCGCAGTCCAAACAAGTTGGGGTTGGCTATATAAATCCTCACTTGCCATGTTTCTCCAATTCAAATTCATCACAGGCCAGCATTATACAAAATAAAAACAGAAAGTACTAGAAGTTCTATATATCTTTTACTTGCATAAAAATCTGTACTAGGCTAAAAGACTCCTAGAATGCACAGAATCTAAAGTAAACAAACTTAGATGACAAAAACACATTCATAACCAATTGGCGTTGCCTACATAGATCTTTTTCTTCCATTGTGCCTAGATAATAGGTTTTTAGAGATGACTTCCTTCTATGTAATTCTAGGCCTACCTCATCCCCTTTAACACCTTCACTCATCACAGTATCACACCTTTGTACCAATGCATCTGGAGTCGACACATGACATGACCAAACCATCTCGAGCGACCTTCTTTCATTTTATCCTCAATGTGTGCTACTTGCACCTTTTGAAGAATATGATTATCTTTCATAACATTTTTTGGTCTTATAATAGGTCCATAGAACTTACCTTTCACTTTTCTATGTATCCTTAACACCAGTAGCACTTCTCCATTTAAACCATCCGATTTTGATACTATGTGTAACATCTTCATCTATCATTCCATTCTCATAGATCAACCAGACTAGATATCTGAATCGTTTGCATTTAGGAATCACAGCCCCTTATAATCTCACATCAGTGAGTTCCAGTCGTTAAGTGAAACACCAATGCCTCCTTTGTCTTTCTATAACTTATAATGGACACTCTGTTACCTATTCATCAATTTAAATGGGACACAGCTAAACAGATACATACTTTCAGAGTTGACTGCATACACTTTGACTAATGGAATTCATTTAACTACCGTAATAATTCCACCACAAACTCTCCTAATAAGAAAATCTTATCATCCCCTTATACTTTGTTTAGATCATATAATTGGGGTTACAATCACACACTTCACACTTGATTCCAATTTTCATCAGAACCTATTAATCATCAAAACTTTTGTAAACACAGGCACCTGAATTCATAGCTTATTCACTAGAAACCAGAGGGTAAAAACCCAAAACTCAGATAAAATTCGATAATCAGTCGAACTCCTAGAAGAAAACGCATAAAAGAGCAACCTTTCGTATGTAATCACATATAAAAAGGTGCAAGAGAGAATAATGAGGGGACTAACCATGATTCTTGGAGGGAGAAGGACAAATATTGCTGTAAAAACAAAGAGCATTATGATTATTATTGCAGCTGCGGAATTTAGAGGATCTATGAGCGAATCCGACAGAAAGAAAAACCGAAAGTTTCCTCATTTCAAAATCCCTTTTTGCCGATAGTTGTTTGTTTAGGAATCAACAGAGAAGAATGGAGTTCGGTTCGTTACAAAAGTGCGCCAATTTGTTCAAGACGAAAGAAAATGACAGACGTGGCCATACAAGGGTCCAGTCGTTTTTCTCTTCGCATTGTGTGTTCGATTCAATTAATCAAACTTGCTAGTTTGTTACGCAAACTAATCTAATTATCGATACAGCTGGTCGTGGCATGATTGAATTCTTTCGTTTAATATGTTTGAAATTTGAGATTGAAATTCAAATTTAATAAAATTTTAATTTTAATTTAGTCTAGTTTCAATATTACTATTAAATCGGATAAAAGAAAGCTAAAAGAGAAAGAAGAGGAGTCTTCATAAATAGCTATAGTACTTTGAATTATAATTATGAATAGTGATACTTTGCCTAGTTATGAGAGAGGTAAACAAGTTGTATTTCGGTATATAACTTTTATCTCAATTAAAATTGAGATATACATAGCTTTTTGCTCTCTCTTAAATCTTGCACATTTTTTGTGTTCTTTCTCCCAATCTAATACAAGAATATAATATTAACCTTTGAATGAAATATATAAATATTAACATAATAGTACAAAGTTCCTACGCCAAAAGATTTGGAATATTATAATCAAAATTAGCCAAATATCAATATGGATGGTGGTGACTGATAGGAATGTTTCATCCTCAGGTCTTAGGATCGAGCATTGGGTATGGAGGAAACCATGTTGGGAGCGTGACTCCGAATGAATCCTGCGGATAAAAAAGTACTCTAATTATTAGGAAATATTATTTGGATGATGAAAGTAAAATGGATTAGCGTTTATCGCCATTGATGGCATCAACAAGATGCAGCCTTTACTTTCAAAATCAAAGCTATTCCGTTTACTTCACACATCACTATCACTATCACTATCACTCATCAGCAAGAACCGAGTAGCAGAGCAGAATTGTTTATCACTCCTCCAACTCTGCGATTCTCTGCCTAAACTCCTTCAACTCCAATCTCATATCTTCAAATTAGGCCTACAAAGTAACCCCCTTGTGCTCACAAAATTCACTTCCATTTCCTCTGAACTTAACGCCATTGCCCACGCTTCATCATTCATCTTTTCCCCATATGTTGAAACCCATTACTTTGATACCTTTCTTTTCAACACCATTATCAGAAGTTACGCTGTAACTAGTGATTTTAAGGATAATGCTCTATGTTTGTATGGTAAAATGTTGAGTTATGGTATTTGGCCTAATAAGTTTACGTACCCTTTTGTGCTTAAGGCTTGTGCTGGGATTGGTGAGTTGAAATTAGGCCAGACTATTCATGGGTCAGTGGTGAAACTTGGGTTTGATGATGATTCTCATGTTTTGAATACTATGGTTCATATGTACTGTTGTTGTGATGGTGGGGTTGAGTATGGGCGGAAGGTGTTTGATGAAATGCCTAACTGGGATTCGGTAGGGTGGAGTGCGATGATAGGTGGTTATGTGAGATGGGTTTGTCTAGTGAGGCTGTAGGGTTGTTTAGAGAAATGCAGGTTGTTGGGGTAGAACCTGATGAAGTTACAATGGTTTGTTTGTTGTCTGCGTGTATAGATTTGGGTGCGCTTGAGCTAGGGATGTGGCTCGAGGCATATATCGAGAGGGAGAATGTTCCAAAGAGTGCTGTTCTTTGGAATGCTTTAATTGATATGTTTGCAAAATGTGGTGATGTTGATAAAGCTCTAAGTTTGTTCAGGAGCATGAGTCGAAGGAATATTGTTTCTTGGACTTCAGTTATAGATGGTATGGCGATGCATGGCCGGGGAACTGAGGCTGTTTCTTTATTTGAGGAGATGAAGAATGATGGGGTTGTACCTGATGATGTCTCCTTTATTGGGTTACTTACTGCTTGTAGCCATTCGGCCTTAGTTGAGCAAGGTAAGGGATACTTTTATTCGATGACAAAGGAATTCGGGATTTCACCTAAGATAGAACACTACGGATGCATGGTTGATCTGTTATGTAGAGCTGGACATGTGCAAGAAGCATTGGATTTTGTTAAGAGAATGCCCATTAAGCCAAATCCAGTAATTTGGAGAACACTTATTAATGCTTGCCGTGCTCATGGTGAGCTGACGATTGGTGAAAAAATAACAAAAGAGCTGATAAAATATGAGCCTACGCATGACTCTAATTACGTAATGCTTTCTAACATTTATGCAAAAATGTTTTCTTGGGAAAAGAAGACCATGATTAGGGAAGTTATGGCAAAGAAGGGAATGAGAAAGGTTCCAGGGAGCACTATGATTGAACTATACAACGAAATCTATGAATTTGTTTCAGGAGATAAAAGTCATAGTGAGTACAAAATAATTCATCAGATGGTGGATGATATTGGAAAGGAGATTAGAAAAGCTGGATTTGTTGCTTCAACATCAGAAGTGTTACTTGATATCGATGAAGAAGATAAAGAAGGCGCTGTAAATAGGCATAGTGAAAAGCTTGCTATTGCTTTTGCCCTTATGAAGACACCTCCTGGAACTCCTATCCGAATCGTGAAAAACTTACGAGTCTGTGAAGATTGCCACTCTGCAACTAAATTCATTTCGAAGACTTACAAGCGAGAAATATTGGTCAGGGACAGAAACCGATTTCACCGTTTCATAGATGGGTTTTGCTCATGCAAAGACTTTTGGTAGCTTAAGGTGCATGATGTTGTAATCAATATCCGTCATGGCAACCAGGAGTGTCTTTTCATGAGCATTGTTAGCTGAGCGGCTAATCCAATATGCATGATCTTGTTGCGTAAACAATGGAACTAAAATTATGATGCTACAAAAGGATATTCATTCTTTGGATGGTCTTCTTGATTTTCTGAGTTTCTTTTGTATCTTTGTCTCTCTGTGGAGGCACTGTTTCGTTGGAGACGTTGTAATCATGGCATCATTGGCTTCCTTAAACATCGTCACGAAGGCAGGTATACTCAATTGGTTGTCTTTGACTTGTAGATGACATTAATCCTGAACAAAGTTGATGGATGCATGAGGCTTCTACAATTGACAAAGAAAACTAGTGCTCATAATAATAGTTGCGTGAAGATGGTTTGAGAAGGGAAGCCTTGTAGCAACGGTAAGAGTTGTTCCCGTTTGACCAAGATGTCATGAGTTCAAAGTCATGGAAACAACCTCTCGTAGAAATATAAGGTTACATATAATGGATCAAATATGGTATGGCCCTTCATCTGAGACTGCATATAGATGGAGCTTTGTGCTAGTGGGCGAATTTTTCATATCCAAAGAAAGATATATTTTGCTAAAAAAAGAAATTCCCTCTGCTGACAAAGAGAAAGGTGATCGAATGGTAACCGTTATTGAAATGCGTCAATTTATTTCTTCATTCATATTCAAATGTCAAGATATATTATATTCTTACGTTTCTTCGAAGCTATGGTATATTATCGATAATTATAAATATTAAACACAAGTTTATTAGTTTTTCTGCTTTGGGTGTGTTTGGTACGAAGGAAAATATTTTTCAATTTTCTCATGTTTGGTTGGGACAAAAGTCTTGGAAAATGTTTTCTTGGAAAATTTTTCCAAATTAACTCATTTTCCTCAAAATTAAGGAAAATGACTTCCCTTCAAAAATTAAGGAAAACATTTTCCAAAACTCTCCTCCAATTTTAAATTACATTTTTTTTTTGCAAAAACATCAATTTTTAAAATATTTTCAATTTCAAAATTTTATTTTTCACCCGATCCCTGACCCATCACCGGCCAGCCCCCCACCCCTCCCAAAAAAATTTGAGTTCGTTTTTTAAAATATTTTTATTTCAAAATTCCTCCCTCCCTCCCCCACCTACCTACGCCCTACCGCCCCGCCCCCAAAAAAAATAAACTCAACTTCAAAATTTTATTTTTTCACCTAACCCCTGCCCACCCCCAGCCCCCCACACCTCCCAAAAAAAAATTATTTCTAAAAAATATTTTCAATTTCATAAATTATTGTACTCTAGTAAAAATAAATGATGTTTCTCAAAAAATATTTTTCATTCAGAAATCAAACACAATTATTTCTGGAAAATATTTTCTACTCACCAATCAAACATGAGAAAATAAGTCAAAAATCTACTTGTTTTCCAGGAAAACATTTTCCTTCATACCAAACACACCCTTTATGTTAACTTTGATGTTTAATTATTAAACTTTTGGTTAAATTTAAACGCATACATGTTAATATTATTAGCTTATTTGGTATTGCTGTTAAAAATTCTTTATTTTTAAAAGAACTTTATAAAAATAGCTTTTCAGAAAAGTGCTTTGAAAAGAAAGAAAAAAATTGTGTTTGTTTGCCTAATCATCTGAAAAGTATTTTTTATAAGCAAATTGTGTTTGACTTATTTTTTAAAAAAGTATTTTTAAGGACAAGTATTAATGTACTTTAAATATTAAGATTATTTTATAGACAGAAATCAGTTTAAACATCTATTACAAAAAAAATTAAATTAAAATATTTCTACTCAAATTTTCAATCAATATTATACATTTTTTGAAAGGATTGAAATCTTTAATTAGTATTTTTTTTTCTTTTTTTAAAAAAAATCTTACAAAAATATTATTGTTACCTTCTTGTTTTATAATTCTGTAAAATAATACATAAAATATAACATTTATTATGTAAAATTAAAAACTAATAAAATAAAATTATTAAATGAAATTTAACCAAACATATATGACATATGTTAATTAATAAGAGATATTATATATATATATATATATATATATATATATATATATATATATATATAAGTCAATATTTCTATTTTCTTTCAAAAAAAAAAAATCCTTAGTACTGTGAATCATCCTTCTTCCCTGTACTATCTGTCAACATTAGTCCTCCTCCACCTTCTTCTTCATCATTCTGCTGAAACTGAAACTGAAACTTTTTTTCTGCTTCTTTTGCCTTCAATTTCTGCAATTTCTGATGATTGTAATAAGCAACTCCCAAGAATGCTAATCCATATCCAACCAAATTCAATGGAGTCACACTATCTTTAATCACAGACCAAGAAAATGCTATAAGCAGCCAATCTTTAACAACCCCACCAATATTCATTGTTAAAGCTGAAGTCTTTCCAACAACTAAAAACACAGCTAAGTTTAACGCAAATGCACACAAACAATTACTACCAAAAACCATAAAATCAAAATCTAAGCTAAAACCCCTTTCTTTAAAAACTGGAAGTTCAACGAAAACCCATGGAATTGACAAGAAAACAAAGCAACTTGGTGCTACATAGTATAATGTAGCAATAGGGTTTAGCTTAATTCCCTTTGAATTTAACAAAATCTGAATCAAGATTAATCTAGTTGCTTCAACTAAAACAGAGAGTAATTGAAGTGAAACCCCAAAAGAATCAAACTTTGATTCACCATAAGCAGCAATAGCAACCCCAATTGAAATTGCCAACATGTTACACATTGTTGATTTCTTAAAACTCTCCTTTTTCAACAAAATCCCAATTGTGTAAACAGCAATTGGCATTAGGGCTTTAAGCATTTGAATGAAGGAAACAGAGAGGTAAATATAAGCAGAATTTGATAGCCAGAGTGAGAGAGAGTAAAGGGCACCAATGGGTAAAACGCAAGTGAAATACACTCTGCGGGATAAGGTGAAAAGTTCGACCAATTTGAGGATACGTACGAGGAAGAAAGCTAAAGAAGAACAAAAACCCATGTGAATCATTGTAAGTGAAATTGGAAAAGGCCAATTGTAGAGCTTTTTATCAAGAATGTATTTGTTGTATATAATGACAGTGCCGGAGAGGACAATCCAGATTGCTAAGTAAGTATACGAAAGAATTACTTTTTTCAGTACTCCGCCGGAAAGGGTGGCGTTTTTTGCCATCATGGTGGCAGTTCACGGCGGTTCACGGCGGAGGAATTGGTTGTGTAGAATTAGAGGAGATGGGGAAAAAAGTGAAAGGGAAGTTTCGAATTATATGTAGGAAAAATTTTAATTAACCAATTTGATTATAAGTCTAATTATATCGTATGTTTTTTAATACAACAAGAATACTTAAAAATTGGATTGTAATCTACTTCCTCCCTCATAAAATAAATATTATTTTATCCATAAAAATATTATCTCAAATAAATATTATCTTAAATTGAAAACAAAATTACTATATTTTCCTAAATATATATCTTTTTAATGTTATTTAATTTTTTTCAATAAATATTTTTTTGTTAAGAGTAATTTAAAAACTATATATTATGTTTATTAAGTTTTTAATAAATATAATTTTTACTAAAACCACCCTTATTTTGAAAGAAAAGAATAGTTATAAAAGATATAACATGAAAAATATAACATTAGTGTGTGCTTGAAAAATATTACAAGAATGGTTTGGTATAAATTTGTATAATCAATCAAATGTAATATAATTTATCCAAACTTATTTTTGAAACAAATTTGTTAGAAAATTATAATCGCGAGTTATAATTCAAAAATGTAATATAATTTATCCAAACTTATTTTTGAAACAAATTTGTTAGAAAATTATAATCTCAAGTTATAATTCAAACATGATTTAAATTACTATCAAAGGATTTATTTTTAATTATTATTTTTGTCATGAAGGTTTTCTATTTCTAACTTCCATAGTAATACAAATTCACAATTTTAAAAGTGAAAATAAAAAATATTTATCACTTGAATAATTCTATAATCCGTATTTATAGCAAAATAATAGATGATATACTTTATAGATTGCCTTTTAACTCTTAATTATAGTTTATTAATATATATTTTTATCTAATCAAATTACTCAATTATAAACCATTTATATACAATAAAATAAAATAGGACAGGAAGTCTGACCTCTGATACTTTTTAACTTTTCAATAAAATCTTTGTTACTACTTTTCATTTTCTTAAAAAAAAAAAATAATAACACGTGTTTTTATTTACTAGGTAAGGGGATCATATTGTACCTAGGGATAAGTTGTGAATTTATTTCTACACTAAAGTGAAAAGTGTAACTTAAAAGAGGAAAAACAAATTATACTCTTTAGCTGGTTAGATATTTTAATATATAGTAGTTAATATACATAAATTAAAATTCTAGTTAATTTTGTGTTCAGAACAATCTTTAAGATAAAATAAAACAAAAACCAGTTAAATTATTCTCCATCCTTACGTTTATATAGGTTAAGCAATTAGCCCATAGCTATTTGTCAAAAGATGGTCAAGTTTTCTATTTGAGGCACTTTGTTACAACTCCACATCCAAACGGAGATTGATTTGAATTTGAACGAATCAAAATTAATTTAATTAATAAATAAAATAATATCAACTCACACAAAAAGCTACTTGAACTAAAAAATGCATATCATACCTCTTACTGAATTTTAGTTTTTACTCATTTAAAATTCTTAGTACCAAAATAAAACAATTTCTTTAATTATACTTATACTTTTAACATTAAATTAGAAAATATCCTCAAGAACATATATCCTACGACATTGATAGCCTCAGAACTATTTTCTCAATTCAATCAATCAAAACACCAGGGTACACATGCAAACATAACCATAACAGTGAGTGTAGAAGGTACAAAAAGACATACAACATTTGGTTTTAGGCCAACTCGATGGGTTCCCTTGCGAATGTACCCACTTGTTTTCCTATTTAACTTTGTACTGGAAGATGGGAAATATGCTTCCAATGAAGTATCTTTTATATGGGCATTAACACTCACTTAACAAGCAAGAGATGACAACAATATCCACTCTTACACTTGTAAAAAAACAGCTCTATCAGCTAAAGACGACAAAGATGGTCACTAATCAGCAGACTCATGTCCAACCGTATCAACAAAATTTTCTTATCAAGTACCACCAATGAATTCCAGCAGGTTTTCCACTCATGATCCCAGCAGGGTAGAGCTCTAGAAACTTAAATTAAACAGATATTATGTTTACGTAACAGCAGCTAACAAGAATAGGATTCAAAAACTAGGCATAATAAATCATTGGGAAGTATAAATTATAGAGCGACATTTGTCATGTTCCTCTTAACTGATAAGAAACAGCATGGTTCAATTAGGGTACAGCAGTCCAGCAGTGTCAAAGCATATAGTAGTAGGAGGCCACCATTCCTTCAAATTAGAAGGTCCAAAAGGCCAAGATAGGCGATAAACAAAAGCATACATCTGTCAGTTTCCCCCATCTTCAGGCAAAATGACACCAATATCCGCCAGGACACTCTCGCATCACTAAGATGGCACTGCATAAACAAACAAAAAATTGTTACCCCCAGATAAACTTGATTAAAAGCATTAAGATATTGCAGAATTCCTCTACATGAGATCAATCCACTACAGATATCATAGCTGAAAATATCCATAAAAACCCATATAACACAAAACTAGTGGTGAGGAACAAATGTTAACCTTCAAAGATAAGGGTCCAACATACCCAAATTGGCTGGCATTTCAAAATAAATCAGTAAAAAGGAGCTAACTCAGAGCCTGTTTTTGGATTGGCTTCTTTTAGGTGCTTTTGACAAAAATAGTTTTTAAGCACTTTTGTAGTGTTTGGGTAAAATTATAGAAGTTCTTATAAACACTTGTTTTTCAGCCAAAAGCCACAAGTCAGAAATTCTAACTAGTGGCTTTTGGCTTACAAGTCATAAGCCAAAGCTAATCCAAACAGGCTCTTCAAAGTCAATAATAAACTAGCAGATACATGTTTCTTATCTATATTCCAGTTCAGTTTTTACTTGAAACTTCTCTAGATCCAGTCAATCTGCAAACTGACAATCATGGGAGGAATGGACTAGTATTCACGTCTAGGACATAACATTTTGTTTCTTTTATAGAAGTCAAACTGCAAGTTTAAGTAATCATATGCCAGTCGAATATCCTCATGAAGCTACATAATCACAGCAGACAAATACTACTCAGAGCCTCCATATAAACCATGAGATGTTCTAAATATGCTTCCATGAATTACAGTCAGACAGAGCACTTACACACCAAGAAACATTAAAGGCATCAATAAAGTAAACACCAAGGAAGACGACATACTGTATGTAGAAGTATCAATCTGCTCAGGAAGCTCTTTTATGTCTACTTCAAACCTTTCCTGAACCTACAATGGTGAAAGCACAAGCAACTTAGAAAATTATGGACAATACTTCCACAACAAGATAAAATATTCAACAGTCTCCAAACCTGATTAAGAACTTCAGAATCTGACGCAGAGGACACAAATGTAATGGCAAGGCCTTTCGTCCCAAACCTACCAGCTCTACCCACCTATCAATGTTTTCAATGACAAAAATAATTAACACTAAAAGCATAATTAATCAAAAGTTGAAACTGTGAATCCAAATAAATAACTTACTCTGTGAAGGTAAGTGTCTGCAGAATCTGGCATGTCATAGTTAATAACAATGTTAACCCTTTCAATGTCAATGCCCCTACCAACCAAATCAGTTGCCACAAGAATTCTTTTATGACCCTCCTTGAAAGCTTTGTAGCGAGTCAATCTACAAGCCAAAGAGTCACTTAACAGTTAAACATATATCAAGAATAGCATCATAAGAATTTCACACCCTACTTATTCCACTCAATTGACATGCAATAAGGTCCTGAAGTAATTCGACAAAGATCTCTAAACTTTAACCATTTCAACAGGGAAGAAAAAGACAACAACAACACACCCAATGTAATCCCACAAGTGGGGTTTGGAGAGGGTAGTGTGTAACCAAACCTTACCCCCGTGGAGATAGAGAGGTGCTTTCAGATGGACAAGTAAAAGCAATTCGAAAAAAAGAAAACAACGAGGGAGAAGAAGCCAAGACACAATGCCAAGGGAGCAGACAAAGCATACTAAAGAAAGGACACTCGCTACAACAAAATAATCTGATCGAGAAGGGCAAGAAACACTAATTTGAAATAGAAATGGAATAACAAGAAACTCACAGAGTAATACTACTAATATGAAGGAAAATGAGACAACTCTCAATTGCCTAACTAATTCTCTACCCTACCTCCATAACCTCTTATCTCAGGTCATGTACTCGGTAAATTGAAGTTGGGCCATGTCCTGTATAATTCACCTCCCCAATATTTCTTCGGTCTCCCGTTACCTCTCCTATAATCATCCACAGCAAACCTCTCACACTCACATCGGGGCATTCAAGTGACATTTTGCACTAGCAACTTTAAAAACAATTTTTAGTCTATTTTTGGCTCTAGCTTCTTCCTTGTCAATAATATGCGATTTGTTAAGCTCTCTTGAGCCATTTTGTAACCCCTTTCCAATGAGGTTGCCAACTAGAGTTTGCAATTTCTTTTTAATTGCCATTGTGTTTAGGCTTTCTAGTTTAATTTCCATTAAAATTTTCATTAAGCTCGTAGTTCAACCCTAGTGTACTACTCTTCATGGGTAATAAATGTGAAGCTTGTTTCATTGGGTGAATTATTGTTATTTAGTCATTTCTATGCTTGAATGTGAAAGAATTGGTTTAAAACATTATTTTATGCTCTATTAACTAAGTTCTTGATTGAAAATGAAGAATTGAGTTTAGGTAATCTGGATAACAAGGTATTAGGCTAATGGAGGAGTCAATTAAGCTTAATAACAAAGTTTTGAACTAGAGTAGGAATAACCTCTCTTGGCTTCATAAGCAATTGCATGAAATGTTGTCTTATTTGACTAGAGAAAACTAATATGGGCCAAGTTCCTCATTGATCAAGAGATATTTAGTATTGAAAGTAATAACCAATCCCCAATCATAATAGCGAGCTAATTAGGTATTACCATTGAGCTAGCAACTAGGTAAGAACTACAACTCTAGGACTTCATCTATTAACTACATTCGTAGAAAATTACTTTGTTTTTTAATAGTCTAGTTAATTGTTTACTTGTTACTCCCAAATTGTAGTATAAAAACAAAAAATATAATCATTCAGGTAATATCAGGGGGGCTGACAAGTGGCTGTCACTACCTCAACTTATCAAAAAAATTCATCGATATTGTGCCATATTTCATGCTAAGCTAGAATACAAGTATGTGCAAAAGGAAAACTGCAATCAACAACAGTCACATACCTTTCTTCCTGAGTCATGCCAGAGTGGATGCAGATAGATGGAAAATTACACTCCGCTAGTAATTTATTCAGCTCTGCTGCCCTGTTCACACTCTTGACAAATATAACTACTTGATTGAAGTCCAAGGCATCCAGCAGATCATTTAGCTTCCGGTTTTTCTCCGTTTCACTCAATTTGATGTAATGCTGTTATAATAAAAGAAACCAGATAAGAAAGCTAATTCAGATGCAAAGAATCATGGCTTCATATCTTAGCACACAAGATGTACCTGTACAAGTCCATGAAGGGTCAACTTTGCCTCATCGTCAACATAAATTTCCATTGGCTGAAAAGAACAGCACAGTAAAGCATATTAGGAGCTTGATGAAGCTAATGGTAACCAGAATGAAACAATGAGGGTTGAAGAAGAATCCACAATCCATCTGTGCATTTTCTCCCGGGTGATGGTAAAATCAGACCAACTATTTCTCATTGTTGCTCAACATATTTACAACACTACTAACAAGAATCTTTCCCTTAATAGTGCAAGCATCGATCCGACCTAGATAATTCCATCCCACGCAATATCTTTACTCCCATGACAAAAACATTCTAATTTGTACTTCTGATACATGCACAAACGGAAGAAAAGAAAGGAACTACAAGCTCAGTGCACAACAACCCATTTTCCCCGTACACATCCTCTCTAGCTTTGACCAAATAAACTACACTACTAAATGCTAGCAAAATTTTGAAATGATGGAAATCGGAAGACTTCTACTTTCAAGTAGAACTGGCAAAGGACATTACATCTTGCATAAATTTTTTGCAGACTGGACGGATCTCCTTGCTGAGCGTTGCTGAAAACATCATTACTTGCTTGTCATGGGGAGTCATCTTGAAGATTGCCTGCACATCTCTCCTCATGTCTGCAAACAGAGTACAGGTAATGAGTTGCTAAAAAATAGCGTCGCGGAAATAGGCAACTAGAATCATGAAAGCAGAAAATTAAGCCAAGACATACCAAGTGAATCAAGCATCTTGTCACATTCATCCAGAATAAAATGCCTCACATTCTTCAGAGGAAGGTCTTTATCTCTAGCCAATGCAAGTACTCTTCCAGGAGTTCCAACAACAATATGAGGACATTCATTCTTCAGAAGCTCCTTGTGAAGTTTGATATTGACACCACCATAGAAGACAGCAACCTTGATATCAGGTAAATATGTGCTGAACCTCTCAAATTCATGACAGATCTGCAGACAACAAAAGAACCCCACAAAAAAAGAGGGTTACTTGATATGTTTGGAGAGGAAAAATATGATTAGTGAAGCAGAACAGCAGATTCCATTGCATACCTGATAAGCTAATTCCCTTGTATGACATAGGACCAAAGCAGCAACCTGACCAGGAACAGGTTCAATCTGCTGCAGAGTCGAAAGAACAAAAACAGCAGTTTTGCCCATTCCAGATTTGGCTTGACAAATAACATCCATACCCAGAATAGCTTGTGGAATACACTCATGTTGCACTGATGAAGAACCAAATAGAGTGGAGCCAAAAAGGCCTCAGTTTCAGTTTTAAAAAGTTTACCACAGTACACTTCTCCAAAATAGTAGTGATAGTAATAATTTACCTGAAAACAGATAGAGAAATAGATTGTCAAGAACCCACTAAAAAGGCAAACAGGGTGAGGTTTTACCAAAATCAATGAATGAATAAACAAAATAGATAAAATGAACTGAAGACAGCATGTGTTGCTGGGTGTTTCAATTTTTTATGCATTTGTTTTCAATAAAGTACATGTTTGCTTCATTTGAAGCTTAAAACCCTTGCAAAACGAAGATCCCCTGATAGCACCGGTGAAAGCATAGAGGAGTATACTCCCTCTCCACCTCCTTCCCCCAGGGAAAAACTACTTTTATAGTTGGATAAAGAAGGTGAATTGTAGATAGATATACACATACACCAAACAAAGTAACAACAAAGAATATTCTGTTTCTTTAAAGGAGGAAATTGTGTGAGACTGTGAGTGCAGTTGGAGATATAGATGTAACAACCCAAACCAAGCAAAAACAGTTCTTATTTTATTTTTCGGCCAACTTCTTTGGCGATAACGCATATAATAGTATACACTCATTGTTTCTGGCTTCTTCTATTTTCTGTTTTTCTTATGTATCACTATAAACCATCTTAGGAAGCCCAAATTGACCTGCGCTATTTGATAGGTTAAGTCAACTGTAGCCATACTGACCATCTATTATCATGATCCTTGTTTACTGGCGCAAGTTAGGCGTGTTGGGTTGGATTACAATTTTAAGGGCTAAATTTGACATCTCTGAAAAATAATATTCTCAACCACTAGCATACTGAATGTTGCACAATTTCAATAAGAAAACTCATAAATTAATGAGTGAAAAAACAAGACCACAGAGATCAAAATGCCTTCAAAGATAGTCAAATTTAGCCCATGCAAGTGTAACTCAGTTAACCCATCTAAACTTGGACGAGTTGGGATAGGAATATACACATTGATGAGCCAACTCGGACACAGCCAAAATTAGCCCATCTTTCACACATGTTTGACCACTAGTTGAATAGCATCATGGTCGACAACTTGACACCACATGGAAAAATATTCTTATTGGCAGTTAAAATATTAAAAAAAAAAAAGGAAATATAAATACCCATAGAACAACAAATTTGCAGAATCAATGTACAGATAAGAGACGACTTGCCTTCAGAGGGATGTTCAAACCCTGAATCCACAATAGCCCGCAGTAGCTCTGGCTTTAAAAGAAAGTCTCTGAATCCAGAACTGTGAATTCCAACATAACCCCTACATTGACAAAAACATTTAGACTTAGTATAATATTCAAAATCACAGACTTAAGAAGTAGAAAAGAAGAATATTTAAACAGATATGGTGGCGTATTAAACCACTTATTCAGTAAGTGCGCAGATATAATTACTATATATCTCAAACTATATAAAAAAGAACAAGAAAAAATATTTACCCTAAGCACTTCGCACTCTCAGTTTATAAAGTTGAGGCACACAGAAATAAGACACTCACTTCAATTATAACAGGGATGGACTACCGACCACAACAATCAAATTGAATGAACAAGTATACTCTATTACATAGTAGAAAAGATTATAGAACACCACAAGCCACACTACTTGCTTTACCCACATTGGGTCAAACTTCAGGGTCAACCTCTATGTAAGCATCACAGAACCATACAAATTTTAAAAAAAAATAAAATAGAAAATGAAGTAAAGCTCACTTCTTGGCAGACTCGCCGTTAACTTTTCCATTAACGGAATCTGGGGCCTTCTCATCATCTTCTTCGTAGTCGAGAAGTTCCTCCTCGTAAGCTTCGTTCTCCTTTGTATCTCCCATCTTTGCTACTTTACTGTAAATGTGAATCGAAGATCTCATTAAGCAAATAGTATCAAAATTCAGATCAGTAAACATGAATACTTAGTTTTTTCAACTAAAAATCAAATCTTTCAAAGTCCAAACTAAATCTATTGCAGGAAGTAGAGAATAAAAATGAAAACTTTCTCACAGGGGAAATGCTTACCAGTTGGAGACTGCCGGAAAAGCTGAGTTCTTGCGGCGAATTAGGGTTAGGGTTTGGAGCGTCTGCAGAAAAAAATGTTAGTAGAACTAAAAAGAGTGTGATAAGGTGTATGAATTGAAAGGGGATAGGTTAATAACGAGGGATACTGAAATTTATCTACCATTTTTGTCCTTGTGTTTTATCAAAATTACGGTTTGGTACATGTTGGGAGTGGTAGATTTGAAATTTGGGAGGTACCTATGGATAAATATGTTTTATATTGAAATTTTTACATAAATAATATATTTATTTGATTAATTACGTTTTTAAGTGTTTTTATTTTTATTATCATATAAATGATGTAGCTTTAGCTTTAATAACCCTTTGATATGAATTTTTATTAAATTTGTATTTTATGTGAAGTTTTGAAAAATTGTATTAAAATTGTATTAAAACTGTATTAAATATTATGAAAAATGAAGAGGTGAAGCTTTGAAAATTTGTGTTAAAATTGTATAAATATAAACAATAGTTATAATAAAATTTGAATTCGATATTATACTACTATAAATTTGATAGTTATTATTTCAGAACAAATATAATACATTTCTAATAATATAAGCTAATTTAAATAGTACCGATATGTTCGAAATTCACATATAATATTTATAATATATTTGTTTTTAAAAAAATTGTTATATATTAGGTGAAATTCTGAAAAATTATATTAAAATTGTAATAGAACTGTATTAAATATAAGCAATCGGTGGTTTGGTGGTGGTGATTTACGAAAAAGAAGAGGTGAAGTTCTGAAAAGTATATATTAAAGTAGTATTAAAAACAGTGACAATGACCATGTTATTTGTGGTAAAAAAAAATAAGCTAATATGTATAAGAGTAAAAGATATGTTATAATTCGTAAATAAAGTTATATAATATATTATTTATGTAAATTGATTTTCATTTTTAAAAAAATATTTGTGGTGTCAGGACCAAATTTTACGGCCTTAATTAATTTTATGTAATATTTATTATCTTTCATCAGTAACAAGATGACTTTGTCCAATTAGATTAAGGTAAGTGAAAAAAATCACTTAATGATTGTGTTCATACTAAAATTTAAATTGGAAATTTCATAATTCAAACTATTTCCTTAACTACTAATTTAACTATGAGGCCATTAAAAAAATCTTTAAAAAGAACTTGTTGATTGTCTTTGTTTTCTTTATGCTCTTCAATTTCATGATAATTCTATAACTTCACCATGGTAGAGAAAAACTTGACTACAAGAAGCATCACACAATACAACTCATAATAATTCTTCCTCCTCATTTCTTTAATTTATAGGAACAAGAAGTCAAACTTTCAATTAATGAAAAAGTTAATAAATGATGGTGATAAGATGAGATAAATAATTTAATAAATGACATAAATATGAGAAAAAAATCCTCAGAATTCATTCACGAAGATAAAATATTCATCTCTACTTTTGAAATTTAGATTTAAATCTATAAAGAGATAGATCTATAAAGAGATAGATTAAGGAAATTGATTTGAACAATGTTTTTAATGAATAGGATAAACATCTGACTCAAAAATATTAATGATCAACAAATAATTTTTTCAGTTGCATCTTGTTTACAATAAAAGGAAGAAGAATAACTCATTCACTTGAGCAAGACACTTACCTTCTAGTATGGTTTAAGTACACAAAATTATTTATTGCTATGTTTTATTTGATAACATTTTTTTCGCCTTATTCAACATGATCAGTAGCACTATTCTTATTTACCTTACAATTTGATTCGAATTTTCAATCTATCGACTTATAATTGAAGTTTTTAATTATTTGAGTAAGCTTCACTTATCTATCACGTGGACATTAACTATACAAAGTTGAGATTAATTATGTAAAAAAATATGAAAAATATTAAGAAGTGGTTCATAAGAGTTTTTGTCCTGCGTAATACATATCAATGAAAGAAAAAAGTGAAATAACATTAAAAAGATAGAAGTAATGATTCCACTACACCATCTTTTATTGAGGAAATGGTGATTCTTCTACACAAACACTTCCACTAGATAATTGGGTGACAATAGTTTCGTATATTATGCTAATGTTTTTCATTAAATAGGAGGAAAGATCTACGTAAATGGTGGAAAAAATTGACTACTTTGATTAAAGTAATTTGTACGGTCTATAATATTATTTTAAATCGTGATAATACCAACTATCATGTAAAATGTAATACAAAATGTTATAGACCGTCTAGAAATTAATTGCCTACAAATCAAGTGATATGCGTAAATAACACCTAACTGAGCCATAAGTATAATAGCTTTAACGTCACACTATCCAAAAAATAAAAAAAAGATAGATAAAAAAATAGAGTCGGAATTTATTTTATACATCAACTAGTAGATTAAACTAAAACTAGTAATACTTACATACAAGAGTGCTATATGAGTACAAAAAACACAAGTACTACTTGTAAGTTTACATTTTCTATTGTTTTTCCTCAAAAAGTCGAATAACATCCGGATTTTATTGTGAATTAAATAAAATTTCCTACAAAATAATGATTCCGATCTAATCTCATTCATTTCTTTTTGAAAAAACGTGAACTTGTATGATAACACAAATATTCAGAAATAAAAAATATAACATAACATATGATTTCTACCAATCATAAAGAAGAAAACTCATATGCCTGCAAAAATATTAGCAATCTTTAAATACAACGACAAAGCCATAATTTTCATAAGGGGGTTCAAAAAAGGTGGATCAAATCAAATAAATGTCTAGAAAAAACACAAGGAAACGCGCCAGGTAGGGGTCGAACCTACGACTTTCTGCTTAGGAAACAGACGCTCTATCCACTGAGCTACAGGCGCTTTACATTCTTCTTCTTACTCTAACTATATATAACGCAAAGTTAATTATACAAAAGACAGTCGAGGCCCACTGCCGCACCATTGGCCACCACCAGCAGCTCAGCACGACAACTTTCCGTCTCCATTTTTGACTGATATCTGCAAATTTCTCTATTTCTTTAAGATTTTGAGCGCTTATTCACCAACCCAAAGATCAACAACTGCATAAAAGGGCAACAAAATCACATCCCGCAACTACGCTTTTTTCACAGGTTTCAATTCCCCCTCTTCTTCCGTTTTGCTTTTTAAGAAATTTACTAGACTGAGTAACTAAAAAGACAATTTCTTTTGCTTTTTCGCATACCCATTTTGTCGATTATTTATAGGATGTCTAAAATAAAATTGATCTGAGAATACAGCAGAATTTGATTTAATTGAGACAATTATTAATTGGTTCAGTAGCTGAAGAGTAAAAAAGTTCTGATTTTGTACGTATTTTGGGCTTCTACTGCAGGTGGGGATGTTTTTTTTTTCTGTATTGGAGGTTCAGAGGTTGAAATCTGTGCTTTGACGAAAACCCATTTGCTTGTAAATGCAACTTTGTAAATCAATTGCCTCTTGGATATACCGCATATTGGCTTGCATGGGGTGAGTAACTCGATTCTTCCTTTTATATGTGTTTCTCAACTATAATTTAGCTGGATAAAACACTCCGGCGGGGTGTTTGTGTTTTTGTATAGTATTGGTCTGAGATAAGCTTAAATGGAGCAAAGTTTAGCCCCATCTTGAGTTTGGTATTGAAGCGTAATTGTTGTTGTTATATTTTTGTTCCTGAGGCGAGGCAGGGGTGGATGTAGTATAATACATGTGGTTGTACTCATACCTCGACTTGAACCATAAATGTGTGTTTGTGTGGAAGTGTATGTATATACTATATATTATGCTAAGATTGTAACCATAGTGAGAAGGTGGTGGTGGGTATAATTTGTTCTCATTGAACTAAAATCTAGATCCGCCTCTAGTCGCAAGTGATTTTTATTTTTGGGAAAGAAAAAGCGGAAGTTTTGTTATTATTGATATTAAAAGAATATGAGACTAGGAGTGAAGAGTTGCAATTAAATTTAATACGAAGTCTTCATAATGCTTTTCTTAGTTTACTGGGAAAGCTATGTGATTTCAGCAGTTTTTTTGGGTGATTTGGAATCTTGGTACTTGCTTGCAGGCTAAGCAAAGTAATAATGGTGCATAAAGCAGGAATTAGCTGGTTCTTTTATCTGTTTCCTTTATTTTCATGCTTTGCATGATAGGTTAAGGTATTTCTTGCTTTGGATGCCACATTCCATGTACCTTTATTGTTTAGCTACGTATGAGAAGAGTTCTCTTGCTCAGCTACAGTGTGAAAAGTTTTTCATCTAGCCATGTGTAGTAGGGGTTGTTTATGGATTGAAATGAATCCGTATTTTGAAAGGAAGTCTTTTTGTTCAGTTTTGGTGTATTTTGGAAAATATCTTCGAGCCCTTATTGAGGTGATGATGGAGAAGTTGAAGGAAAAATGCAGATCCCTTTGTAATGTAAGAGGTTATTTTTGTCCTGTCTTATAATTTGGTGGAGAATAGATTGAGGATCTATTTTATAGATCTGGATAAATTTGAGGATACCATTTTCTTTTTAGCTTTAAGATGCTCAAGCTACTCTTAAGGCTTTTTCTGGGGCTAACATAGATTAGGTTGCCAATGGACCTATAGAAATTTTTATATAAACAAGTCGCTCCGAGGCAATCTCGATTGAAGCCAATTCAACATTTTCCTACTCAATCTTATTTATAGAAATAGCACTCGATCAAAGGGGAGCATAAGCAAGTTCAGTACCAGTCAAAATACTGTTAATGGGATTATGCTGCTAATCCCTTAACAGCATCTCAAGTTTAATCTGTTTAAGTAACAGGTCCATTAATACTGGTTTCTTGATAAGAACTTATCTGATTGCTGTCCATAACTGGATAAAACTTATTTATTCACTCGAAGCCATTGATTTGGTGGCTACATCTTTTTTCCTTTTCCTGTGAGGGTAACTCATTGGGGATGATCATCTCAAAGTCATTTGGATATTGAGATTCATAATGATGGGGATTGGAGAAAGGAAGTGTTCTTCTAATGATTCTCTCGAAGTTTTACGTTTTAATCAAACAGAAGAAGTTGTAGTGAGCACTGGTTTAAAATCCATTTAGGTAATAGTTGGAACCACAATAAGACATGTTTTAGGGGATGGACTAATCCACTTACTTATTATAAGCACTTAAGAACATATTATCCAAACTATCATTACAATCTAGGTAATGTTTCCATGAAATCCACTAAAGATTATTTAAAACATGAACTAGTTAACATCAAGAGTGGGTTAGGATACTTTCAGAGATGATATAACCTATAAAAACAACTTTTTACTCCTCTTTGTAGATGTCCTTTATTAAGGATCAATTGTGAACCTTTATTAGCTGATAATTAGTGAAGGAATTAGAACATTTTAAGAGCCCTAAAGAATAAAAGTTCGAAAGTGAAAATATGGAAATTGGGTGAAAATAGAAAATTGTGTTAAGATTCTCTATCTGCCCACTTTGTTCCTATCATCTTTCTTGTCTTGTTGTACTTAACATCAAAAAGTTCTTCACTTTTATGATATCATTTATGCTAAATGACTTACTGAATGCATAGCTATCTTCAAAGTTACCAAGTTCGAATTTTTTTTGCATAACAATCAAATTTTTTCTTAAAAAAATGAGTCAGTAAATGCTGTGGACCTTAATTAGCTAGCTGAATAACTGGACAGAGGTCCAGGCTTTTGATTGAGCTTAAAGTCAAATTGTCCATAAAGATCTATTCAATTTAGTCCTGAGGCCCGTCTTGATCTTTTTACGCATCAATATGGGCTCACATTATTATGGGGTAGCCACTTTATGGGGCTCTCAGGTTCCTTTCAACAATTTTGCACTCCCCTACAACACAATGTTTGCAGTTCCTCTGAATTCATGTTTCATTCTATTATAACTATATAAGAATAATTTTGTTTTCACATCAGATACAGCGCTAGACCAGCAAAACTGCAAAAGAGACTATCATAATTTCTGTAGGCCTAAAGGAGATCAAGTTCTGTACTTTGTGGTGTTCTGACTTATTTAATTCAATCGATTTAATTTCTGACTTGGTGTGCATCAAGCTTAAAGATAGTAAAGGGTGTTGTGCTGAATGCTAATTTGCTATGAAATCAATACCTAGAATTCATAACTTGTTAATGAAAATGTGGGGATTTTACAACGAGTACCAATAAAGAGTACCAAGAAAGTACAAAAGAAGAGTACACCAGAACAAGTGTTTTCCTTCTAGATGTTGAAAGAATACAATAGATTTAACAGTGTAACTTTATCAGATACAACATTTTCCCTACACTGCTACACCACAAAGATAAATTCTTCAAACATCTAGATTTTACATAAGAGATTCTCCTTTTTACCCGAAAAACATCTATTTTTTCTCTCTAGCCAGATATTCTTAGAAAATGCAACTGGTACTGCATTCCAGTAGAGACTACTTCCCATATTTGATGTCTGATTGTGGCTACTGTATAAGGCATGATTAGTTGAATCCCAAAAATTTCTGGAAACACAGATCATAAACTGCCTGGATAAATTACAATGTAGAAGTAGGCAATCAACTGATTCACAAGTTCCTTCATGTAGTAAGCATCAACTGCTTATAATGAAACCCAAGTAAAGCAAGCATCATGGGTTGTCATGAGTAACACAAGCACCAAGGATTGGAATCCAAGTAAAGAAGGCAACTCTAGTTTCCAAACTTTATAACATACCTTGACCCAAAATTCTGTACCTCTCCATAGGTAAGAATCAGCCAGCTGCTCATCAATCTTGACAGATTCTAGCTTTTGAATTATTTAATTGATATATTTCAGAAGCTATTAACTACTAACTAAGAAAATGGTTAGTTATCAGTTTTGCTCATTTCCTTTGACTTTTGTGCCTGGAGTTTAAAGTTCTCAATGTTTGTGATTATTTGTGGAAGCATGGATTCCAGGATTTAAATGTGTGATTGTCATTACTGATTGTTGACTTTGATTTGTGGTTTCTAATGGTTTCTTAATGGTCATTTGTAGCTTATATTTCTAACTTCTCAAATTTGGGTACACCTAATAAGAAAAAAGCCTTATTAGATTGTCCATGGATCTGTCGCTCAATTCCACCTAGAATGTTGAATTTTGTTGGGGCTATCTTATTGTAACTTTTTGCTCCGCTAATCAATTTCAATGGTTATAAACCTGGTTGCAACAGAGCAGAAGTTGTCTTGGATGCTGTATGAATTCTCCTCATGTTGTTTCAGTGGATAAGCCATCTAAAGGGCTGAAAGTTCCGAGCAAACGATTGAGGAAAACTAGTTTAAGAGACGACTTTTGGAGCAGTAGTGCATGCGAGATGGAGAACAGCACATTTCCCTCCCAGAGAAGCATCTCATCAATTAGCACATCTAATCCGGCCCTTGATCCTCACAGTAATTCTGGCACCACGAGCAGCACTTTGGAATTTGTAAATCATGGCAAGTGCATACTTTTGTCTCCTTTTATTTTGATGTAAATCATCCCAATTGTTTACTAGTAGCAAGTAAACCTGCATGGGGATCAGCAACGTCTTAGTATTTGTACACAAATACAGAGACATGATTCATGATGACGAATGGGTAAGGTAGATAAACCTTAGTCTCCTGGGAACACTACCAAAAATGGTTAAATAATTATCTGATAGTTTCTCAACTTCAATTACTTGCTTTCTAGGGTCACTCTTGAACTTTGGCCCATCTAGAGGACCCAAACTGTCTCATTTTCTTGGTCATGCCACTGCCTCATTTGGATGACCAAAAAAGGGCCCTTGTATTAGGATTTTATTGCAAACATTCCCATTTCATCGATTTTTTACAAAGGGTCGACCCAGAATTTCATAAACACTTGGGATTTCTGTTATTTTCAAAGGGGGTGGGTATCTTGATTAACTTTCATTTTTCTATAAATGGCTTATCCAGGGGAAAGAATGGCTTGTGGGCTTTGCAGAAATCCCATGCACAATTTGAGGCATAGACTGGAGAAACCATATACAAACTTGAAAGCATGATCTTATGGTGTTCTTTTCATTTTAGCTCAGTTTAAAACTCCTTTCTGTAATTTCTTTATGATATCATCGAATTAAACATTACCTGGAACAGGTCTACTTCTTTGGAATCAAACGAGGCAACAATGGTGTGGAAATAAAACACCACAGAAGCGTGCCTCAGTTCGAGAACCCAAATTAAGGTAAGTTTCTCACATTTTTGGAGGTGTAAGCATGAATGGTTCTTTGAGTAAAGGGAAAAATTAACTGATGGAAGAAAGACAAAGGAAAAGGCATGCAGGCCATAGTTTTGATACTGTCTCTTGACTCTGTCAACTGTTTTTTAGGGGTTGTCTTATTCCTTCGACACAATCCTGAAACGATTTGTTTTTTGAATTAGTAATATCGTGTTACTGTTTTCAACTATCGCGCACTATACTTGATTACAAACACGTTTGACAAGTTCATTCTACCATCATAAATTGCAGTTCGGATACAAGTTATGAAACGTTGCTAGGGACCAATAAGCTTTTACCTCAGCCAATCCCTCTACCGGTAAGTTATCGAATTAGCCAAGACAGTTTTTCTTTACATATTACATGTAGCTAGTTGCTGACTGTTGTGCATTTTATATATCAGGAAATGGTAGACTTTCTTGTTGATGTGTGGGAGCAGGAGGGGCTTTATGATTAAGCAGCCACATAACTCATCATTCTCAGCAACTGCAAATGGTGTTCTGCAAGTTTCGATCACATTAATTTGATATTTTATAAGGACTTTTGAATATTTAAAATAAAAAATGATATCCAAAAGTTAATTGAAAATATTTTTATTTTTATTAGTTTATATATTAAAACTTCAAAAAGAAAATCAAATAAATGCATGCATAAAAGCTTTTCTTATTTATACTATGATTCTATATTTGATTAGGTTTGATTTTAATTTTTGAAAATCGATACTATTTGATTAGGTTTACTAAAAAATTGCGAATATAACCAAATCGAACTGATTCTTCTTACTATCAATCAGACAGACACCAATCTTAATGATCCCAACAAATTCAAGATTCAGATTGCTTCTCCGTATATATTGAAGAGTTTTAAAATTCAAATTGCTTCACCCCATTTGTCAAAAATTTGATAAGATGCATAGATATGAATCATACATAAGTGAGGAATAGTTGTTGGGAAAATTTCATTTATGAATGTAATTTCAGTCATTGCAACAAATTGAATAATGATGAATTGAGAAAAAATTAGAGATTCGATACATTGTAGAAGGTAATTTCTCTCAAATGAGAGTAAAGTACCGCACATGGAAGGTGATGAAACATGAAGTTGGATTTGCTATGTATCTATTCTGCATTCAAATTTCTTCTCTTTGTTCATCGAAGAACCTTTTAAACTTGTTGATAAATTGTACTGATACAACATGAACTTGTGGATCTTGTTGAAACATTTTGAAATCTGGAAAAGTGAGGTGATGTATGGTCGAGACAAAAGTGATGAAATTGTTGTTGGTCAAAATATTTGTTTTGTGAATCTCAAATCAGGCATTGCGGCTGAGTTAGAGATCGATGAGTTGAGAAAATTCTTAGAGATTCGATACATCGTTGAGGTGAAGAAACAAGAGTTTGAATTTTCAATGTATCCACTATGCATTAACACAACATGTAAAAGACTGAAGAGATACATAACTTTGATGGATCATCCATACCTTTTATAATGTTGCATCATTTTTTGAATTGTGTTTTTGAGATGAATATATTTATAATACATTGCTATTTATGTATCTTGTTTAAATTAATATTGTATTTCTACTAGATACATTAAATAAGTAATTATTACCTATAAGGTGTTAGATTTGAGATCGATACATTATTGTATGGTAGTTGCTATATATCATATACATTTAGTATAAATTCGAATTGACGTATCATGTCTAAAAAATAATGCATGATACATTACTATTTACGTACTGATAAAATATTGTATTCTATAAAAAGTACATTATACATGTACTTGTTTTCTATGTCATTTTAGTGAGTAGATATGTACACGTAATAAAGTTTGAACACTATTGAATTTGATATATATTATGTGTCATGTACATATCAATTACTTTGATACACATTGTGCTTTATCTATAGAACATTAAAATTTATGTATAAAGTGTATTTATTGGTAACGCGTTCAGATAATGGATTGATTTGATTGATTGTAGTGAAACTCCTTGGCAGTGATATCCTTTTCTAAGTAGGTTCTGGCTTTGACCACATTCAATTTACAAGTTGGTCACTGTGAAGTTTTCTTGTGGGGTTATATGCTGTTTTTGGGTCCAACAACTTGAGTTTTCTTCAATTACAATTATGGGATAATTGATTTCAATTCTTGAATGACTATTAATGTGCCATTATGCCTAATTCAATCCCTTCAAGACCGTTTAGGTTCATTCAATAGCATTGAGTGCCATTGACAATTGAATGATATTCTTCGTTATCATAATCTCTACTTCCTCCGTTTTAAAAAGAATGACCTCTTTTTCTTTTTAGTCTGTTTAAAAAAGAATGACCTCTTTCTTTTGTTGGTAATATTTTAAAATCAGCTTTCCACGTGGCATGTTTAAAGCCACAAGATCAAACGACAATTTTGTACATTTAACCTAACTTTAATTTATGATCACAAGATACAAAAATCTTCTTTATACTCTTAAGCTCCGTGCCAAGTCAAACCAGGTCATGCTTTGTGAAACGGAGGAAGTATTTTATTAACAATCATTGTAGTATTCTTCTTTTGAGAGAGGAGATTAAGAGAAATTTTCCCTTTATATTCTTTTATACCCTAGTATGTTAGAGTTTTCTTTGGGTACATCTTCATTAGTTTCTGATTTCTAGTTTTATACTATTTGTTGAATCGTAGAAATATACCTATATCAGGTGAAATATCTTTAATGATAATTTCTAACATGTCTCAAGCTATGAGAATTTCCTATAAGAGTTCGATCACTTCAATGAGAATTTCCAACACTTTACTAGTAGCTTCTAGAATGAAGGCCAGGTGTTATTAGGATTTTTGTCATACTTCTCTGAGAGTACACATGCTAAGTATTTTGGATGGGAGAGACTCATGTACGATTCGAGCTCCTTTTGTTTGTAGGTTTTAGCTTCTAACATTGCAACAAAAATGCAACATCCTTCATTATATACAATAAATAAGAAAAAGAAAGCAACAAAAAATGAAATCTAAGGGTGTGTTTGGTATGGAGGAAAATATTTTCCATGGAAAATGTTTTCCTAGAAAATGTTTTCTTGGAAAACAAGTAGATTTTGGACTTATTTTCTCATGTTTGGTTGGTGAGTAGAAAATATTTTTCGGAAATGATTTTGTCTTTGATTTATGAATGAAAAATATTTTTAAGAGACATCTTTTATTTTTACTAGAGTAAAAAATAATTTATGAAATTGAAAATATTTTTTAAAAATAATTTTTTTTTATGGTGATGGTGGGGGTGGGGTGGGGGTAGTGGGTGGGGCAGTGGAGAGGGGGTAGGAGTGAAAAAATAAAAATTTGAAGTTGATAGTATATCTCAAAAACAAAATTAATTTTTTTAGGGTTGGGGGTGGGTTGGGGGATGGTAGGGGGGCTGGCGGGGGATGGGGGGGGATGGTAGGGGGGCTGGCCGGGGGATGGGAGGGAGGTAGGAGTTTAAAAATAAAAATTTGAAGTTGAAAATATTTTTAAAAAGCAAAATTAACTTTTTTGAGGGGGGGGGTTGGGGGGGCTGCCCGGGGGGGGGAGGGGGGCAGGGATCAGGTGAAAAAATAAAATTTTGAAATAGAATTTATATTGATGTTTTTCCCAAGAAAAATGTAATTTGAAATTGGAGGAGAGTTTTGGAAAATGTTTTCCTTAATTTTTGAAGGGAAGTCATTTTCCTTAATTTTGAGGAAAATGAGTTGATTTGGAAAACATTTTCCAAAACTTTTGTCCCAACCAAACATGGGAAAATTGGAAAACATTTTCTCCTTCATACCAAACACACTCTAAGTGAAAATTGTACATGAAATAATAAATATATGAACTATAGACCTCTAATTAGAAAGATACATGTATACAAGCATCAAAACGAAGTATAAGTCAACTATTTGAAGGCATTGTATTGTATTAGGGCATCTCCAAACCCTACATTCTATTTTTACTCTCCAAATATAGTTCTCTATTTTGCGAAGATACATGTATACAAGCACCAAAACGAAATATAAGTCAACTATTTGAAGGCATTGTAGTGTATTATATTAGGGCATCTCCAACCTTATACTCTATTTTACTCTCATTTTTTAGCTAGACATAATAAAACTAAGGACAAAAATGCTCATTTTGAACCCCGTAATGTAATAATGAGCATTTTTGTTTTTAATTTTATTATGTCTAGCTAAAAATTATTCAAATCGGAGATTTTCAATCTACCGCCATTTCTGTCGTTGGAGCCTCTACGACATCTTGAATTATTGCATTAAGATCACGTTCATAGTCCTCAATTATCACGTTGTGCAATATAATACATGTAATCATTGTATCATGTAGCACTTCTTTTCACCAAAAACGTGATGATCTTGCAATAATTGCAGAATTTCGAATGCACGTTCAACATTTTTTTGACATGCTTATTTCATTGCGAATTAATTACTATGTTATGTATTTTATTTTATCTTGTATTTAAATTATTATGTTATGCATTTTATTTTTATCTTGTAATTAGATTAATTTTTTCATCTTACCATTTTAATTTTGTGTATTCTTTATAATGAAAATTAATAATAAAATAAAATTTTATTGTTGATGAAAATTATAAAAATATAAAAATATAAAAATACTATTAATTTGAAATTAAAGTAGTATATATTATATAATATATTTTTAAAATATTATATTACATTTGAAAAAAGTATGAATACTAGATATTTAATTGATGAAATTATATGTAAAATAATATGTTAATTAGAAAGTAATGAAAATAATAATGAAATGTTGAAAAAGTGAAATAAAGTGTGTGAATAGCAGTTCTCCAAATTTGGAAAACTACTATTCAACTCTCTAAATTTGAAGAATGGTGAGTGATTTGGAGTGCCCATTCTCTATCTTACTCTCCAAAATCCAAATACAGAGAATGGAGAGTAAAATAGAGGTGAGTTGGAGATGGTTCAAGAGATGAAAATAAGAGAAAGTTGAGGATGATGATGATTTATATATATATATATATATATATATATATATATATATATATATATAAATTTTATAACATTTTCATTTAGTGTAGGAGTAAAATGCTAATTCAACTTTGCATGAAGCTCCCCACTTTTAATATAAAATGATATGATACGTGAATACTAAAATAATGTATAAGTGAAGCTTTTTTGTGTGTGTTGAGTTCAGTAATTGAATTGAATCATGTTAATTGTATTAATTTTATTTTGTCAATGTTAAGTTCGCGGCCCAAATTAATAATCACAAATAAATTTCTAGTTATCTTTTAAAAAAGAATAATGTTTTATTTTTCTAACATCAATTTGACATTTTGTAAGGACTTAAGTGGAAAATGATATTCGAAAGTCAGTAATTAATGTATAATGAGAAGATAAATTTTGTATGTTAGATTGGTTACTTGATGTACATTCAATAATAAGTCCAACCTGACCCCTATAAATTGGTCCTCCTTCTCCACCCTAGGGTTTTCGTATAATTCTCCACATTTTCCCGCCGCCATCGATTGTGGTAACATAAGGCTAAGATACGGAGGTAGAAATCTATTTTCAACTAAAGCTTCTGCTCTCTTCACGATAATGTCTTCAGGTACGTGACGTTTCTTTAACCTCAATTTGAATTAAGAAGATGAGAAAATTCATGTGAAGAGTAAAATCATGGATATCCTTCCTTATATATATCTCGTAACAATAATAAGAAAAAAAACTATTATTTCCCAAAGTTGATTCTGATCTATCCATCTTATAACTGATAATAGATCACGCTTTATTATATAAAAGTATTTTTTCTTTTAACCAACATCAAATAATGTTATTATGACTAATGTCGGTTCAACATTATCAAATAATCCAGTTCATGCTAATGATGAAAAAAAAGGTTCAAGAGCAAGAATGTAGCATTGAAGTTTATGTTTTTGAATGATTTCTAAAATTTTCAAGATATGTACATAGTTTATCTATAGGGATAAATTTTTAAAAATCACCTATGTGAGTGTGAAGTGTAAACTGCTTCAAGGATAATGATATAAAGATCAATTCTTTACGCACTCATCATTTTAGGAGGTGTTCATGAGTGGAAAAAAAACTTAACTATGAGAACCGTAGACAATTAAGGGCTAGTTACGTGATTTGTATTATCTATGTATACAACAAAGTTTGACAGTTTAAATATAATTCGGTATGAGTTCACTACTGAAAGTTTAAAAGGAAACCTACTTATGCAGATACAATTATTCTTTGCTTGTAATCACACACTTATCCATATCCCTATTTCTTATAGTCATTCTCCATTCATGTGGGGGAATTGCTTAGTTTTTAATAGTTTGAATGAGAAATAAAGTGTTTTTTTTTCCAAAAGGTTATGACTTTTCTGATAAGACACAATAAATATTTATTTATACTATCCTTTTATTCATAAACATAGGGTTTCCTTCCATTTTTCAACTACAGTTTTTCTGATTTTCTACTCTTTTAATTCTTCGTAAAAACTCAAGTGTGATTTGCATTTGTTGAGTGAGTAGTTCAACGTCCAACGAAATTTAAGGTATCACTATTCTGCTAAACTAAATCGTTCTATCCTAGGGGTTATATTCCATAACCTACGATGCTTGAGGGAAATAATTTTCTTAAAAATACACTGTGAATTTAGTAGGCTTAATTTTTCAAAATTCTTCGTTTTGTCTATCTTTTATTATTTCGTTAATAATGTTTAATGTTCATGTTATATTGAATACATATTTGAGCCAAATAACAGGGAGAAGAAGAAAGAGAGAAAATGAAGATGAAAATGAGGAAGAAATGGTAGAAGGTATTTCCAATGTCTTTCTCTCACCTTATGCTTTTCTTTCAAAGAATAAATATTTTTTCATAATTCATAATTCATAGATAGAATGAAAGGAATATTGTGATATGTTTGAACACAACTTTAACTTATGATTTATTGCATCTGCATTATGTACCTTTTCTTATATAGGCATGTTGTGCATTTGTTTCTTCACTATTAATTACAAAATCATATTGGATTTACTATAGTAATGAATTACAAAGTCATGCCAATTGAATTTCTTTTAATGTATATATATATACACACACACATTTGTTTCAGCGGATAATCCTTCTGAAGGATTGAAAGTTCGAAGCAAACAATTGAGAAAAGCTAGTTTAAGTGACGACTTGTGTAGCCCTCGTACTAGTGCAGGTGATATGGAGAGAAGCAATTCAGAATTTGTTAATCATGGCAAGTACATAACTTTTTCTCTCTTTTTATTTTCTTTTATGTTATGATTGAATTTAACATTGCGCGGAATAGGTCTACTTCTTTGGAATCAAACAAGGCAACAATGGTGTGGAAATAAAACACCGCAAAAGCATGCTTCAGTTAGAGAACCCAAATTAAGGTAAGTTTCTCACTTTTTTGGTAGTGTAAGCATGAATCACTATAAGAAAACTGATAATTACATGAGGATCTTCCTGTATGAAAATCCGCATGAATCTTATTTTCCTGCAAATTTTGATACTAATTCTCAGGAAAATCCACATGTAATTAACAGTTTTTTTTGCTTCTTTCAAATATCGTTCACTAAACAATATTACATACATTTTTAACAAGTTTGTTCTATCATTATAATTACAGTTTATATACAAGCTATGAAATGTTGCTAGAGACCAATAGGCTTTTTCCTCAACCAATCCCTTTACCAGTAAGTTAATCAAATTAGATAACATATTTATTTATTTTTCATTTTGCTTGTAGCTAATTGTTGATTGTTGTGCATTTTTTTTTTAATTATCAGGAAATGGTAGACTATCTTGTTGATGTGTGGGAGCAGGAGGGGCTTTATGATAAAGCAACCACATAACTCATCATTCTCAGCAACTGCAAATTGTGTTCTACACATGTCAAGACATAAAAAATATGAAACTTCAATTTTATTTCCCATCATACATGTTATTTCCCAATTAAGATTAAACTTTGGCTTTTTTTTTTTTTTTTTAACATTAAAACGGGAGAATTTTAAAGGGGTTATTTACTGAAATATCTTTATTGTGCGATGGTCTTTAATTTTTATCTTTAAAATTTAATGATTACTTTTTTTCTTCATCACTTTAAGTAAAATTAAGTATTTAGAGTTATTTACTAGGGGTGTGCATTATTCGGATTAGACCAGATAACAAACTAAATCAAATCGAATTTTTATTTGGATTGGTGTTTTTGTTTTTTTCGAATTGGTTTTGAATTAATAAACTACTTTGTTTGGTTTTTTAATTTGGTTTCGGAATGAAAAAAATAGAAACCGATTATATATATATATATATATATGCTTTTCATGATGATTACGTTTATATTTTATGCTTGAACATCTATAATAGGTATACTTATAAGTATTGTGTTTTAAGTTTTTCTTATAATTTATATTAGAAAGTATATATAAGGGGATTCAATATTATTACTTTGGTTATGTTATTAATTATTGACATAACCGAATAACCAAATCGAAAAAACCCGAACTGAATAGAAGGAAAACAAATCAAACCAAATTTATTTTGGATCAGATTGAGTTACACTTTACCAAAACTAAAAATCGAAAAATTTAAACAGAATAGTGCAAAACCAAACTAAAAAGTCGACTGCACACCCTTATTATTTACACACCCATAAATAAAAAAATCATTTATCAACTCTGATAGTATACTTATGCTATTATTATCTTCTTAAAAGAACAGTAAGATTTATTATATTTGGAAAATACAAAAAGAATTGGAAGATTCGTTAAGTTCATTGACCTTACCTTTAACTCTTTGGTTTTTTTCTTGAAATATTTAAATCAATTCTTCGATAGTCTTGTGGTGAATTTTGAAGTTGAGAGTAGCAAAGAATTGTGCTAGAGAAATTGGGATTTGGGAGTGGTGGAAGGCCAATTGGAGAAAATAAAGAATAATCGAGAAGCCGAAAAAACCATTGTCAAAAGACAAAACTACCCTCACTTCTGATTTGACTATCAAAATTAGAAATTTGTCCAACTTTTGTTGCACAATGTACAATACAATGAATTTAGTTAGATTTTCATGAATACATGTTTTATGTCTTTTCTTTGGGTACTTTTAAATTGATATATATATTGACAACTTAGTTGAAGTACCCTTCTTGATTGTTTGGTTATAGATAGAGTTTTGCAGCGAATATACTCTATCTATAACCAAACACATTACTAAGGACTTCTCTATGGAAAATTATAAAACTACATGATAGCATGATAAAAAAAGATTTGAAATGAAATGCAAGATAGCTTAGCAGCCTAGAATATGAATTTAAGGTACAGAGTTGTCGAGCTAAAAGAGACATTTTTTTCTCGGGCCGTATTAGTTTAAATAACTCATTCGTCTAGCATTTTGGTTTAGCGCATACATTTTCAAAGTTATCAGCATAATTATAACTCCTCCATCCATATGTTTAATACTATTTAGTATGATTATATGGTGATATAATTTAAACTTTAAAGGCACATTTCATAGGTAAAAACAAGTCAGTTAAATATAAACATATGATTTCTATACATTAGATAATAAAATCAGTGAAAAGGGGATAGGCACATCCAAGATGATCAAACAAATCTTAACATTGACATATTACCAACCAAAAGAGCACCATAGACCTTGAAAACTTGACATTTTAATGCAAAGAAGCTAACTGGGAAATTTAAATCCTGCAGAAGATGACACACACCAAAGTTAAGAAGGTTGAACACACACAACGACAACACAGACCTAAACACTCCCAAAACAACTTAGGCTTCAAAATTGGAGTAATATATACTTACGAAAATGGCTAAGCAAACCAAAAGCAAGGATTGGTTTAGATGAAATCCAAGCATCTCGTTGTGTCCTAAGTGGAGTGTCACCTGGAATTCTAAAAAAGAGGTTTCATCCCATATTAGATATTTATATAAATCTTGAGATCGAGACAAGACAATCACCTAAAGTTTCATGCGTAGTACCTCCATTCCCCTCTGCTTAAGGCTGCATCATTTAGTATCTACAAAGAAGTTGAACTACAATAAGATCTGCCTTAGACGCTTGGAGAAAAAATATATGGACAACAGTCAATCTCCAAAAGTAATGACAAGAGCTAGGTGAAGGAAACAAGTGATTCTAGACGGACAAATTTAGTTGAGGAAGAAGAACATATTTCTTCACATGCAAGGAGTAAGTTAAGTCCTCAACAAACCATATTTGTATCTTCAAATAAGGCAAATCTATTTATGACAGTGAAAATTGATAACTCCCCCTAAGATCCTGACCATTATCACCAAGGTATTTGAAAAAATCCATGAGCCAGAAGTTGTAGTTTCAAGACTTAGTCCAACTACAACTTATGATGGTGACTTGGGCAGTGAAATGTTTGACGAGGACGATGGGGATGATATCCCAGACATATTATTTGATAAGGAATCTAAGGATAGGGATATCTCACCAAGGAAACAAAGAAGCGGAAGCAACAAAAGCAAAAAGAAGACATATGAAAGACAACATAGTTGGGATGGTAAGGTGACTGGAGAATTTATTCCAAGGCACCTACAAATGTGACTGAAAAAGCAAAATCATATGATCGTTTCAACAACAACAAGATCCAATAAATCCAAAAAGAAGTAATGAATTATCAAGTTTTGTTGGACATATTTGACGAAGATGACGAGGAAAATAATTCAGGTTACCTTACGCGGGCAATCCAACTCTTTTGATTCTTACATATACAAAATGTAGTTTGAGGTTGATAACTCAACTTTATTCTTGGATATTATATTTTTGTATTACTTAAGTGTCCTCATTTGTCGTATCATCCCAAAGTGTATTATAAACTCTATGATGATCATAGAATATCTAGTATTCTATAACTCTTATTTTCTTCATGCTTGTTAATTAGTAGAGTTTCGTTACCTCATTAAGATTAGTTAGTTAAGGCCTAGCCCCCTTTCCTTTTACTTTTTCCTTTGAGATCATTTTCTCTTTATTAATAAAACTAGCCCTAGGCACACCTTGCATAGTGGAATTGCTTAAATAAAAAAAATTATATTGCAAAGTTTTAACTACAGAAAACAAAATTGGTAATTGCAATTCTCATCTACCTCATTGCGGATCATAAATCACTCTAAATGTTTTGAAAATTGGATATTTTTTTTGTAACGAGCATCAAATAATTTAATTTAATAACTACTGAAGTAGGTGAAGCTGTGAACTATCATGATTCAAATCCAAACAAAATTTTAAATAGGATGTCTTACCTTTCTAATTTACTTAAAAAGCTTTGACGGTTAATAGTTATACTTATAAATGTAAAGTTTGTCAAAATTTATCCTTTACTTCGAAAAAAAAAATCAATTTTATTCTTCCTTATACTATTAATTTAAAATTACACTACCATTACTTGAATAATTCAAAGTTAAATGTAAAAGGTGAACACTTAGATCCAATATAATAGCAGACATTTTGAAGAAACAAATATTACGTGTCATATCATCTCAATGTCCCAACCCATCCTCCCCTCCACTTGTTCTTCCGCCATTAATGTTTCTATTCTTATAACAATCACTAATATTGTGTGGTTAAAAAGGGTGAAGTGTTGTGCTTAAATGAGATGAAAATTATTTATCTAGATGAAAATAATTAGTGATGGAAGAACAAGTAAAAGGAAGAGGTAAAATGCGTTAGGATATCGAGGTAAGATGTCATGCCGTGGTCTAACTGATGTTGGTTTCAAGGATATTTCTCGAGGTTTCCCTACTCTCAGAGAACATTCCTTGTGGAATGTGTCTTCTGTTGGTGATGAAGGTTTATCTGAGATTGTCCATGGATGTCATTTGTTAGAGAAGCTTGATTTTTTCCAATGCCCAAGAAATAGAGGTATATATATTCTTAATTCTTTCGTGTTTTCGTATAAAGCTTGTGCCTTTATCTTATTTTTTATTTCCCTTTTTAACTTTTGGGGTTCTACATTTTGCACTAAAATTAGTTCTTGCTTGTGTAGTGAAGATGTTTTGCCTTTTTTTCTTTTCTTTCTTCTTCTGTGATTGATTTAGTCCATTACACAATTTCTATTGTAAGTCAAAATCCAAGGGGGGCCTCATAATTAGTCTGGATGCCTCATAATCTAAACAAAGGTTTGTTCTAGACCAAACTAAACATTTTTGGGCTAACTGAGCTGACCGAATTCTCATTCGAGCTTGTTTACTCAGAATGTTGACTAAAGTCAAACTTAGGCCTTAACTTGAAAGTTAAAACACTTAATCACATTGACTCAAACTGAAAGCCTCGGGAGTCGTGTCAACTATGCCACTAGCCTAAAACGACCTTTCTAGAGCCGATGGTAGCATCAGAACTGGATTATGAGGTCACCATCCTTAGCTTCTAATATAAAATGACAGTTCAAGGTTCAAAAGCTCCAAAATACTAAAACTCGTATAATTCTTTTAAAATGATGTTGATATATCTAGAGTTGATATTATATTTCGAAATGATTTCCGTTACACCATCAATATCTGTAAATCTTTCATAGCAAAATTTATTTACTTCTGTACTTCCATCCAATTGATGTAGCCTATTTTTTTAGGTTCGAGTGGTTCTACCTGTCTGGAGCATAGGAGTCCTGATGCTGAGAATGAGAGTCGAATGATGAATTCATCTACGACACACCCTTGTGATCCTACTCTTGTTCCTTCCTCAAAGTAAGTACTCTTCATCATGTACAATTATTACTAATTTGAATTTAGCGCATGCCTATTTTTTGATGGCCCATCTTTGCTAGTAGTTAGTTGACTGATTAACCTACTCTTTGTAATTTCCCTATTGATAAGTACGGAAACATATAAAATACATTTTGTCAACAACATAATATTGATCCATGAGGAGATGACCTAGTGGTTAAGGCATAAGACTAACAACATGGTCATTCTAAGATTGAATACCAGCTAAAACACATGGTGCGTCCATATAATCTAGCCTTACTGGATAGCATTACCTTGTAAATATGTGTTTGTGCGATGGATAAGTTGTCTAATGGCTTAGTTGGGGTACATGCAAATTGATTGGAACGACATTAGTATCGCTAAAATAATTAGTAGGGCACTGAAAGTATATATGACATAATGATAATCTGAATGTGTACTGCTTAGTCATATGATAATTGATCTAATCTCTCTTCCCCTTTGCATTTCAAGGAAAGTTTTAACATCTTAGCTGCTTTGAAATTTGTACCTGGGATGCTCAATAGTTGTATCTGGGATCCTCCTCCTCCTTTTTTTTAGTTTACTTGAAAATTCTAAGAGAGATTGATCTTTTTACACAAGGGGTTGTTACTCTAGAAGGAAATTGCTAGTTAGATTATCAATTTTGCTTTCCTTTTGAATATTTAGTGCATGTTGTGGCATTAAATTCTCATAAATATTGTTTGTATCTTTTATGCATACATAGTCCTTTTCTCGTTTTAAAATATTCAGTCTTTCTCTTCCTTTTAGATATTGCATACTGGGCTATTATGTTGATACACCAGTGGATTGGTGTTGTGAAGAATGTGATTTTGGAAAAGGGAGAATGTATTCATCAACCGGATTAGAAAATCTTCATTATGAGGGATTCAAGTTACATGCCTCTCAAAAGATTTGTCAGAATACTGTGCAACCAAAGAAACATAGTAAGTTTCCTGGTAGACATCGTATCAATTGGGAAAAAGAGGTACGGACCGGAAAAATGAGATATCTATATGTTGAAGAAGCACTTGGTCTGTCATTAAGCATCAAGAAATATGGATCTCCATTGATAGATACGATCTCCTCAAGGGTTGTGTTAACCAAATCCATGGCAACCATGACTCGAGGGATTTTTAGCAAAATTTATTTTGTTCTATACTTCCATCCAATTGATGTAGCCTATTTTTTATGTCTGAATGGTTCTACTAGTCTAGAGAAAAGGAGTTCTGATATTGTGAATAAGAGCCGAATGATGAATTCATCTATGACACACCCTTGTGATCCTGCTCTAGTTTCTTCCCAGAAGTAAGCATCCTTTATCTTGTATAGTTATTTCTTATTCAAATTCAGCTCATGTTTGCTTTTGAATGACCCATCTTTCTAGTAGTAAGCTAACTAATTAACCTAATCTTTGCAATTTTCTTATTGATAAGTACAGAAATATATATAATACTTTTTTGTCAACAACATAATGTTGATCTACGATGAGATAGCCATGTGGTTAAGGCATAGGAAACAACTTGGACATTCTAGATTTGAATCACAACTACAACACATGGTGGACCCATTTGACCTAGCCTTACTGGGAAGCATTAACGTGTCAATTTGTGTTTGTGGGATGGACTAGTTGCCAAATGAATTAGTTAGGGTACATGCAAGCTGGTTGGGACGCCATTAGCATCGCTAAATTAATGAGTAGGGCACTGAAAGTATACACAACATAATGATAATCTGAATGTGTACTGCTTAGTCAAATAATAATTGATCTAATTTCTCTTCCTCTTTGCATTTCACGGGAAGTTTTAACATTTTAGGTGCTTTAAAATTTGTATCTGAATGCCCAATAGTTGTATATGGGCTCATCCTCTTCTTTTTTATAGCTAATTGACAATTCTAAGAGATATTGATCTTTTTACACAAGGGGTAGTTCATCTTGAAGGAAATTGCTAGTTAGATTATCAGTTTTGCTTTCCTTTTTGAATATTTAGTACATGTTGTGGTATTTAATTCTCATAAATACTGTCTGTATTTTTTATGCATACATAGCCCACTTCTTATTTTAAAATTATTCAAATTTTTCTCTTCATTTTAGATATTGCATGCTGGGCTATTATGGTGATGCACCAGTGGATTGGTGTTGTGAAGAATGTGATATTGGGAAAGAAAGACTGTCTTCATCAAGCGGACTAAAAAATTTGCATTTTGACAGATCCAAGTTACATGCCTCTCAAAAGCTTTGTCAGAATACTGTGCAACCAAAGAAACATAGTAAGTTTCCTGGTGGACATCGTATCAACTGGGAAAAAGAGGTACGGACCAGAAAAATGAGATATCTACCTGTTGAAGAAGCACCTGGTCCGTCATCAAGCATCAAGAAATATAAATCTCCGCTGATAGATACAGTATCCTCAAGGGTTGTGTTAACCAAATCCATGGCAACCGTGACTCGAGGGATTTTTAGCAAAATTTATTTACTTCTGTGCTTCCATCCAATTGATACAGCCTATTTTTTAGGTTTGAATAGTTCTACTAGTCTGGAGCAACGGAGTCCTGATATTGTGAATAAGAGTCTAATGATGAATTCATCTATGACACACCCTTGTGATCCTGCTCTAGTTCCTTCCCAGAAGTAAGTATCCTCCATCCTTATAGTTATTGCTTATTCAAATTCAACTCATGTCTGTTTCTGAATGGCTCATCATTTCTAGTAGTCAGCTGACTAATTAACATGATCTTTGCAATTTCCTTATTGATAAGTAGAGAAATATATATAATACATTTTTTCAACAACATAATGTTGATCTACGAGGAGATGACTATGTGGTTAAGGCATATGACTAACAACTTGGACATTCTAGATTTGAATCCCAACAACAACACATTGTGCACCCATTTGACGTAACCTAATTGGAAGCATTAACGTGTCAATATGTGTTTGTGGGATGGACTAGTTGCCAAATGAATTAGTTAGGGTACATGCAAGATGGTTAGGACGCCATTAGTATCACTAAAATAATGAGTAGGGCACTGAAGTATATATGACATAATGATAATCTGAAGTGTATTGCTTAGTCATATGATAATTTCTAATCTCTCTTTCTCTTTGCATTTCACGGGAAGTTTTAACATCTTAGGTGCTTTGAAATTTGTATATGGATGCCCAATAGTTTTATCTTGGCTCATCCTCCTTCTTTTTTTTTTAGTTTACTTGACAATACTAAGAGAGATTGATCTTTTTACACAAGGGGTTGTTCCTCCGGAAGGAAATTGTTAGTTAAATTATCAGTTTTAGTTTCCTTTTTGAATATTTAATGCATGTTGTGGCATTTAATTCTCACAAATACAGTCTATATCTTTTATGCATACATAGTCCTCTTCTTGTTTTAAAAATATTCAGCATTTTCTCGTCCTTTTAGATATTGCATGCTGGACAATTATGTTGATGCACCAGTGGGTTGGTGTTGTGAAGAATGTGATATTGGAAAAGGGAGAATGTCTTCATTAAGCGAACTAAAAAAACTGCATTATGAGGGATCCAAGTTACATGCCTCTCAAAAGATTTGTCAGAGTACAGTGCAACCAAAGAAACATAGTAAGTTTCATGGTGAACATCGTATCAACTGGGAAAAAGAGGTACGGACCGAAAAAATGAGATGACACTCTGTCATCAAGCATAAAAAAATATGGATCTCCGCTGATAGATACGGTCTCCTCAAGGGTTGTGTTAACCAAATCCATGGGAACCGTGACTCGAAGGATTTTTAGCAAAATTTATTTACTTATGTGCTTCCATCCAATTAATGTAGCCTGTTTTTTAAGTTTGAATGGTTCTACTAGTCAGAAGCAACGGAGTCCTGATATTGTGAATAAGAGTCGAATGATGAATTCTTCTATGACACACCCTTGTGATCCTGCTCTAGTTCTTTCCCAGAAGTAAGTACCCTTTATCCCGTATAGTTATTGCTTATTCAAATTCAAGTCATGTTTGTTGTTGAATGGCCCATATTTTCTAGTAGTCACCTCACTAATTAACCTAATCTTTGTAATTTCCTTATTGATAAGTACATAAACATATATAATACATTTTGTCAATAACATAATGTTGATTTATGAGGATATGGACATGTGGTTAATGCATATGACTAACAACTTGAACATTCTATATTTGAATCCCAACTACAACACTTGGTGCACCCATTTGATCTAGTCTTAATGGGAAGCATTAACTTGTCAATATGTGTTTGTGGGATGGACTAGTTGCCAAATGAATTAGTTAGGATACATGCAAGCTAGTTGGGACGTCATTGGTATCGCTAAAATAATAAGTAGGGCACTGAAGAATATATGACATGATGATAAATGTGTACTACTTAGTCATAGGATAACTGATTTAATCTCTCTTCCTCTTTGCATTTCAGGAAAAGTTTTAACATCTTACCTACTTTAAAATTTATTTCTGGGATGCCCAATGGTTGTATCAAGGCTTATTCTTTTTTTTTTTTTTTTTTTAGTTTACTTGAAATTCTAAGAGAGATTGATCTTTTTACACAAGAGGTTGTTCCTCCGAAAGAAAATTGCTAGTTAGATTATCAGTTTTGCTTTCCTTTTTGAATATTTAGTGCATGTTGTGGCATTTAATTCTCATAAATATTGTATGTTTCTTTTATGCATACATAGTTTTCTTCTTGTTTTAAAAATATTCAGCCTTTTCTCTTTCTTTTAGATATTGCATGTTGGGCTATTATGTTGATGCACCAGTGGATTGGTGTTGTGAAGAATGTGATATTTTAAAAGGGAGAATGTCTTCATCAAGCGGACTAGAAAATTCGCATTATGAGGGATCCAAGTAACATGCCTCTGAAAAGATTTTTCATAGTACTGTGCAACCAAAGAAACATAGTAAGTTTCCTGGTGGACATCATATCAACTGGGAAAAAGAGGTACGGACCGGGAAAATGAGATATCTTCCTGTTGAAAAAGTACTTGGTCCGTCATCAAGCATCAAGGAATATGGATATCTGCTGATAGATACAGTCTCCTCAAGGGTTGTGTTAACTAAATCCATGGCAACCGTGACTCGAGGGATTTTTAGCAAAAATTATTCACTTCTGTACTTTCATCCAATTGATATAGCCTATTTTTAGGTCTAAATGGTTCTACTAGTCTTGAGCAAAGGAGTCTGATATTGTGAGTTAGAGTCGAATGATGAATTCATCTATGACACACCCTTGTGATCCTGCTCTAGTTCCTTCCAACAAGTAAGTATCCTTCATCATGTATAGTTATTACTAATTCAAATTCAACTCATATCTGCCCATCTTTTCTAGTAGTCAGCTGACTAATTAACCTAATCTTCGTAATTTCCTTATTGATAAGTACGGAAATATATATAATACATTTTGTCAACAACATAATGTTGATCTACGAGGAGATGGTCATGTGGTTAAAGCATAGGACTAACAACTTGGACATTCTAGGTTTGAATCCCAACTACAACACATGGTGCGCCCATCAATCTAGCCTTACTGGGAAGCATTAACGTGTCAATATGTGTTGGTGGGTTGGACTGGTTACCCAAAGAATTAGTTAGGGTACATGCAAACTGGTTGGGTGCCATTAGTATAGCTAAAATAATGAGTAGGGCACCGAAGAATATATGACATAATGATAATTTAAATGTGTACTTCTTAGTTAGATGATAATAGATCTAATATTCTTCTCTTTGCATTTCAGGGGAAGTTCTGACATCTTAGGTGCTTTAGAATTTGTACCTGGGATGCTCAATAGTTGCATCCAGGCTCATCCTCCTTCTAAAGTAAAATGTAAGGTGTATCATCTCTCATGTCTTTTGCCTGATACTCTTAAATTTGAACTTGTTCTCCGTGGGGATATTTGGGAAAGTCTATTCAACAACCATATTCCAAGTAAAGAAGATATATGAGTGTATCTTTTTGCAAGTGAGAAAGAAAGGTCAGCTTCTGCCTTATATATCTATATGTAAAGGGGCAAGGGGTTGCAAAGTAGAAGTCCCCCCTTGCAAAGGAACGTTTTTACTAGAAATTGATTCTCATTTTCTATTATATGTAGGTCTGAGAGATACATTCATCTATTGGAGGTCATGCGTAGAAAACATTTGGTGATGAGAACGCTTATAAATGATTTTGAGCTTCTTATACTTGCATTCACAATCTTGTGCATAATTCTCAAAGTACGTCTATAATTTCTATGTTTTTTTTTTCTAATTTTCAATTAATTTTAGGTATACATTTACCTGTATATGCAGATGATTATGCCTTTTTAAAGTAGGTATACTTGTTTGATTTCATTTGTGCATCAAGGTTCTTGCTCTATAGCAGATTGTCCAAAAGAAGATGTTAACGGCAACTAAAGTGTGTCTAATGGTATAAATTAAGTAAAAAATAACAAATAAACTTAAATAGACTACTTGGAATGCGCCGGTGGATATGCTTTTGTTATATATTACTCTCTTCGTTTCACAAAAAATGACATGTTTGACTTGACACGGAGTTTAAGAAAATAAAGCAAACTTTTGAATCTTGTAGTCCTAAATTTTATGTCAAATGTACAAAAATTTCATTTAATCTTGCGGTCTTAAATATGTCACGTGAAATGCTGAAACTAATATGTTACCAAATAAAGAAAGAGGTGATTCTTTTTAAACAGACTAAAAATGAAATGAGGTCATTCTTTTTTAAACGAAAGTAATATGAATGAAGACAAGTTGATTATGATTTAGCTTTACGTATTGATGACATTTTGTCTTCACATATCATTTTGTTCATATGGTAATCTTAAATCCAATCAAGAATCTGTCAACTTTTAAATTTCTTGTGTTTTCTCTGTGTACTTGCAGAGAAAATTGTGAAATTTGCGGTGATACATGTTTTGAAAAAGCAATTCTACCTGTTATGAGTGTAATAATTTTGACGTGCATCAGTAAGATCTTCCACCCCCCCACCCCCCACCCTCTCTCTCTCTCTCTCTCCTTAGCATGAAAAGGTGGCCAATCAGTTAGAAAATCTGAAAGTTGTGACTCTCCGTCAAGCTACATCACCTTGTGTCATATCTATATGTTCTTTGTAAACCTCAAATATTCGCCGAATCCCAAACCCCTTTTATTTAATATACTTGACATTTCTAAGAGAGAAGTTGATCTTTTTACACAAGGGATTGTTCCTTTGGAAGGAAATTGCTAGTTATACTATCACTTTTGCTTTCCTTTTTGATTTTTTTTTTTGCATGTTGTGGCATTTAATTCTCATAAATATATATTTTATGCATACATAGTCCTCGTCTTGTTTTTTTAAAAAAATCTGTTTTTTTCTCTTCCTTTCAGATATTGCATGCTGGGCTATTATGTTGTTGGACCAATGGATTGGTGTTGTGAAGAATGTGATATTGGCAAAGGGATAATGTCTTCATCGAGTGGACTAGAAAATGTGCATTGTGAGGATCCAATTTACATCCCCGCGAAAAGATTTATCATAGTACTGTGCAACCAAAGTAACATAGTAAGTTTTCTGATGGACATCGTATTAACTGGGAAAAGAGGTACATACTTGGGAAAATGAGATATCTACCTGTTGAAGAAGCACTTGGTCTGTCATTGAGCATCAAGAAATATGAATCTCCGCGGATAAATACGGTCTCCTCAAAATTGTGTCAACCAAATTCATGGCAACCGTGACTCGTGGGATTTTAGCAAGCCTAGAGCTCAAAATTCTTCCTGATGAATGCCTCTTTGAGATTTTCAAACGTCTTTCCAATGGTCAAGAGAGAAGTGCTAGTGCTTGTGTCAACTCTGTGCTTTTAGACTATGGATTGGTTGTTTATGTCAAAGCTTTAGTCTCACTTTAGAGCATCCATTTAGAGGAATGTCACCTGATTTATGTCTTATGCATTTGTGTCTTTTTATAATAGTAATATCCAGTGAATTTAATTTCAAAATTTCTAATTATAATATTTAGCAATGTCCAATCTTTGCGACTGAAAAATCATTTTTATTTACTAAATAAAGAAGAAAACTTAATTGGTTTGGGGTCGTTTGGTACAAATATCAATAATGCAGGGATTAGTAATGCAGGGATTGGTAATGCAGGGATTGGTAATGCAGGGATTAGTAATGCAGGGATTATTTTTATCAAGTGTTTGGTTCATTGTTTTTTACCTAATTTTGTGTGTGGTTTAAAAGTTTACAAAAAAAATTCTTTCCAATTATACCCTAGAGTTATTATAATATTTTATATTTCATGTAATTAGTCAAAGTAGATAATTAACAGACGATATTATTTCTTATAACATTTTTAACTAGCTATGAGAATAAAAATTTTATAATCATGTTCACTATTTCATCACTTAAATTATTTGAGAGTAAATAATTGTCATCTTAATAAATTGAAGTTAATATCTCAAAAGGTCACACAACTATAATGATTTATAAAAAAAAATTATTGAACTTTGACTTGTATCAATAAATTTTAAAAAACTCTTTATCATAAAATTAAAAAAAATAAAATATAGCAAAATAAATTAAACTATTTTATACTAGAGAAGAGTGTGTATATATATATATACATGCTCTTGTTTTAGACTACTTGTGTAATGTTTAATGAACTTTCGTTAAGAGATAATATTTTACTTATGAATTGTTCTTAAATTCATACATCAACATAATTAGCATATTAGTCGGATTATAATATTTTATAGTAATAATAAATAGATTAGATAACTCATATTTTAGAAATAATTATATCTAAATAATAAAATTTGTAAGCTAATTTATTTAAATAAATTTATTAGTATAAATATAAAATATAAAATATAAAATATAAAATATAAATATAAAATAAACAAAATGATTAAAAGGATTTGAGGGGGTATTTTTGACTTTACCTAGATTAGTCCCATGGTATTAGAGCTAATACCACCAAATGTAAGGTATTAGTTATACACCCTCTAATACCATGTGGGTGCATAACTAATCCCTGGATTGATAATACATAGACCCAAAATTCTTACCAAACATAGTATTAAATAATATAACAAATAATACTTGGATTATTTCTCCTAATACTCCCTACCAAACGACATACAAAGTAATTGTACTATCTTAGAATGATAACTTTTTAGCTTGCCTTGTATGTGACAACGTGAAAGTTGGATCAAAGCACCACAAGTGCTACGAGGAGAGGTGATTTACAGTAAATTAGACCATCAATGTAGTTTTTTTCAATTCATGGTAAATTTTATTAATACATTTAGCTTAATTAAAATAATGAAAATTTGTATAGGTGATTTCAACTTATACAAGAATTGGGTTTTATTTGGATTGAGTTGAGTTTTAAAAAAAATAATTTTAAATTTTTTTACAGCTATCACATCATTAAATTGATATCGAAAATTATATTTTTCAAATTAAAAGGAATGCGAAGATAAATAATTGATCAAGTATATTAATCATTTGGATTGGTTGCGCTCTATTTAGGTCTATATATTACATTAAAGATTCACCTTAAATTTTTTATTTTTATAGGATAAATTTCTTAAATGATCACTAGCTTAATTGAATTGTAAAATCACTTATTTATTGTCATATCAATAATATCATACCAACAGGAAAACAATTTCAACTCTAATCTCCACTTATTTCAGAATCATTGAAATAATCTGAGTATTTTTAAGAAACTTATTTTCCATAAAATACTTTTCTCTATACCAAAAACATTCTCTAATATTGTGACTGTTCTTATAGGCTACTAAAATATTTCCAAGCAAAAAGCAATTTGCTATTAGCTATTCAATTTGGTCCAATCATTTTTAATCTGTCAATCAATCTTATTTGGAAAACCTGCCAATTCTCTAGGAGGAAAAAGCCATAATTGTGATTCCTTTATTAATAGTGGTGTTCGATTCAACTTGTGCGCACCTATATAGCCTACGGGCACTTGCTACATCCTACGAGCACAAGTCATGTCGAAAGAAATCACCTAGGGTGGGAGAACCACACCCCAACAAACACTATTGAGGTGGGAGAGACCGAACCCGAGGCTAGATAAACCCCACATCAACACTTTGTAGTATCAATGTGGGACTTGCAATGGACCATAACACAAAAGTTCATCAGTACATGATCTTTTTAGTATAACAGAGAAATGGTAGAGGTCCAGAGGGGCCCGACTCGAAACTCGGAGGATAAGGACATGATGCATCAGATGACTACACTACAGTGACTCAAGGGAGGAAAAGATTCATAATACCTGGACAAAGCTAGAGCATCATGTAATGTATATGTTATAAATACACCTTAATAAACAAGCAACAACCATTTGGTTCAACAGAACAGTTTCAGCAGCCAGCACTGTCACAAGTTTTCTGCAACTGCAAAGTAGTCGACTAGTAGAAAAGACAAAAATTCTTAAGGATTTCTGGCTAATCAACATTTAGATAACAGAGGCAAGCAGCCTGCATGTTTCTGATGACCACACTCAGCAATCTTGAAAGAAGATAGACCACTACAAATTCAACCTTGCTGCGCTGACTATAGACAAAATGGCGATGTTTGCCTAGTACAATATCAAGTGCATTCATTTCTCATCTTATTCATACCTTTGCAATACTTAAGGCAAAGAGCGAATGAAGATTGCTCCATGAGTATATATTCAACTTCAGTGGTTGCTTCTAGTGCTCAATTGTAACATGTTCCTGCACCAGATTACTCTCTATTTGAGCTTTAACACCAGTCTCAGTCTGGCTCGGTTCAACAACTGATACAACCTCACACTCTCGACCATCTGCATTAATTTCAGTAGCTTGCTTGTGTTGGTTATTTGGTTGAGAAGAAACTTCACTTGTTTCCTTGGGTAAAGCATTAGGCAGAGATGCAGCTTCAGCTGATTCCTTGGATGAGATAGACTTGCGAATGGAAAGCTTTCTTGTTTCATTGGATAAGTTGCTTTTCTCAGATGGCAGCTTTGGAAGTGACTTCCTTTGAGGCTTCTTAACAATGAGAGGAGAATGCCCTTTGACTGGGTTATTTTGGGATGCATTTTCGTCCAAGCTTAACCTACCTGGGCGCATGACACTCTCATTGATTCTTTCTTTGGTGGGCGAGCTCTTTCTCCTCCCAAGTTTGGGGGATTTAGCTCTGGTTGGTGGAATCTAACATCATAAGATAGTGACAGAAGGTGTTAATTAAACACCGCAACTAGTAAATTTCAAAATAAACAGGAAGAATAAAACTACTTTAGGAGGGGCTTCAGCTGTACATATACAAAACTAGAAAGAAAGCAAATATTAGAAAATTTCTTTAGATAAAACTCACAAGAGCATGACATACCAGCATCCTAGCATGACCAGCAAAGGTCAGGCATCGAATTCAGGTTAAGATAGATATATTTTACAAATGTATAGGGCAGCCTGGCACACCAAGCTCCCCTTATGCGGGGGGTCCAGACCTACACAGCCTTTCCCTGCATTTCTGCAAGAGATTGTTTCCACAGCTCAAACCCGTGACCTAGAGATCACGTGGCAGAAACTTTACTAGTTACGCCAAGACTCCCCTTCATTTTAGATATGTATAGACACAAAATATAATGCACATGATAAATAGGGGCAGATGTAGACATATATACCAAAATTTCCCTTCAGAACAGATAATTTTTGTTCATATCGACACCAGATAGAAGTACTTCCGCATACTATCTAGTTTTCCAACTCCATTTCTTTGTCAACTGAATAGTGAAGTGCCTGAAGGGAGCTCCTAAATCTTCTCATACCACCTACTTATAAAAGCTAGCTTTGACTATATTTGCCTGCTTGACCCTTCAACATTTCCTGATCTTAAGTAGAGTAGATGGAGGAACTCTAATATATGGTTGTTATGGTGATTAAGGACGTCATGTAGTGTTTATAGCACAAAAGAGAGTGCTTTCAAGAAATAATAATGATCCAAAGTTAAGAGAAATTTTACCTAGTCTTAGATTTACTGAATCGGGAATATATCTAGCCTATGATGAACTGTCAAGAACCACATGTGTACTCTTCACATTTCTATCATGCTTAACCACTTTGCATCTCACTGAATTTGCTTACAATAAGAGTCACTAATCCAGTATTAAGATAGCACCTTATGAGGCTCTGTACAGGATGCGTTGTAAACCTCTCACTGCTGGTTTGGGCCAAGGGAGAGGAGGCTCTTGGGACCAAATTGGGTACATGAATCCTAGAAATAGGTTCAGCTCATTAGGAAAGGACTACAAACAGATCAAAACGGGTAAAAGTCATACACAGACAAAAGACTTAGAGAGTTTGATTTCATGCTTGGTACGACGAGTGTTTGTGAAGGTCTCATCCATGAAGGGTATCACGTTGTAAGAAAAGAAAGGAGAGATATGCCCGAGATCATGGATCCTAAGCATCACTGAGTGTGTGTGTAGGTGCAATTATGTACCTGTAGACACTACCGCTAGAATTTACAACTTTACACCCAGTCTTTCATGCATCGCCTATTAAGTGTATACATGATCTCATGCACATCATATTAGATGCCTTTGGCCCAGCTAAGTCAGCAAAGTAGCACTTAAAATATGAACCTCATCCCTCTTACAAAACCAGAACTTAGTAGTCTTTGTCCCAACTGTCTGCAAACTAGCACTTAAAACAACGGTTCCATCTGTGTCAGCAAAAGGTCAGCCCTTCAGTGCTAAAGATCTATCAGGTCCAACCAGCCAACAATTTCACTAACAAATAAGAGCCATAACAATTTTACAATGTTGAGATGGCACACTAACGTGAGAGGAATGATTCCAAGACTAACTTTTCCACAAGTTAACTTGCATATAGTGTCCCTTTTAAAGTGAACAGGTAATGAAGTTGACCTTGTCTGATACTTATCCAGGAAAAAAAGAAAAAGGTTGACCTGATTTCCAGTATCATGAATTTCTACACCAGACTCATATCCTTTTTTATTGTTACTTAAGCACCAAAATCATATCTTACACACCTATTCTATCAATTCTGGTACTGTATCTTCAGATTTTATTCTTGTCGATTTTTTTCGTCAAAGATCAGCCACATCAATTATGCATCAAAATGTAGAGCTTCACATATAATACTGGAACTTCACCAAGAGACAAGTTTATTATGCACTCCCCCCCCCCCCGAATATGCTAAGCACTTAAAATATCAGAAGAAATGATGATGAAATTCCACTAGCTAACAATAAAGTCAATCTTCACATAAATGTATCAATTGCAATGCTCCATTTGTGGAAAGAAAATCAAGAAAATGAACACCCAACTCTACAAAGCTATATCCAGTTTAACCGTTGATCTATGGCTTTTTTAGGATCTCAGTAGTACTGCAATTTCACATAAATATATCAAGGGAGATGCGCCAATAGTGGTTTAAAAGTCAAGACAATGAACCTCCCAACTCTAGCTATATCCAGTTTAACAATTGTTAGCTAAGGGTTTCTTTTCAGAGCTCAGTAGAACTGCAATTCCTCTCTTCATATTTCATCACATTTAGACAGAATATGCAGTTTCAGTGTCAAGTTGAAAGCATTCAAAAGATCAGGTAAAGGATGAACTTGAACCTAACTCCTTTACTATATTTTACTAGAGCTTCAAAATACAAAAACAAAAATACTAAACAGTGCTCCACATTACCTTGACACCAAATATATTAACTTTTTGCAGGATAACGCAAATGATATTTATCAATTCTGGTAACAAAATCATTTTGAGCCAAAGAACCACTAAATATTCAACATACTATGTCTAAGAACAGTAAAAGGCATTTCATGCCATACAAGATTGTATTTTTTGGCATCATAACATACAAAACAGCATAAAATTACCTTCTTCAACTCCATCTTTGGAGGTGCAGGTTCCTGATAAAAGCTTGGCATGGGTGTTGCTTTAAATTTTAAGCTCTTCCTTAACATTTTGATCTCAGCTTCCTGAGTTTCCTGTTAGAGAAATGAAAGAAAATAAAATGGTAATGCTACAAGATAACCCAACAACAAGAAACTTTCTACACCAAGAGATCCAGAAGCAGAAGTGTCACAACACCTTAGTCTTGGCTTGCATATTACTCTTCTCAACTTCCTTTGCCTGGGTTTTTTCTTCAAGCTTGGAGTAAAACTGTCCAAATAACAAGACAAATGTTCTAAGATTGACTTCACGGTGCAAGACTATCAAGCATATACTATAAGCTTCAGTGATGCAAGCAGGGGGCTAACCTCTTTCCTTTTCTCAGCTCTTTCATCACACTTGAAACTGATATTGTAGGTTGGAAGAGTACCTACTTTGCGAGGTTTGGCATCTGATGCAGCAGTAGGACTGCTATGAAGTGATCAAGGATAAACTGAAAGACTTTTATTATGCTAATAAAAATAAGAACTCCAAATCTAAGGAGTGAAGGAAAAAAGAAAGATTTATTAGGATACGAAGATGATTCTGCACTTCCATCAGCTTTAGTAGGGGGCACTTTCTTCAAAGGCATCAGTTTTGCTTTTTCCCTGCAGTAACGAAATTATAGTTCACAAACCACTAGGGAAAATTTTTCATTAATTGTTTGGCACGTTTTGAAAGCATTCTCAGTACAATTATCATAGGACTCCTCCAAGTAATAGGTAAGAAACAACAAGAGAAATCGGACATACTTAAGGCCTTCAGACTGCGCAGCACTCGGAGAAGCTGGTGCTGCTACTTCAGCATGACCAGGTTGCTGCTAGAAGACAGCAGAAAAGGAATATGATGTTGATGACAATAAACAGATGCATATGAAGCTTCAATATTGAAATTCAGATTGCTGTTACTCTGGTTGCAGGTCATAAATTAGACCTAAGACATTTACCTTAGCACGATCAACATTTAGATGAGCCAATGCAGGTTTTGAATAATACTCAACAGTTTTCTTGTCACTGAATGATTTACCCTTTGCATCAAGGGACGATGGCTGCTTAGGGCGCGGTTTGGAGGCAAGGGTACCATTTGATGCCTCTTTTCCATCTTTACTTTTCTTGGCTACGCCATTTTTGGGGCCTGAATTCTTAGCATTCCTTGCCCTAGGTGGAGTCTTTTGCTCTTTACTGTTCGTTGCATCATCAGATTCTTTTGCTTCATGTTCCTGCAAGTAAATAAGCAATTACCTAGATGTTGTGTTCAAAATGTCCTTTAGTAAGTAAAAACTGGATAAACTCCTTACCTCGGAACTGACACCAGCATTGCTTTCTACAGTAATTGTAGTTTCATTACTGACCTCTTGGACAGAAGATCCAACTGTTTCACTATCAGTCAATACGACAGTGCTCTGGAAACTCCTCTCTAATTCTTCATTACTGGGACTTGCATGAGGCATCCCATTGGATATGCCAGCAACAACTTCTGGAAGTTGGTGAACTCCATTTCCAAAGCCCAACCCATTTCCAGAAACAGCTATGTTATTGACAACATCCATCATGCCCTATAATGTTTCAAAATTTGCAACCACAATTCTACATGTCAAAACCACAAACAGAAAATCCCTCATGAGTCATGATTAAAACAGGTGTTTTTAAAGTATAATCAAACAAAATAGAGTTTCATACTTGAGAAAACAACCAATCCAGCAGAAAACAAATTGTATATAGAGGATTACCAAAGCATAAAAAAGCTCAACTTTCATAAAATTCATACTTTAGAACACTACAAACTCTCATCTAATACTCCAATCACTTTGTTATTCAAACAGACTAACAACACACAAATCAAAACTCGGGCTTTACATCAAGTCAATACCATTTCTACTAAGCTGAGAAACAAGGTGAAATCACCTTAAAAATCAAGCCTTTCCATCAATTACAATCCAATTCCAATTATGATGTGGATCTTAGGTATCCGTTCCACTCTATTCAAGTTCACCTATGCAAAGTCTCAGCAAATGACCACAAACAAAGAACTCAAAAACCCAAATCCAAATACAGTACCAGAAGACGACAAAATCAGTAGACCGACACTTACTCTACTTAGATCTCCAACCCCAGTAAAAAGATCCAATCTTTTTCTCAATCCAAGATTCACCACAGCAAATCCAAAAACCCCAAAACAGCAAAAACCCATTTTCACAAAGCTAAATACCCACAAGATACACATAATGTACCAACATTTTATAAACACAAACCACAACAAATGCAGTTGCTAGCTACTAAATGCAATATACTTACCTAAACAACCATAAAAAGATCACAAGCCCATGAAATCCACAAGGGATCTGATAGAATCTTGACACAGAAAGCCAAACACTTACAAAACAAACAAGAATCTTGAAAATCTTAGAAACAATTTATGAAAATGCCCTAAAGATGGTGTTTTCTTGAACTTGGAAGTAAAAAGTTGAGAACTTTGAAGATGGGGTTTCTCTATTTCACAAAATTCTCAACTCAAAAATAGAGAAGAGGGGGGGACAGTTTTGCTCATGTGTGTGTGTGTTGGGGATGATTTTATTTTTTCTTTTTTTTTCAATTTATTTTAGTAGTTGTATGTGACAGAAGTATTCAAATCTATACCAGGTCACTGTCTGAAAAGAAAAAAAAATCACCTTAAATTTAAGGATAGGGAGGAACAGACATGTACCAGCCCTATGATCATGCTGACCTGGTAATATCAGCGGTTCACAATTGAAGATTATTCCTTTTTTTATATATTGGATTTAATTAATTAATTAATTTTACCTTCTTTTTTTTTTGGAATTTATATTCATTTTATCATCCAAAAAGACAGCTTTGGTAGAGACCAAAGTCACAATTTTAAAGAGGACAGTGGTAAACAGAAGTCGCACAAATTTGAAAAATTGAAGAAAAAAATAGTTTTTTTTTAATTTGAAATTACTTTTTGAATTATTATTTTTTTAAGTTTGAAAAGGTGTTTTTGACTAACTTTTCAAGTGATTTTCTTCTCATGAATATTTTACTTAAAATTTGTATTTTAATCGTAATTAAAAAATTTAAATTGTATTTTTCATTCAAGCAAACATCATATTTTTCAATTTTTTCATGTTCAATTTCCAAAAACCTATTAAATAAGTTGTATTTTTCATGATTTTCTCCTATCACAATTTTCATGTCAAGTCGATCCAAAATAATTCGTCATCATTTTTATTAAGAGATGAGTTTGAACTCTTTTACGTAATTTTTGTTTTGTTAACTCTTCGCTCATAATTGGAGAGAAATAAAAATAAAAATAAAAAGCTACTAGAAATAAATAAAAAATCCACCATGAATCAGTGAGAAATTTATGTTATAGAACCTGATTTTTCCACACATTTTCCATTGAAGCATTTCACTGAAAAAATTAATGGTGGGAAACACTTTCTCATTGAAATAGCGAAAACTTAGAAATACTATTTTTTAATTCTGAACGATTAAATTAAAATTTCTATGAAATAGATATTAAACATTTTTCACTAAAAAATAATAACATTTTTAGCACAAATTTTGCAATGATACTACAAATGTCCATCAAGGGGCTGTTACATGAAGAGGTTTATAACTTTATATGTACAGATCAAAGTGCTGCTGATACAAAAAAATAAAATAGAACTTTCATATCTTAAAATTACTTATGTTTCATAAACATTTCCCTATTTTATCCGTATACCTTTTGTATGAAGATATTACCTATTAACATAAAAAGCTATACATATATATAGTTGATTTCATGGACGGATCTACGTGGACAAGTGGGGTGCTACGACCCTCTGTGATCTCGGAAAAAACATTGTTTATATATGTATATATGCATAATAATTCAATATATACTATAATTGCCATTCAGTGAATGAAATGCTGAACAACTCAATTGGCGAAGGAGTGGGTCTGCCACACAACCAACCTAGGTTTGATTCTCACTGTCAACGCTAACACTTTTTTTTTTCGCTTCCTTTTTCTTCTTTTCTTTTCTTTTTTTATATTTTTCATTGCTTAATTTTTCTTCTCCATTCATTCTTATTTATCTATTACAGTATTCTTTATTGATTCAAATTGACTTCATTTCATGATTAATTTTTACTTTTTTATTCATTCATTTTTATTTGTTTACTATTCTATATTAATTCAAATTGACTCCTTTTCATGATTAATTTTTAGTGTGTTTTTTTTACTTTCTCTTGCACTAGTTATTAATAATTAAATATGTTACATATTTATTTTTATCAATTAAATGAGTACTGAATTATGAACGTCAAATAAATATTATTAAAAATATATTTAAATAATATTTTTTTTAAAATATAGTTTTAAAAATGATGAATATTATTACTAGAGTTTTTTTAAAAAAAAATTAAAGGTTCTTTCCATCTTCACAGACGTTCTTGCTAAGTAAGATGACTAGGTTAAAACTATAAAAAAATTTCTTTCCCTACTATATATCTTCAATAACACATAAAGTCAACATAATATATTATGTTAATATTATTATATGATTTATAAAAACTTAAATTTTAATGTGAAAAAACTTTTTTTTTCTCAAAGTTTCAGCTAACAAGACATCTAATTCCAAAAAGAAAATAAAAATTAAATTATTTAGTTATCTCTAATCTCAGAATACCTAAAAGAAAATATTACTAACATGCATATTTGATCAATTTGTTTGTAAAAATAAAATAAAAATTGGTAATTCGAATTGTAACCCAAAATTAAAAGCAATCGATCATTTATCTTACTTGCATGTTGTAGCACCCACCACCTTTAAATCTTAGATTCGCCCCTGATTGATTTTGAATATGTTATTAGTTCAAAAATGTTTATTTGTATAGCTTTAAAAAATCCTTCTAATTAATATTTTGCCCATTAAAAACAGTAATATTTCAATTTAATCACAAAGTCGAAATGAATGGGGCACAAGGAAACAACAGCATCATAATTTTGCACGGGAAATCAATTTTAAAATAATATTTCTAAGAAAGAAAAGATGCAAACATCAAAGTCAACAATTTTTTGACAAAATTGAGTTAATATTCTTCACTCAAATCCTATAAATATGGACAAATCAGAATAAAAGATATTCTTGATAGGTACTATAATGTGTTATATATATATATATATAGCCTTAAAAGTATGAACTCCTAAATTAAATGGTAAATTACTATAATATTCTAATTTAGGTTGTGAGTTTTTTGATAAGGTGTGACTTCTCTGGTAAATTGTAACTTTTTTGATGGATTGTGACTTTTTCAATAAGTTGTAACTTTATTCAAAGGGTTGTAATTTTCGATGAGTTGTGACTCTTCCAAAGTGTTGTGATTTTTTTAATAAATTGTGATTTTTCCAAATGGTTGTGACTTCTCGAAAAGGTCATAACATTTCAGATATGACCCAAAAACACTTGTTCAACCACAATTTTTTTAATCTTCTACTCTTCTTCTTCTTTCATTTTAAATTTTTGTGTAATTTGTTGTCATAGAGTGAGAAAGATGTTTACTGGAATATGAGGTACTACTACTGATGAAGTAAATCGTTCTATCCTAAAAGGGTATATTTCATAACCTCGAGTACTTGAGTAAAATAATTTTGATGATATAATAGTTATTTTTTTGCTTAATATATACATTAGTATGTAATGTTTCAATATATGAAGTTAACATGATATAGTATAAAGTCATTTGTTTTTGTTAACAATTTTCGTTGTGATGTTGATATATGCTTCTGAATATCTTTTTTCAAAATTTAGAGAATTGTCACAATTTTTTTTTATACTCAAGACAAAAGATTGACTTTATTAATCAATGCTACTTATGTGATTTAGATTGTTAGAAAGTTTGCTTCAAAATAGTTATTACTATATAAACGATTAAATTCCTTAATAGTATAGTATTTTAATCGAAGAAAAGTATTAATAACGCAGTTGAAGTTTGTATTAATTTAATTTTATTATTTATTTTCTAGCTAATTATTATGAGATAAATATTTTCATTAATGCAAATATATATTTATATTTTGATAGATATTTATATTTAAATTAAACTTTTATATATGTCACCAATGTATTACCAAGTTAACAAGATATTCTAACTTCAAAATATATTATTCTAAAATGTTCTGAGTTTTTTATTATTTTTTTAAAAAAAAAAAATCACAAGCATATGTGAAAATGTGTGAATATATATGAATCATTTAAAAATTATCATTTAAAAAATAAATTTTGTATTATGTAATATGGAATAAGCATTTACATTTTGTCCTCTGAATTAAAATCTAATAACTATAACAAAAAATCAGTAACATTAATTAAGACTCTTATTTATTTATGTAAGTAAAAGATTTATTAGAAATTCAGCTATTGCACATTAGTTTTTTTAGTTATAACATTATAAATATTCTTAATTATTGCAAGTGTTATTCACACTCCTTTACATTTTAGTTATAATATTATGAGTTTCGTAGTTATTACATTAATTATTTCTAACTTTCATCTTTTCTTATATTAACTTTTGATCAATAATTTTTCATATTATTATACCACCCTTATATATGTAACAACACAGTGTTTTTATTTTTCATTTGACAAATCATGTATAGTAGAATACAGGAAAAACTGTGTAAAATAACAAACTATTAATTGAAAATTAAATGTTATAGTCACAGTTTATTTTATTTGTAATTCGCAACATACATTCCATTTTTTGGTCATCTGGTTCGGTATACAATTAGTCATTTTATATATTTTGATATAAAATGTATGAAATGTGTGTTGTGTTTGTAAAAAGAGAGAGAAAAATATACATACAAATGTAAATACATATATTTTTGTCATATACACTTATAATTATATAAATACAGATCTTATTATATAAATTACAATGTATAAACGAATTTATACAAAACTGAACAATTTTTATAGAATTGGATGTATCTAGCGAATTATACAAATCAAAAGCTCCATATCAAATATAAATTTGTTATGGAAAATTATGCAAACTATAGCTATAACATAGAAATATGATTTTTACGTTTGCTATATGTGAAAGTTGCTCTTGAACAAATTGTTGTTATTCCTTTGACGAATCATGTAAGTTGAATAAATTGAAAAATTATATGAATTATATTTTTGTTGGGTACAGATGAACAATTGATTATATATATGATTTCACAAATAGAATATATTCAGAAATTTTAATTTTTTGTTTTTCCAATAAAAAAAGGAAACCTTTTTCACTTAACGGTGGACAGTCAAATAACTATCTAACAGTCAATCGGAAAGTCAAATACGAGAGCCAACAACAACAACACAAAAAAACAATTCTAAAAGATAAAATATAGTCATTCTCTTCACATTTCATATGACATCTAAACAATTTAACTTGGAATACACGTGCAAAACACATCTAGTTAGATCGATGACAAGAAAAATGCACAACAAAAATTATCTAAAGATAATATTAGTGAGATACGACTAACTACATGATTAATCTCATAAAATTAAAATAAATACATTATTGCATTTAACTAATAAAATATTTTATTGACCATCTTCATAGGTTCGCGTGAATAATATATATATATATATATATATATATATATATATATATATATATATATATATATATATATATATGATACACATTGAACATTCACAAAAGAATTTGCAATATTAATTTGTGTTAAACTTATTATTCAAATATTCGCTTAAATAAGTAATACTATTCACTATTAACATATATTTTCTAAATTAATAATAAGTAATACTATTCACTATTAATATATATATATATTGGGCAAAAGACAGAAATCACATATTTTTAAGACAAAATTATCATTTATCCCTTATAAGTTTATAATGACAAAAAATCTCTCAAATGATACAATAATATAAGCGTTGATACACTAATCTGATGCGCGAGATACATTAATTGTTAAGTAATAAGATACATTACATTTTATACATGATACATTAATTTGATGTACATTTTATACATGATACATTAATTTGATGCGCGAGATACATTAATTTGATCCGCGAGATACATTAATTTGATGTGTGAAAATAAGGGATTTTGGAAATTTGTAAAACTAATAGGGGATAATGGTAATAAGATAACTTAAAGGTGGGATTTCTGTCATTTATCCATATTATATATATATATATATATATATATATATATATATATATATATAGTTTCGTTTCTATATCTATTGTTTTTTTACTTTAAAAGGTTTCAAAAGTAATTTCCGTTTCTTATACAGTATCAATTATCTTTTAAAAAATAAACTAAAATAATGAGAGGAATAATGTAAGTGTAGAGAATTTTTAATTTATTTGTTAAAAGGGAGGGGGATATGGAAATATTACCCCTCTAATTAAGTGTTTAGTATATATGTTTTGTTTTTTTGACAACCATTTAGTATATATGGTTAAGTTAACTATAAAAGTGTTTATTAAAAATATTAGGTGTAAAAAAATAATCTTACATACCAACTTTTGCTGATTTGGAATTACACGTGGCAAGAAAATGATATGCTTGGACATATTAGATAGATTCTTTCTTACACATGTGACCTCATTATAGGATAGTTGCTTAAAATGGACGAAAACTTATAGATTATTATAGTGCCCATATAAATTAGCGCGGAGCTAGAATATCGATTACAGATTCGATAAAACTCAGTATATATCATGTCTTTATTATATGAAACTACTCAAAATGTATAAATAGTTTCTCAAGAATCAATACTATTTTTTGAAAAATAATCTAAAATTTATAAATTTAAAATTTTAATTTTGTCTCTCGCCATAATTTAGTCATCAAATGAGATATGGTCTTGGAGTCAATGACAAAATTAGAGCATAAACAAAGAAAATAAGTTTATTGAAGTGGCCCTAATCTTTCATAAACTTATGATTTATTATTAGACAAACTCAATTATAGAGGAATTCCTAGTAGTGGCCACTTGGTAAAGCAGTTTTAACATAGATGGCAACTGTGAATGTGATGTTTAATTAGGTTAATCACACTTAATCAATTAGCTATAGAAACTTACTTGAGCTTTTTCCTTGAAAATACATCGCGATAAAAATAATTACTCCTCTTTCTATTTTACCCTTAGCCGTATTTATTTTTGAAGATTATAAACTTTAATTATAGAGCGGTGATACATAAATAAAGTAAACATCTAATTAAAAGATTTTATATTTAAATACATAAATAAAAGTAAAATTAAAAAAACATTTTTTAATTATTATTTTTAAAGTACTAAAATACGATAAATAATTTAAAACAAAAGGAGTAACATTCTTCAACATTCAACGTGTGGCATGTTCCCAAAATTGAGTATGAAAATAATTTTGGGTCAATCGATCATTAAATTAATTAATGTGACAAACCTATATCCTTCGTTTCAAGTGCAAAATTCAAACACATGTTCCATTATTATGATTATGATTATAAGGGGTGAGTGCTTCTTCGAGCCTTTTGATATGTATTGCTTATTAATTATAGATCATATCCAATAAAAAACAACTCAATTCCGCGGTGGGTGGGGACTGATGCATTTAAAGTTAATATGGTGTTTATTGAAGCTGATTAGCGGGTAGTACAAGATTAGAAACAACAGGCACTAGATGACATATCTTAAATATCACCTCACTTCTATTTTTAACGGCGATGGACAAGTGACTTTATTACAAGTAAAAAAGAGTTCATCACGAATCAGTGGAAAATTTGTACTAATCATTTTTTTTTATTAAATTAACTCATTGAAAAAAAATATATGACAAGAAATTGTATTTCATTGGAAATATTGAAAACTTGTTGATTTTTTCTTAATAATTAATTAAAATATTTGTTAAAATAGCCAATGAACATTATTCTATGTATAAAGTATTAGTGAAAAAATAATGATTCTGTAATGTGGGTGGGGATAATGGTGGTTAGGGTTTGTGTGAGAGAGAATATATATATATATATATCTATATATTATATATATATTATATATATATAAAGAGAAAATCTCCAAAATTTCTAATATGGTTTGTAAATAAATTTATTTCTATATTAGTTATGATAAATATTAAATTATACTCCTCCATCCATTTTTATTTTTTATATTGCGTTTTTCGAAAGTCAACTTGACTAATTTTCAAAGTTATATTAGATTATATTAATTCGAAATATTAAACAAAAAATTTAGATATTCAAAAAACATATGAAAAGTACTATAATTTGTAATTTTTTGTATATCAATATGATGAAAAATACATCTTGAAATGTTAGTCAAATTTTTATAGTTTAACTCTAAAAATAAAAATCATGACAAATAATAGTGGACAGAGGAATAAAAATCCCTTTTATCTGATGAGCTATAAATATGCACCTAGTAGTTTTGCATTACTATGTATGGTAATATTGGGCTGGTTGCCAAGGCCCAGCAAAAAAAAAGGCCCTGACCCAGAATGAGCTACCAGGTCAGCTTGTCGTGGCCCGGGTTCATAGGATTCCGTTAAATATTTGATTGTGAGCTTAGTTATTATCGTATATTAATTTAAAATCATTGTAAAAGCTCATAATTTTTAAATCATGAATTTGAATCATATCGTTGACAAAAAGAGAAACACGTTATAATGTGAAGAAAATTTCCCCCGAATATTTCTTCGATCTCATATTATTCGTCCACCTTACTATAAATAATTGTCTCAAATCAAACCAACAAAATAAATATAAAATTACAATATAGGATAATAAAATTACAATGTCAAACTCATTTAACTAATTTTTTTTCTTCATATCTTTTAATCAATTACCTTCAACATTCTCTACTAATTAAACTATATAATATAATTAATACTCTTAAGAAATATGGGATGATTTTCTTGTACTTCTTCCACTCTTCCAACTCCTTAGTATCTGTATTCTTTGAACTGTCTCCATGAATGTTCTGCAAAATTAAACCATTAATTATATATACTCTGAATAAATATTGGAAACAACAATTTCTAATTTATATTTTACTCATCTCAAATCAAATATAAATAATGGTGTAGCAACAAGGACGAGTAATTCTGTATTTAAAGTTTATGAATTTTACATAATTTTCAAGTTAATATATACAATAATAATCATGTTAATACTCTCTCATTTCACTATTATTTGTCATTATTTCTATTTTTAGAGTCAAACTATAAAAACTTTGACTAACTTTTTAAATGTATTTTGTTATCATATTGATATGCAAAAATTGCAATTTATGATACTTTTCATATAGTTTTTGAATATCTAATTTTTTTGTTTAAAATATCAAATTAATGTAATTTAATTTAACTTTGAAAATTAGTCAAATTGACTTTCGAAAAACGTAACATGACAAATAAAAGTGGACGGAGAGAGTATTCATCTAGAGATGTTGGTAAATTTTTGAATACGTATCTAAAGTCAGAGTAAAAGTTACTGAATTTACGTGAATCCTGAAACGATAGTAGGATAGAAAAGGTAAGGTACATACTCCCAAGGTACATCTCCAGCAAGCATCCAATCTCCTTCTTTGTCTTGGTACAATAGTGTAAAGCGTCCATCATTTTCATCACAACTCTCATGTGCTGCATATAAATTAACCAAACTTAGTAATTCAAGTCTTAATTAATTCTTTATTGTTATTTTGTAAAAAAAAAAAAAAAGACATGCTATTTTAATTTTCATATTTTTATTTTTATATAATAATAGGAGTGAATTAATTACTTACACTTATTAAACATTTGGAGCAAAGTGTTAGTAAGGATTTGGTAAGAATTATATAACATTAGATCAATTTTTCTTCCAATGGCTACTCCTTCCATTTTAACCTTCACATACATGGAATTTCTAATTCCAATATTGTGTCTATGATTATTATTATTATTATTATTATTATTATTTTTGTGCCATCCAACTTCATGATTAATCCCATGAATTAGTTTTTTTCTCCATGATTTAATTGGTGGCCACCCCACTAATCCATTTTCTTCCTTGAATTCCCTGCATCACAAATTCATATTTATTAATTAATAACAAAATAATATATCACAAGATCAACTAAAAATAATGATTTTTAATACACTTAGGAAGTTAAACTAAAAGAATAACAATATTATTAGACAAGAAATATAAGTCAAAGCCATAAATTATGATTTTTGACTTATTTTAATTTAATAACAAACGTTTAATTAAAGTAATTTTTAATCTTACCCAAATGGCCAAACACTATACTATTATTTAAAATTTGTTTCGACTTAAAAACACTCAAAAATAAATCAGTCTACATAGACTCATAAGTTTCCAAGTACACATACAAGTATGTTCAAGTCAATTTGCTTTAAACATAACATTAACCTATTTTTGAAAATATGGGGAAGATTATGATATGGGAGATCAAATCATAATCTTTAGTAAGAGAGTTTAAAATATAATAAAGTAAATAAATAATTTAAAGAAAGGGAAAAATAATTCAAACATCTACTATTACATAATGTTAATCATATATAAATAAAATAATTTTTTTTCCAAAAGATTTCGAATAAACTCTTAGAAACTATCTGGCTCCGCCTCAGATGAAAGAGTTAGTAAAGAGATATGAATGAAACTACACATAAACATGCAATAATATATTTACAACAAATATATTACACAAACTTACTGATTATAACAAGCTTCAAAATTTCTCCTTTTTTGATGACTATCATCATTATCATCTTCTTCTTCATTTGGTTGGCCATTCCATATAAGCAAAGACAATGTTTTACCATAATCATCATTATTAATCTTCTTCATTTCTGAGAAGTTGTCATCAAATGTGTCAATATTAATATTGTTGTCATTTAGGTAGGAAGATTTGATAGGATTGGAATTAGGAAGTGCAAGACCAAGCTCAAGTTCCATCTCATAAATGATAAATGAGAAAAAAATATCTATAGAGATTATAAAAGATTTGGTGGTATAATTTTCTTGAAGATGTTTATTTATTTATATATATATAAGTAAATATTAATGTGGTAGAAAAAGGAAAGAGAAGAGAAGGAGAATTGTCTGGTGAGAAAAAGAAAAAGGGAGTGAGCATTGAAGTTGGGTCGGCCAAAAGAGTAGCAAACATATCGACACCTCACAAAAGCATGTTTTTGGACCATCTCTCTACTATACTAGTGGCATAGTTATCGTCCGTGAATATATCACAAATTATAGTAAATTAAGATTATAAAGATAAATATTTAAGTTGAGATGTAAATATCTTGTTTTCTTTAAGAAAATTTAAGCTTGTTGTATGCAGTATAATTTATGTCGATTCAGATAGTTGAACTCTTGACTTATCTCTTTCATGATATAACACGATTCAACAATGTCGTATAACTTAAAAACTTCGTATTACATTGGAACGTATTCCTTCAATATAATATCTCACTCTTTTCAGTAGTGAATAAGATGGAGATTTAGAATATTTTTCGTTCTTCCCACTCTTTCTTTCAAATACTAATTTCACTACACATTACAATATTTTTCCGATACAATGACATTAACTCAATTATCACTCATAGAAAAATTCATTATCACAAAATATCTCTTTTATTGTAGTGAGTTTAGATTTAGTAAATGACATTAACTCAATTATGATCACTACAAAAATCCATTATAACAAAATGTCTCTTTTGGTTGTAGTGACTTAAGATTTAGTTTTAAAAAAGTTTCGTGTGTATTACTATTCATCTATTCGATAGTTAAATCAATCATACTCTCAATAAATATTTTTATTTTACATATGGTTATGTATTAGTTAATTTAACTCTTGAATTAACAATTTAATAAAGTGTTTATTGGTTTTTCCCCCAACTTTTTCATATATAAAGTAGAGCTTAATTAATTATCTTGTGATCCGTCCGACAATGCAACTGATGGTACAATCTCTTGTCTTTTACTTTTGTTACCTCCTCAAGAAAATTACAAATGGAATTTATGATAAATACATTTTTTTAATCTTTTGTTAAATTAAATCTTGAATTTTATTTTAGTAGTCATAACTCAAAATTAGTTTAACGGAAAAAAATATTGTTCAAATATATACAACCCAGAGTTATATGAATCATTCTATTCACCATCTCTCTCTAAGCTCAGATATAAATATTTTTTATCAGAGGTTCTACTATCTAATCTAGTGTATGCAAATACATTTATAAAGTACTCTATATTTCCCGGATAACTATTTGAGATCCTAAAAGTCCGCATTGAATTAGGTCTGACTCTAATAAGATAAAAAAAAAATTAATTTTTTAAATGAACTCATGAAAACATTGTCCCACATTTCCTTTCTTTTATGATTATGAATACTTGTTGGACCAATTGAGCCAGCATGCAGTCCTTTGTTTACCAAGAAAAAAGTAAAAGATACTATACTACTATAATTTTCCATTAACAATCAATGGTAAATTGAACATTATAATAAAGTAGAACAAACAATATATCTTCTCCCTTTAATTTTCTAGTAGTTGGAAAATGACATATCATTACTAATTAAAGGATTAATTACTAATTCAAGATTTAATGCGTGTGAACGAAACTTAAACGTGTTTTATCAAATAAAGTATTAAAGCAAATTTTATTTTTTGTCTGGCATGACAAATGTTGGGACAAATTTAGGTCATGACTTGTTTATGTCCCCATTAAAATATGAGTTAATTTACCTTTAATTAATTTTGAACCACAAAAGGCGGGGTTAATTATTCATAAGGAATTACTGCTAATTAATTTAAGAATTTACAGAAACAAATTATTTAAAGAGCAATTATATGTAATTTTCTTAATTAAATAATCAGTAGTCTGTACATAATGATAAAAATGACAGAAATCTCATCTTTAAATTCTCCTATTACCATTATCTCCTATTAGTTTTACAAATCCCCCCTCATTTTTACGCATCAGATTAATGTATCAAAGCATCAAATTAATGTATCTCGCGCATCCAGTTAATGTATCTCGCGCATCAGATTAATGTATCTCACGCATCAAATTAGTGTATCATGTATAAAATGTACATCAGATTAGTGTATCATGTATAAAATGTACATCAGATTAATGTATCAACGCTTATATTATTGTCTCTTGAGGGATTTATGTAATTATAAACTTATAAGAGACAAATGATAATTTTACCTTAAAAGTATGTGATTTTCTGTCATTTGCCCATAATTTATCGTTTACAACATGTTAAAAATAAAACATATACGAATTTGTAAGAAAATAAAAAAATTATACAGTTATCACTTGAATTATCCTTGTTATCTAAGCACAAAATTAAGACCAGTCAACCATCATGATAATGTTGTCATTTGACTTTGCACGTTTGAATACGATATTTCTGGTTACACTCATTAGAAGCAACAATAATTAATTGGGGCGGAGCTAGTGAAATAGTTATACATACACGTGAATTTAATAATTTTTGTCTAGATTATACGTATCTACATTAAATAATTTATTGAATGTATATAATGTATTTAATTAGCTTGGAACCTGGTCCATCGATCTGATTATTCTTACAACATTAATTTGAGATTGTTATAAGATAAATCACGTTTAAATTAATTTTTTGTATTTGCCTCTGATTATTACTATCATTTGTCTAATTAACTAAGATCAGATTTGAACATGTGATACAGAGATGAAAGTTCAAGAAATTAAAGTCATGATGCAACCACTCTCATCAATTGAAAAATTTCCAAAAAAATCATGACAAAAGTGGCAAAATATTCTATTGGTTTTGGTTGGTTAGTTTGGAAGCATGCGACTTAATATTTCTAAATTGGATTAAAGGTTGATTCCTTATGTCGATTTTTTTTTTCATTTTAATATCAAATATTCATATTAAAATTTAATTAATTTAAATTTACATCATGTAGGATCCATTTGGGAGAATATCAAATATTTTGTTGAACATATTTCCACATGAAATAATATGATAATGATTTTTTTTTTTTTTTTTTGGGGTTGGGGGTTGGGGGTGGGGGGTGGAATCTCTAGCTAGATCGACAAAGCAACCAACATAGATAGACAATAGTTTGGTGAGTGTTTTGGGGTCAATTGGTTTTCAAGGATTTTACACAGTTATTGGTGGAACATATTTTATTTTTTTCTCAATGATAATAATTTCGTATTTTTCATGTTTCAGTTTGTTTTTTGGGAAAACGGTATTTTTAGTTCCTATATTAAGGGTAATTTCTTATTTTAGTCCTTCTGTTATCTAACTTAGCACTATTGACCTTCAATTATATCAAGTGAGTGAGTTTAATCCTTCAACTAACAAATCTGAAAAAGTTAACAGAGAGTTCACGGCTAAAAGGAGTAATTCAGAGTATTTTAAAGTTATTGCTTGAGAAAACAAAAATTTTAAAAAAAAAATCATTCGCTGCAAATCTCTCGTTCGTCGGTGTAATAGGGAGGGTTAACGCCTATCAAGTTGGTTTTGTTGAAATTGTAGCTCAGATTGATGAGTTTGTTCTTCAAGATAGAGACATGGAAGACTTAGCTTGTTTTTCAAAAAGTGAGAATTAAAATGAAATATCTGAACTATCCCTTTTAGCAGTGAACTCTCTGTTAATCTTTTTTGAATCTGTTAGTTGAAGGATCAAAATCACTCACTTGATATAATTAAAGGTTAATAGTGCTAAGTTAGATTACACAAGAACTAAAATAAGAAAATAACCTTAACACAGGGACTAAAAATACCGTTTTCCCTTGTTCCTTTTTAGTTTGATTGAATTTCACTCACTTTTTTAGACTTTGTCGTTTTGAATCTCTTATACTAAAGATATTTAAAATGTATCATTTTTTTTTAATCATCTTAGATATGTCATGAGAAATGTTATTTTGAAATTAACAAGTTATCAAATTATGATCACGTCGATCTAATATACCAAACAAAATGGAGCTACCTTATATCATATATGATGAAGTCATGGATCACAATTCACATTGTTGTCTAATTAGGACTTGTTTTTTTTTTCTTTTTTCAAAAGAAGTCATATGTCTCCCAAGATTTAACATTTTGGGGTCAGTTTCGATTACTAATGTCTGAATTTTTTCTATCAAAAAGTATGCTAAGAGAACAATTAATTCAATATCAAAATTCAGCTTTCTTTTGTTTTTTAAAAAAGCTTAAAAAGTCATTAATTTGGAGCAAATTAAGGCTCATATATCATAATAAAAGGTTCATATAAAGAGTCCCTAAATCCCCATTCCACAAATGATGTGTCATGTGTGGGACTCAACACATTAAACTTTGATTCATTTTTTGATATTAATCATAATTAAATGCAACAAATCATAAAAAAAAAAAAGAAAAAAGATAAGGTACACGTATATGAACTATAAATTGTTCATGAATGATTACAAGTAGAACAAAATTATGTTGTCTCGATGAAATGTATAATTTCTAATTGGACCACCTCGTTTCAAAGGATATATTTCAAAGTGTCAATTGGGCATGCACATTACAAAATTTAAAGAAATTCAATGTATAATATATATACATAATTTCTTTTTACCCTATATGGTATAATATTTCGACAAAAGTTACTCCACTATTGTCAAGATGATCGTTTCTTAGTAATTTGTTTTCCTCAATTTCCATTTTGATGTTTCAGTTTATATGAATTTATTCGACTGGATACAAGGTTTATGATCAGTGTTAAATATATCATAATATTTGTATAGTTATAAAAACAAATTCTCAATTGAATGTAAATAAAAAATCAAATTAAATAACTTCCAAATTTAAGAAAAAAACATTCTTGTTAAATGCACTAAAAAGAAAATATGATTATGTTAGAAGTGTAGCATTCTTGTCTAGGAAAAATGTACATGTTGAATAAAGCAAAGATGATAAAAAGAACATCAACAACACATGATTTACTTTATTCTTCCTTTGAACAAAAAAAAAAGAGAAAAACTTTATTCCTATTAATTGATTTATGGAGACATTGGCTATTAGAGGAGGAGCTTCCTTTGAAAAGCAAATACATGGTGCATTGTACATTGTAAAGAAGAAAGAGAAGTTCCAAGCACAAAAAAATGTGTTTATTACTCTACAAACACATTCTTCTTCTTTTCTATTTTCTTTTTTACTCCCTCCGTTCACTATCATTTGTCATGATTTTTATTTTTAGAGTCAAATAATAAGAGCTTTGACTAGTATTTTAATATGTATTTTTTCATCATATTGATATGCAAAAATTGCAATTTATAGTACTTTTTCATATAGTTTTTGAATATCTAATTTTTTTGTTTAAAATATCAAATTAATGTAATATAATTTAACTTTAAAAATCAATCAAATTGACTTTCGAAAAGCGCAACATGACAAATAAATATTTTCTAGATTTTCCTCCGTGTAGCATAAAAATTATTTATATCTAGGACTAGAATTTATCGTCTTTAAGAATCTTATACATTGTACGAAAAATTACCTAAATACATATAAGATTTTATCATAATCTCTAAGCATTTCAATCATTTACAAAAATATTCTCTCGAATTTATCACTCTCCTCTCGCTGATACATCTCTATCCCCTCTCAGATACACCCCTCACATACGTATCTGGATGTCTGTTGATGTATCCGGAAGTCTAGTGATGTATCAAAATGACCTATTCCCCTCTATGATACATCATTCCCCTTTCAGAAACATCCCTCACCTATGTATCCGGATGTCCAGTGATGTATCAGAAAATCCAATAATTTCTCTGAAGTCCATAAATTTGAAGGAATTTTTGTAATTAAAAAAAAAAAAAAATAATGTAATTAATTCTTAACGCTCATTTTACCACAATCTATATTGATGTTTGTTCAATCTTCAATCTTATTTACTCACGAAAAGGATTAAAATCGAAACGGGCCTAGTAGAATCACGGGTTCTCGGTGGCCCAACTTTGTTATTCCAATCTGTGGCGCGTGATAGCGACGCTTAATTCCATTTAGTAACAAAAATTCTCTCTCCCAATCATAAACGCACCAAACGAAGTATCTACAAAGTCACATGTTATTGATAAGTATTTTTTTATTTTTAATAGAAACTTTCAATTCAAGTTATATAATATTAATTGTTTTTATTAGAAAGTGCTTTAATATGATTTTCCAATAAAATTTAAATTTATCAGATCTAATATAAATATCGGACACATATTTTTTTTTTTTAAAAAAAGTAGGCAGAAAGTGAGAGTAGAAAGCAATTGAATTGAATTCTTTTATGTTCCACTTAGAATTTCCTCCAACATAAGCTAACCACAACCTTAAATCTGCACCAAAGAATCAATCAATCACCAAAAAAGATATATATAATAATTTCTAAAACAATAACAATATTAATATTAGAAAACTTAAGGAGATCAAATTAGAGGTCTTTAACATGGTGATGTTATGAATCAAATATAATTTTAGTTTACTACTTCTAAATGGTGTACTAGTTATGGAAGTTTTAAAGAGGGATGAAGAAGCTGTTAGTCCTAGATTTTCATTTCAAAAGAATGGATCATCATTGTCTTGTGTAGTACCACCATTTTTGTTCAGCCCACAAAAGAGCTTGCACTACAACAAGTTACCTGAGGAACCACTCAATCTCACAGTACTCAAATTGGATGGCTCTTCCTTTGGTAATTTTTCTTATTTTCCTCCTCAGGTTCAATTGTCTTGTCAAATACTAAAATTGATTTCCATCTATATGTGTCTGTATAGACGACGGATTCAGGATTTAGAGTCATTGAGTTCAAATAGTACTGAAATTCATGTGTATACGCCCTTAGAAACGGATCTAGAATTCAAACACTACAAGAAAACTGTGAATTACATGACGATTTTCCTGGGAATTAATATGAAAATTTGCAAGAATTTCTGCGAATTTTCATATTAATCCCAAGGAAAATCCTCATGTAATTCACATTTTTTTTTATAGTGAGAGTGAATTTAGAGATTAGTATTACTTATATGTGTGTATATATTTTTGTAATTGGAATGGATTACAAGGTAGGGGTCCCCTACCTGAGATGAAAGTTCAAGTAGCCAACTAATTGGCGCTAATAATCCCCCATGTATATACATATACAATCTTGGAGCCAGGAATTTGGCGAAGGGTTTGCAAATTTTCTTCTTAATTGTGTTAAGGGGGTGCTAAATTAAATATATACTCATAATAGCTAACATTTAACCTCTGTACACCACATAATTTTCAAGAGAGTGCACCAAACCATCCTTCACCTAAGATGGCTCCGCCCATGTACATATATGTATATGATATTTTAACACGTATGTATGGTTTGAGTCAAAGATAGTAGGACATTAGGTGCTATCACACTTACTCTATACTACGTAGTTTGATCCACTTGTGGAGCGCTAGTATTGATGTATTCAGGGGCGGGGCTAGCTTGGAGGAAGGGGATTCAATTGAAATCCCTTCACTAATATGCAAATAGGATAAAAGATATCTTTTTCTTTGTGTTGATTTGTTATATATAAGTTTTCGAACTCCCTTGCACATGAGAATTCTTTTAGTGGAGTGGCAAAGGGGGTTCAAAAATTGCTTTAGGTAGCAGGCTTCATCATTGGTCATGTATAATATGTTTTTTCAAATGTTCAGATCAATTGAATTTTGTGTTGTGCAGATATTAAAGTGGCAAGGAATGGGACAGTGGCGGAGCTGAAACAGGCGGTGGAATCAGCCTTCAGTCATTTTCCAAATACAGGAACAGGCAAGGTTTCATGGTATGTGCATTGCTAAAGGAAACTTTCGAACTAAACTTCTTCCGTTGTAGACTGCTTGAAACTTATACTTCGATTTCTGTCTAATGTAATTTGCATAGCTGTTTCACTGTATATTACCTTGGCTAGTTTCTTTCGAATTTTTCACTAGTTTTATTGTGACAATATTATAGGTCACATGTATGGGGACATTTTTGCTTGAGCTACGATGGGCGGAAGCTACTTACTGATAGTGATTTGTTAGGAACCTATCGGATCAAGGATGGCGATAAGGTTTCTTCTCATTCATCATATTTTTTCGATCTAGGAAAGTTCTCTTTTATCTAATCTTTATATGATATGCTTATGTTACTTGTTGTTAAATGCATTAGAATATGCAATTTGTAAAAGGCGATGTATAGGCTTTGAGAAAATTGATTCCTTTTTAGCCAAATCAAAAGCAGGTTCAATTACTAAGGTATCTAAGGCTCTAAGGAGATTCTGGTTCATATGAATTCTCTCAACCGAAAAGAAACAGATTTATCATCAAAATATTTTAGATAATCGTGAAAATGAAAGGTTGCTCGCGTAGACAGATTTTCTCATGGTGTTTGCGTATAGCCAGAGGCTGTGGTTTATTTCACTAGACTGATTATTAATCCGATTTTGTCTATATTCTGGTTTATGAGAGAGTTCAGCAATTTCTATCCACTCTGGAGTTAAGAATTTTTCAGATCATTGCTAATGATTATGTACTTTTTTCGTTATAAATCCCAAAGTGGAAATTTTTTAACTTTCCTTAACTCGCTAACTCTTGATGTTTTTGCATGTGCAGCTCAGTTTTATGAGGCATGTCTCCGTCAGCTACAATCTGGTCAAAACACGATCAAAGAGAGAGGACTCTAGTAAGAATGAACCTAGCATGTAAGATATGTATATTGTTTTCATCCTTATTGTTGGTTCATGTGTTCTAATATTGCACTTCACCCATGCCTGTTATGGTAGTGTTTGCTATCGATGCTTGATTCTTCCATAGATTGCAAAAACTTCTTCTCGGCCTAATTTGCTGGAGACACTTGGTCATAAAAGTTGAATCTTGTTCATCTAGGTGTTTCCATGTATAGTTTCTAATACTAGAATATTGTCATTTATATGTTCCATTTATAGTTTCTGTGTCGATATCTTGCCAGTACTGCTCATCATCATACCGATATAGACCTGGCTATGCCACTGTGTGATCATGCAGAGTTTAATGCATATTTTTATGAAATGTTCACAGTATGTATGAATTTGTCTAGCAGAGTGGCATTATAAAAACAGTTAAGATAATATATCATCTTTGGAAATGCATTTTTTGCAGATCAAAAGGCTGTGAAAGCAGACAACGGAGAGGTGAACGAGAGGGTAATCACCATCAAGATGACTTATCAGAGAACCAAAACAATATCCATGACAACAACAGGGGTGTTGTAGCTAATTGCGAGTCCAGGCTGGTTCATTTGTTTAGAGGGTGGCTCCCATACAAATTGACAAGCCCAGAGAGGAGAATGAAACATAAGAACAGCACATCGAGACCACACGATGGCTTACTTATGGATTTCTAACAGTGTTGTGCTGTGATTAGTACTTTTGAAAAAAAGAGGAATTCATCAACTGTTTGCAAATGTCAAAGAGAGTTGGAGAAGTTAAAGCTCTAAACTTTTGACTATCCAGTGACTTTAGTGTCCAACCTGATTCTGTAAACAAGATCAGTTGCCTGCCTATGCATCTCTTCTATTTCTTCATTTGCATATCAAAATTAATTGTGTAGAACACTTGGTCATTAGAAACAACAAATCCACAATTATCAGACTTGAACTTCTGCATTCTGGTTTGGGATCTCCATGAGTATTCAAAAAGCGTTTGCGTTTTATGCACTGACGGTATACAAAGCTACTTACACAATTCAGTCACAGGTACATCGTACTACAAGGATTAAATGTTAACTAATGTGTATGGTCAATGTCATTGTGTGTGTCAGATCCTTCAAAAGAGTTGTGCATTTTTGAAGGATCCGACATGAGTGTGTCAACATTTTACGAGAATCCAAGAAACTTCATACATGCCTATCATCATAGGTTAAAACTACACTAATAATAGAGTAAACATTATTTACACTATTAGCATGATTACTTAAACCGAGATAAGAAATTAGGTATATGAATTAACTTAGGCATCACAATTTTCAAACTTTTTAGTCAATCTACCAACTAATAAAAAGTGTAACATTTTTTTTTTGGTTTTCCATCTCACTATAGCCCTAATAATTTGGATTCGACCCATTCAAATGTAGCATCCGTTACTAAGAACAATTAACCTTACCCATTATATCACGTCATTTTGGAGATACGACTAATTAAACAAAGATATGACTATAAGAAAATATACTCAGAGAGAAAAAGAATGACCTCACGTGAGTGGCACACCCTTAGAGCTCCAATTCTCAGCCTCATCGTATTGTGTGGCATACATTGAGATAGCCTTTCTAAGATCTTCCAAAAATCAAGAATCGAACCTCTCAAAAAAAGATTTGTTTTTTTTACAATTGCAAAATCCAAGTTGCAGAAGAAGAGAAAAAGAAGAAGAAGCCATGGCCAACATGATGATGAGCTCCTCCAAAGTTTTAATCACTTCTTCATCCTCTACCATCCCTCCATCTCCAAGATTCAAACTTTCCCTCACCCAAATCCCTTTTCCAAAACTACCCCTCCCCAAATCACCCAAATCCCTAGAAACCCTTTCAATCCCATCAACTCTCAAGTCCATTTCTGTCATTCTTGCAAGCTCATTGGCCATGGCACCACCTTCACTAGCAGAGGAAATTGAAAAAGCTTCCCTTTTTGATTTCAACTTGACACTCCCCATCATGATGGCTGAATTCCTCTTTCTCATGTTTGCTTTAGACAAGATTTACTTCAGCCCATTAGGGAAATTCATGGATGAAAGAGATTCTGCTATTAAGGAGAAACTTAGCAGTGTAAAGGACACATCTACTGAAGTGAAGCAACTGGAAGACCAGGCTGCTGCAATTATGAAGGCTGCAAGGGCTGAGATATCAGCAGCATTGAACAAGATGAAGAAAGAGACTCAGCAAGAAGTAGAGCAGAAGATTGCAGAAGGAAGGAAGAAAGTTGAGGCTGAATTGCTAGAAGCTTTGGCTAGTTTAGAGAATCAAAAAGAGGAGACAATCAAGAGTCTTGATTCTCAGATTGCTGCTCTTAGTGATGAGATTGTCAAGAAAGTTCTTCCTGCCAGTAATTGATTCTGAAAAATTTGTCTAGTAAATCAGATTACTGTTTGTTCAAAGATATATAAATGTGAAAATATTTGGTCTTTTTATATGATGAATCTCATGTGTACATCTTGGTTTTTGGTAATATGAGGATTGTAATCAGGATTTTGTTTATGTAGTTAAAAGAAAAATTGAAAGTTGAAGCCAGAGATCTGCTTCTCTCTCTAAACTGTTTTAATGGATGTAGAGGATTTATAAAGTTGAATCAAAGTAATTTGATAATTAAGGAACAACAACAACAACAATAAGAAATTTATCTTAATATTACCAGCTTAGACATGTTCTAGTTATTAGTTTAATGTTTTAGATTATTTAGTCCTAAAATCTTAATCACTCGAATGTAGATCATGAACCTAGGTTACCTACACCACTGTTGTCCAAAGAATATTGAGACAAACACAAATCAACTTGTTTGGGAGGCATAATAGTAGTTGTAATCCATCAAGGTAACTGTAAGTGGTAAGTTATGAATAGAGATTACTTTTTACGACAAATTTTGGTTAACAGCATCCACGAATAGAGTCTAGAGAGGGTAGGATGTAATTGCGCAGGCAATTGTGAGACAGTACTAATGGAGCTTAATTAGGTAATGGCAGAATCCTCAACCTTCATATTCAGTTGTTAAATGATAAAACTACCAGACGTAAATTAAGACCACATCACTTACAGTGAAGATAGCAGCAAGATGTTTACATTCAACACCACCTTAGATAAGCAAGGTTAAAAAAAAAAGGCATACACATCCAACAAATAATGAATTTTAAAGTAAACCATGCTGTTTTTTTTTTTTTAACTTTCCAAAAGATGTAATTAAAGGCCATAGAGAACCCAATAGCTGAATGCAGTATAGATTGGAATAACTTCAATAGTCAGGAAAGAGAACAGATTTGGAAATAATCAGTTCTGCTGCTCCTCATTGTCACCGTTTTGCTCAGCTTCTGCAGCCATTAACTCATCAAACTTCTCAGTCTTGCCCAGCACTATTTCAATCTGCACCAAGCAAAGATGATAAAATAAAACCAAAACCTTAATTTGATCAAAAAGACGATACCACATATTAGACAAGGATGACTGTTCGGAGAAGGATTTTTTTAAAAAGATGGATTACGGACCACATTTAACACCCACTAGCTCACATGAATTCAACATTGTTTTAAAAGAGTACAAAGTGGAAGAAGAACATGAAAGCTGTAAAAGCAGCATCTATATAGCCATAACATAATACTGGCCAGATTCAATTTTTCCATCTCTGCTGTTGCCAAAGGAAACTGATTTTGCTCTGTTCAATGGCTTTTGAAAACAGGAACAACAACAACGGGCAAAGCCATAAGATAATGCATTAAAAGGGAATGTACCTTTCAACAGGTATGGGGGTGTAAAAACTAACTTTCAATCAAGTCTAAGATAACCAAATGGGACTAGACAATGTTGGTAAGGATGTAAACCATCACTGACCCTACCATCAATTCTACAGCTTTTCTAAAATTCTGCACACATCTGAACTTAAACAGAGCAAAATAAGCACACACACACATCAACTACCTCTTGAACACTGAGTTCCATTACTACCAAACCACCAAAACTGAAGCAGACTAATGCATCAATTGCCCGACTCATAATGCTTTTGGAATTTACCTTTGCTTTTGGTATCGGTCGGGCTCCTGGTTCATCCCTCATGTCCACAGTGAGTGTCCTGATCTCTGCAACAAGTGTACCCTCAAAGTTAGAGGTCAAGAAAGATTATAAAAGGGATGGGAGTGGAGTAGGAGAAGCCTCACTCTTCTCAACAGCAAATCCATTGTTCTTGAGAATTTCGGCAATAGTAACCACTGTCGAAATAGCTGTATACATGTGGAAAAGAAAGTTAATCTTTAGAGAACTATATGGCAAGACAATTGAATTATTAATGAGTTTGCAACATAACACAAAAGGATAACCCACAAAAAAAAAGAAAAGAACCTCAAACTGAACTGTAACACCACTATGTATTTCTTTTTACTCAATAAGGTTTACCGGCAAGCACAAGGAACCACTTTAAACATATTCTCAAGCACGTTCTAACTTTACAAGTAAAAGATCCCTGGGAAGCCGCAGGAATAAGGTTGTGATGAATTCATCCCAGATACGCTCAACTACTAACTATGTTTGAAAATCATGGTCGTTTTTATGCCAGAAGTTGGTTCAAATTTGTTTCACTAGGATATCGCTGGTAAAGTGAGCAACAGTGTATTATGCTCTTCTTATACACAAGCGGTTGCAATAGTAACCATCGCATTCTTGAGATGGCAAAAAACATCACACATTGCAAAGATTGGAATTCACCAATAATCAAGAAAAAGACGATTGGGAAAAGGAAGTGATAATGCCTCCATAACTCAAGCTGTAACATTATTCTTAATGTGAAAAGACAGCATAAACACAATTAATGTAGAAGAAGACCCATATGACATTATAAGCAAGGGGAAACCAAAAACTAGTACTCAAGATTGAGGGTCCAGAAGATTTACCCATCCCAAGAGCAGAGAGTTCCACTTCATTGTACTGTTGCATGTACCTCTGCAAGAAACATACCAAATATCTCAGGATACTAACTCAGATCACTAGCAACAATTATAGATCTGGTGTAAGACCAGGATAAATAAAATAGAGATGGCCATATGGCTAGCACTTTTCAAGATTCTCTAATGCATGTTACGAGCCCACTTGCATCCAGAAAAAGCTTCAAACAATATATTATAAGTCCTGCGCCAACCCTATAATTGTCACTGTATGCGGGGAAATTGTTCAAATATACATAAAGTATCTTTTGATAAATAATACCAATGAAGTGCCTAAATTGCAGGTCCAAATTATTAATTCGTATCCTACATAGACTCACATCACTTCCATTGCAATTGCTCTAGACTTTGTGAAGTCCTGTCTGAACTACAGCATATAATTAGAACTTGAACCATGTACTAATTTTATGTTTCTCAAACAAAAATATTTATTCTTTTTAACTTCCCGTATTACATATAGAACTTTTTCTTCAATCACCCAACTCATCAATTAATTATTGTAATACAGATTAGCAATATTTCTTCCATCAAAAACTAAAAAAAATCCCAGGAAACTAGACCTCAGTTAACATAAGCAATCAAACACATTGAATTAACAAAAACCCTGGTTATTGTTCATTAACTGATAGCATTTTGCATGTCTCCCACTATGAGCAATGCCAATTTTTAAAATGAAATTAAAACAGTATGCAAGATCCAAGTCCTTCTTTTTACCTTCTCTCACATAACTTGTCAGCAAACAACTCAACAACCATAAAAGAATCTATCATTGTTCAACAACCATAGACCCTCGTAACCATTAAACAGAAGCAATTACTAAAGAAGCCAAATTTTTGCAAATCTAGCCGTCTTCATAAGGAATGCTCCATAACAAATTTACAGACAAACAAGTATAATCATTTTAAAACTCCGTCCAATTACCCAAAACAAAATTCCCAAAACTTCGCCAATGGATACACAGACTACAATGCATGGCTTTAAAACATGGAAAAACAAGTAAACAAATTTAAATAACAAATTGCTTAACAAACAGTAATAGTGTAAAAACTCTTTATGATTTCAATATATATATAAATTTAAATGAATTTAAAAAAGGACCTTTGAGAGATTAACATAAAAGAAGAGTGATTTCTTAGTGTTTGAAACTTGGATTCTGTTCTTCTTCTGTGTCTCTGAGACAGTCATCTTGTTCACTCCCTCTGTGATTCCTTCCATTGATTTGCTGATTTCTTCAGTTAAACCCTAATTTCGCAGCCTCCTTTCCCTTTTGAAGAGAGGATCCGTATAATTTGGGGAAAATTATACTAAAACAGTAACAGATAAACCCTCGGGTCATATCCAGGTGGTTTCAAGGGTTAGGCACCTCAAACGACAACGTTCTATGGCTTTTGGATTTTTTTTCTCTCTCAAATGGACCCTCTTCTTTCAAAAATTATACTTTACACCATGTTTGGTTCTGAGGCGTAATTATATTGGCTTAAGGTTTAAATATTTTGTGTTCATTCAAATCTATTAGCATAATGTTTTGAATTGAACTGTAGTTATTATTATTATTTCGTCCATTTAATAAAGATTTATTATTAATTCGATACATGAAAGTGATTGTTGTGAACCAAACTAGCTCTATAAAGGCCTATGAGTTAGAAATGGTGAATGAAATTGGGCCAAGTAAAATGTTAGAGTTTTTATTTAGGATCCAGGCCCAATTAGCATTTGGTCAAAAAGAAGAATGAGTTTGAAGGAAGGGTTTATGCATATTGAAGAAAATGTTTGTCCTCTCCTCTTCAGCTAGAATCTAAGCTTCTCATCTCCACTCTTCTTCTATCTTTAATTACTCGTTATTTCAATATTTCCTTTGTAATTCGATAGTTTCATTATTTCAATTAGAATTTTCAGGTTGTAATCGTGTTTCAGTGCTCTTATTAATATAGTGAGAATTTCGGTTTGTTACAGTGATAAAAAATTATTTTGATCACAATGTCTATCATGTTGGTATGTGTCGGAGCAAATTGATTAGTGAAGTTAAAATTTAGAATGACTTAAGAGGAAATTTTAAATAGATCGAAATTGAAAAGAAATATATACATATATGATTATTTTTAGAAAAATTCTCTTATCATGTGTACAATGACTTGAAAAATTGTTTTATATATAAGGTGAAACAACAAATCTTTGTGTGTTAGCTTGGCTTCCCTCATGTAGAAATCTTTCCTTCAGAATGAGAACAAATGATGAAGTACAAATTTTAATAACAATATGCTAATTTATTTGTAAGTTTTTTCTGTAAAGTAATACTTTGGAAATGTCAAAATTACCCAAGGTATTATTAAGGGGATCCCATTATTTTATTAATTGAAGTAGAAACCCCAACTTTCATCATTCTCAAATAATTTCTTCTTAAAATAAAATTACCTTCATTTATCTGATTAACCCCAAATTGCTTGAAATAAATATATAATAATTATAGCAACAATCTTAAAGCTAGTAACCATAACAAAAGGCCATTCTTGACAAATATTCCCCTCTCATTTTCCTCTTCTCCTATTTGAAAGTATACTTATTTAGGGTTACTGTTTAGTTCTTCGATTTGATTTTATTAAACTTTAATTTAATTGTTTGATTTTCGATTTTAAAAAATATGCACTGAATCGAATTAGTTTAGTTCGATTTTATTTATTTTAGTGTTTTTTAAAATAATTTTTTAGTGTGAATGAAAAATAAAATAACGATCAAATCAAATTATAATATACCAAAAAAATTAAAAATGTGATCATTGATCAACAACACTTATCCCTATTCCCAACTTTCATTACATTTACAAGTTAGAGTCAACAATTCAACATTCAATGACTATCAATTCAAATCCAAATGCATTGATCTATAATGTCATATGATATGCTAAAAGAGAATAAAATGGGGAAGAAAAAAGATAATAATCTTTAATCTTGCGTTTCAAGATGAAAATATAATTAATATGAAAAGATTGAGATGAAAGAAGACTTGCCATACTTTTTTTTTTTTAAAATAAAATATATTATAGAAGTTTGGTTTTTTGGTTAAAATATTAATATATTATAATATATTTTCTAAAAAATATATATTTTTAAAATTTTTCTTTGCAAAGATTTTTTAAAAGAAAATATATAATAAAAGTTTGACACAATATATATTCACGATGAAAAAATTAATTTCAAGTAAATATATCCAAAATATTGATGGAATAATTGAAAGACGTACAATTAAGAAATTACTGGAATCGGTTAAATTACTTTGTATTTTTGACAAAAATTAAATAACATTGAACTTGCAAAATTTTGCACTATAAATGAATAAAACTTAACTTTTTGTTGAATATACACATCTTTTGGAATGGATGTCGGAGGTAAAAGTTAATCAGCATATTATAATTAACTTATAAAAAGTTAATCAGCATAATATAATATCTTATAAAAAGTTAAGTTCTATGCCTTGATAATATATTTCTGACCGAAGCTATTTTACTATTTTTCAAAGTTACCTACAATATATATTAATTATTAAGAGTTGCTTGAAATTGCATTTTCAATAACCTAATTGTATGGACACTTTTTTATTTAAAAAATAAATACATTGAACTTGAAACTTTTCTATAGATGTAGTTCTCACAAGGTGAAGAATGTTTCACACTTTATTAAGCACAAATTACAAATTTATTTTACAGCCAACCAAAACAAAAAAAAGAACCTAGCTAGATAACAAATCAAACATACACAAATCAAGATCAAATAACAACACAAACATCATTTTACAACTCAATGATTAATTAAAACAATAAACTTAATTAACTAGCTACCAAATCTTGAAATTTGATATGCCCTTAGCTAATTAATACTCTAATTAACCACACTTGAAACCTGTGGGAACTTTCTTAGCACAAGCACTAACCAAAGCACTAAGTGCAACAGGAATATCTAATTTGATAATCCCAAGTACATTAGCCTTAATGGCAGTGCAAAGACAAGCTGCAACTTCCAAATCTGCCAAACCTTCAAGCAATGAGCAACAAGGGGTTGTCACTTGGCTACCAATTGCAACATTTACAAGGCCAAGTAGGTCACCACAAACACCAAGCTTCAATGTGTCCCTTGGACAATAAGGGTTCACTGGGGGTGCCTTTGGTGTTGGGTGAGGCTTTGGCTCACATGGACCACAACCACTAGTCAATGTAGCCAAAATTAGAAGGGAAAATATGAAAATGGTGGAGGAGAGGGTAGCCATGATTTTTTTTTCTAGAGAACTTTAAGTGGTGGTGTAGCTTGGTTTCTAGAGTTTGTGAATGATATGCCCTTAAAAGGGAGTTACTATTTATAGAGTTTACCAACTTCTATACCTAGGCGAAGTCGTAAAAGAATTTTTACGCTATCAGATAATAATATACAAGTGACCTATGGTATCTAAATTTTTTCTAAAATATTGTCATGCTCGTGTTAGAATATCTTTTTAAAAAATATTTTATATTATTTTTTATGAAGTTGGCATGTGTCATTTTTAGAGGATTAGATAGGGATGTTGCATTGTAACCCTATCTTTAGAGAATTCGAGCAACATATGTAACAAATACTTATTTATTTAAAGTTAGATTTAGTAATATAATACATTAAAAATATAATAGTTGATAAGACAGTGAATTTTGAATCTAAATCAATTACCTCAAAAATGAGCTCATAATAATTGTTAAGACCATATAAAAAGATCAAATTCTATCTCCATTTCACCAATATAGATGTGATACTCAACACCTCTTGCACAACCTAGAAAATTAATATGAGATGTATTCCAATATTTAATAAATCAAGAATTTATGAGATGGACACGATTGTAATATCATGACAAAAAAAATAGACTTTAAACGTTATTTAACTTCATAAAATAAAATTTATAAAGCGATAATTATCTAAGATCATATAAGATACTGATAAATTTCTCGTCCCACCATTCACGTGGGCTCATGAACATTGATAATATAGAAACTCTTCATACTATAAATGTGTATAAGTCAAAATGCATTATGCATAGGGGTGAAATTGTGAGGTTGAAGTTAAAAGTTTGATTGAGTGGAAGAGAGTGAAAAAAAAAAAAGAAGAAGCAGGATGATGCTGGAATATTTTGTAAGTTTGTGAAGAAATTAAGTTTATTTGACCTCATATGGTTAATTTCAATGGTCACCATGCAACATGTATAGTGGACAGGACCATGTACACCAGTGGGCACATTGTCTGTCATGGACCTACCTCTTCTTTTTTTTTTCGATAGGTAAAAATTGTAGAGATTAATAGTTGATTTTCCTAACTTATTTGCATCAAATGTGTATATTAAATAGGTGAATATAAGATATATATTTTACATGTGAAATGATTGGAGATAGAAGTATAGGGTATAATATCGAATCGAAAATCGAGTTAAATAAAAAAAAAATTGGCTAGTATTTGATTTGATTTGGTTTGGTGTTGAAAAAAAAAATCGACTATATTGGGTTGGTTTTTTTAAGACCAAATCAATTCGATATTATATATATAATTTTAAAATTTATTTTATACATAAAAATATTTACTTTAATATAATGTTTAAGTATTTCTTATACTTTTTCATAGTTTTTATCCTTTATTATATTATTTTAAGTTTGAAATTTAGAATTCTGAATAATCCAATAAAGATTATAGCTAACATATGGTGGTAATTATAATAAAGCTTAAATCAAAATCAAATTAATTACTAATACAAAAAAAATCAATTTAACACTAAGCATCAATAATATTGAATATTGTTTTTTAGTTTTACATTAATTTAGACAATTAAAACACAATCTAATTTTAATTTCCTTTAATATTTAGTCATGTAATTAATGCTTCTTAAACTTATTTGAGCATGATTTAGTACTTTTAAATTATGATAATTTAGTATTTGTTTTACGCGATTTCATTATTATTGTTTGATATTTTAATGTCATTAATCTTATCACATTTTGTGTTTTTTTTTTTAAGAAACACCTTAGATATTTATATTTTGATAGGATTAAAGAAATATTTAAAGTACAAGTAAAGTATATGTTTGTATAAATATTTTATCAAAAAAATTCAAACAACCCGGAAAAACAAAAAAATCCATAAAAAATCAAGGTTAAAAAACCAAGTTTATTAATTTGATTTGATTTGATTTATAAATTTAAAATTCTGACACAAATAATTTAATTTGATATTTGAAAAATTCGAATCAATCCAGATATCTACACCCCTGATAGAAGGAAGGAAGGAAGAAAGGAAGAAGGAAGTATTAAGTGAAATCGATCTATATTTTTGTTAATTAAATAATTCAACATTCAATCTGCACCATTCAAACTTTATGGAGCATTGAGATGACCGAATAAGATATTAGATCTATTCTACTTAGAATACATACATAAAATATTATTAATATCATGAAGAGATGATGAATTCATTATTATTGATGTCTAATAACTTTAAAAAGGTATTTGGTGGAGAAAAAAATATTTTTAAGCACTTATTTTTAAGTAAAAAAATATAAAAATAAAAAAGTTAAATATGACCAATTTATGATTTTTAACTTATAAGCTATTTAAAAAAACAATTCACTCTTCTTTATAGTAATGAATGAATCTCTTACTATACACCATCCATTCATCAGTATAACAAAGCAAATGATGGGATAATAATAAACATAGAAATGATACTAGCTAGCAAATATAATCTCAAGAATCTCTGACTGTAATTCCAAAATATAATCTCAAGAATCTTACCGTAATTCCATGACCAATTAGTCCTTGGCGGTACAATAATTTTTGTGACAAATCCACCCACCCAAAATATTATAAAAGAGATCAACTTCTCTCTATAGACAATATAGTATATTTTCCTTTTGAACTATTAATTAGAGGCACTGTCTATAATATGTGAAATAGTAACGTGATTTGTAGGACAAATAGTGATGCAATACTACCTAGCTAGGATAGGTAAAATTACAATATTTTTGATGAGGAAAAGTTGTATGATATAAATGTACATATACAAGTTAAATCATGTTTGTAATTTATAAAATTCATGGGCGTTTCAGAAAAAGAAAAATTAAAAAATGAATTCACTAATATTAATTTTGATGTATAGCAATATTGTACAAATATCATATGGAAATAATTCATCTTTAATAATATTTGCTTGTCCTATATGTCATGTATGTTTATTTGGTCACATCAATTATTGAATCAATACGATTTTACATGTGCATTATGTCTGGCCTACATTGCGTTGCTGTCATTTCCCTCATTTTTTTCTTATTTTTTTTCTTTTGGAAATGACAGCTCGGTGTATCAAATTTTGTGTAACGCAATTTTGAAAAAGGACTTAACGGATCATATTTCCTTTAAGTATAAACAATTTAATCTTCTTCTCCTAGAAAAGTTAGTTTTACGAATTGAACATGTTATGTAAAATTGCACAATGACAACTCAAACTCGGAGGAAAATGTAATTATTTAGTTGTGGGTTTCTCTTGTATGAAGAAAGAAAAATATTTTCAATTAATCTATGGTTGGAGTGACAAAATGTCTTGAAAATTTTTGGCCAAACTCATAAACAAATTTCTAAACTTGTTGGGTTTTTCCCTTCAGGTACCTCAACTACGCCATTTTTCTATTGATCATTGAACCATCCATAAGTTGTTCCTTTAAAACACTGTTAGCTGATTTTGGTAGACTTTTCTATTGTAAATGCCTTCAATTGTGTTCGTATTGTAATGATTTTGATTGAAGAAATGAAGACAAACTGTGTGTTAGTCTCATTTGTTTTCTAAGATGTTCAAATGACTTGAAGTAAAACACAATTATTCTCGAACAGTTTCACTATCAATTGAACTAATGAGTTTTGGAACAATATATGTTTCCTCTATCAATACCCCTCACAAAATCTGGTTCCACATCAGCCAACGGTGTTTAAAACAAACAAATTATGAATGGTACAATGATTCAATAGGTAAATAACATAGTTGAGATACCTGGGCGAAAAAACACAATAAATTTAGGAATTTGTTTATGTATTTGGCCAAATAAAATTCTCTATAAAAACAAGTTCCATAAAAATGTGTTAAATGACTTTCCAAATGGAAGTAAAGAAAACAAGTTTTACAAATTACACTCCAAGTTCATTGTCTCCAAATGGAAGTAACCATATTTGTTTGCCAATATTATTCTTTTCTTCTTCTTTTATATATATATATATATATATATATATATATATATATATATATATATATATATAATAATTAGTACATTTCATGAATATTAAAAAATTGTCTCAATTTTTTTTTTGTTTCACTCAAACATTTTGTTAACTTAGTATTAGTTAGTTAGTAGATTATATTTTTGAATTAATTATTTTATTTTGTTAAGATTAAAAAGTTTGTTAATTAATCTTATTTAAATCATAGCCAAATTTAGAAATATGGTTATATTCTTAATTACAATTGACCAAAATTGAAATTGATGTGGTTTTTTGTTACCTCACCCCTTTAAATTCAAAGGCAAAGCCCAGTGTTATAAACAAACGGTAGAAGAATTAAAGACCCGCCACGTCATCCATTTTAAAATTATTGTAATAAGCATAATATTTTTGTTTTCATCCAAATGACCGTTACAACTTACAAAACTCTTCTTCTCTAATATTCATTCTCTTTCACACATACAGAGACACAGACACGCTCTTCTCAGTTCTCATGGCTCTGAAGAACCATCAATTTCTCTAAAATGGTGAATTTCTCAATTCCCGTTTCAGTTTTACTTCTTCTTGGATAAAAGAAACCAACTTCTTTTTGTATGCAGCAGACAATGGCGCATTGCGACGGAGGTGGTTGTGATCGGAGAGACGTTGGTATGCTTATTGATTCTCCTCAGGATGTCACTTCTCGTATTCAGGTACTTTTTCCTCTCACTTAGGGTTAGGTTTGGGGGCTTAGTTGATTGATTGATTATACGTAACCTCCAAATCAACTCACAGGAATAGGGAATTTGGTTTACCAGTTTATGGATCTGTTAGGTTGAAACATAGAATTTTTCTTTGCTTCGAATGGATCAGTTTATGGGGAATTTGGTTTACCAGTTTATGGATCTGTTAGGTTGAAACATAGAATTTTTCTTTGCTTCGAATGGATCAGTTTATGGGGAATTTTGTTTACCAGTTTATGGATCTGTTAGGTTGAAACATAGAATTTTTCTTTGCTTCGAATGGATCAGTTTATGGGAAATTTGGTTTTTACCACTGTTGTGAAGATTATTCCAACCTGAAAATTTGTGTATATAACCTCCGAATTTGAAGATTTCTTCAGATCACATATTTGCAATAACATTCAGATTGACAGAACTCTAAAGCAGTAAATATGCTCCAAATATTGCAGATTTATAGATTTCAAATGAAACGGATACCAAGCCTTGCATATTACTACAGAATGAAGATATTGTTTTTACCTTTTCTATAACGTTTGCCACAGGTTGAACCCTTAGATGCAGTAAGCAATTGAAATGAACAAAAAACGTGAACTCTAATTCAGACAGTGTATATCTTTCTGTATTTTTATCAGCATGTGTAGGCTATCAATGTCTGCATATTCATCAATATTGTCTATTCCATCAGCAACTTGATCGACATCTTCATTTGTTTCACTGGCCGGCCTCGATGTTGACCACGATTCTGTTCATTAGGTCTCCATCTTGATCAGCCTTTTGCTCATTAGAGCCTCCATCTTGCTCACTTGTTTGATCATTAGAAATTCAGTCCTGCATTTTGAGTCAATCTTTTTCTTTTACAGAGAATTCTATCAATATTGGAAAGGATAGGAATGACTTGTGTCAACACATCTAGTTCTGTCTATCCATCTATTTATGCCAATGTTTGACGAATCTCTGATATTTGCTAAATAAGGAATTATCCAACAAAATCTGAAATATAGTCCATAACAACAATTTTGAGCTAATTACACAACTTATCCCTAATGGTGTGTCATAACAAGGGTGTTTACCACCAAGATAGCTGATTGGTAAATCTGTTGAAGATTATTAACTATTGTTCCAGCTTGAAAATTTGTGTATTTAACCTCTGACTTAGGGTACTTTATCCCATTTTTTTGTATTTAACCTTTGACATAGGATTTGGGGCTTAGTTGATTGATTGATTAATTGAATAGTTTAATCAACTCGTAGGAATGGGGAAATTGGTATATCATGATGCCTGGTGGTCTGCTCTCTCCTTTTACTCATAATTTAGTCAATAGTTCTTTTGAGTGCATTCTTATTGTTTTGTTACGAGCTAAGAGGCAAATATGTACTTTTCTCCCTGTTACTGCTGAGAATAGTATGAAACAGTTGTTATAAATAATTTTTTTCTGTTATATGACCGGGTAAGACATCTTTTTTCTGCACTATGATCTGTGAACTTGTGAAGACATGATTTCTCTTCAATGCCTTTGGACATTGCAATGCTTTAGCTTTTTCCATTTAACTTGTGGACTAGACATTATGCCTGTTATTCTCCTGGCTGCTGAATTCCTGCTATGAGAAAAAAAAGAAGCAGAAATGATCAATAAAATGGAATGTTCATTGGCAGGACAGATCTTTTCAGTACTCTTCTGGCTTCTTTTTGTTTCCTCAACTTATGAGCTCTGTAGCTTTTCACAGCAATGCCTGATTTTGTCTTGTGACATAAGCTAGAAACATGAATATATTTTCTGCTATATATATGTGTACCTATGTGGTTCTGCATATTACAATATACATTTGTTGTCTGTATTATTCATATCTTTTGACCAAATAATGTTGTGTCAATTTAACTTTAGGAATCGAAATGAAATGATCTCAAAGATTTTGTGAGTCTTGCTAATGGTTTGATGGTCACACATTTCCTCATATTCTAAAAAACTGTCTCTGCATCATACTTGAGGGTTGCCAAATGAAGCACGGCCAACTTTAACATTTAAAATACATAAATATTAGTTGGCTGCCGACATTGCTCAATCTCAACTCCGTCCAAGATGCCCTCCGGATCTTTTCAAAAACCCACTGTTGGTAATCTTTTCTGCTGAATCTTAGATGACTACTTCACACTTCTTGACATGTAGATGCACCAATGATAACATACTCATTTTGGTATTTTATAAAGTTGGTTGTCTTGTATTAGCATTATCTTTTTTTCTCTGCCTGGTAAGCTGAGCTCCAGAATTCTGCTTGCAGATTGTGTTATCTGATTTTGGGACAGGGGAAGAACAGCTAAAGCTCACTAAGTTTATATTCCAAAACATTTTTCCCGCCATACAGTGAGTGAGAACAATACATAAATTTCTATTCTAGCCACAATTTTTTTTCACCAACCGTTAATGGAAAATTATTACACATTACAGGTCAAGCTTTCTTCATGCCAAAGGATTGTTTTACTTAATTACGACAAAGAAACAAAGCTTATTGAATCAGGAAATTTGTGCAAAACCAGCAAGTGCCTTATCTAAGAAGTCTTCAAGTTAGTGATTATAGTTTTCCTTAATTAATCTGGTTGATTTATTATCATTTTTTTCATAGTGAATTCACCTTTTGATTTTTTCTCAGGCAAGGATCTCGGGGCACGGGGTGTGCCTCGAGGTCCGGGGGGAGGGGGTCCCGGGGCACAGGGTGTGGGGTAAGGGGAGGGGGGTTTCGAGCCTCCAGGGTGGGGGGTCCGAGGGGTCCGGGTTACGGGTAGAGTGTAAGGGGTTCGAGGTAAGCGCCTCGAGGGGGGGGGAAGGGGGGGGGGGTTTGAGGCCAGCGCCTTGAGCCTCCGGGGTAGGTTGGGGGTTTTGAGGCCAGCGCCTTGAGCCTCCGGGGTAGGTTGGGGGTTTTGAGGCCAGCGCCTTGAGCCTCCGGGGTAGGTTGGGGGTTTTGAGGCCAGCGCCTTGAGCCTCCGGGGGGTAGGTTGGGGGTTTTGAGGCCAGCGCCTCGAGCCTCCGGGGTAGGTTGGGGGTTTTGAGGCCAGCGCCTCGAGCTTCCGGGGTAGGGGGGGTTGAGGGGGGGGGGAAGGGTTCGAGGCCAGCGCCTCGAGCCTCCGGGGTAGGGGTAGGTGGGGATTTGAGGGTGGGGGGGTTCGAGGCCAGCGCCTCGAGCCTCCGGGGTAAAGGTAGGGGGGGGGTTGGGGAGGGGTTTCGAGGCCAGCGCCACGAGCCTTCGGGGGTAGGTTAGGGGGTGGGGGAAGGGGGGTTTCGAGGCCAGCGCCTTGAGACTCCTGGGGGTAGGGTTAGGGGGGGTTTCGAGGCCATCGCCTCGAGCCTCCTGGGTAGGTTAGGGGGGGGGGGTTTCGAGGCCAGCGCCTCGAGCCTCCTAGGGTAGGTTAAGGGGGGGAGGGTTCGAGGCCAGCGCCTTGAGCCTCCTCGGAGTAGGGTAATAGGGGGGGGTTCGAGGCCAGCGCCTCGAGCCTCCTCGACGTAGGGTTAGGGGGGGGCATCGCCTCGAGCCTCCTAGGGTGGGTTAAGGGGGGGGGGGTTCGAGGCCAGCGCCTCGAGCCTCCTAGGGGTAGGTTAGGGGGGGGGTTCGAGGCCAGCGCCTCGAGCCTCCTAGGGGTAGGTTAGGGGGGGGGGGTTTCGAGGCCAGCGCCTCGAGCCTCCTAGGGGTAGGTTAAGGGGGAGGGGGTTCGAGGCCAGCGCCTCGAGCCTCCGCAGGGTAGGTTAGGGGGGGGGTTCGAGGCCAGCGCCTCGAGCCTCCTCGGGGTAGGTTGGGGGGGGGGTTCGAGGCCAGCGCCTCGAGCCTCCTCGGGGTAGGTTAGGGGGGGGGTTTCGAGGCCAGCGCCTCGAGCCTCCTCGGGGTAGGTTAGGGGGGGGGGGTTTCGAGGCCAGCGCCTCGAGCCTCCTCGGGGTAGGTTAGGGGGGGGGTTTCGAGGCCAGCGCCTCGAGCCTCCTCGGGGTAGGTTAGGGGGGAGGTTTCGAGGCCAGCGCCTCGAGCCTCCTCGGGGTAGGTTAGGGGGGGTTTCGAGGCCAGCGCCTCGAGCCTCCTCGGGGTAGGTTAGGGGGGGGTTTCGAGGCCAGCACCTCGAGCCTCCTTGGGGTAGGTTAGGGGGGGGGGTTTCGAGGCCAGCGCCTCGAGCCTCCTTGGGGTAGGTTAGGGGGGGGGGGTTCGAGGCCAGCGCCTCGAGCCTCCTCGGGTAGGTTAGGGGGGGGGTTTCGAGGCCAGCGCCTCGAGCCTCCTTGGGGTAGGTTAGGGGGGGGGGTTTCGAGGCCAGCACCTCGAGCCTCCTCGGGTAGGTTAGGGGGGGGGTTTCGAGGCCAGCGCCTCGAGCCTCCTCGGGGTAGGGTAGGGGGGGGTTTCGAGGCCAGCGCCTCGAGCCTCCTTGGGGTAGGTTAGGGGGGGGTTTCGAGGCCAGCGCCTCGAGCCTCCTCGGGGTAGGGGAGGGGGAGGGGGGTTCGAGGCCAGCGTCTCGAGCCTCCTCGGGGTAGGTTAGCAGGGGGGGTTCGAGGCCAGCGTCTCGAGCCTCCTCGGGGTAGGTTAGCAGGGGGGGTTCGAGGCCAGCGTCTCGAGCCTCCTCGGGGTAGGTTAGAAGGGGGGTTCGAGGCCAGCGCCTCGAGCCTCCTCGGGGTAGGGTAGGGTGGGGGGGTTCGAGGCCAGCGCCTCGAGCCTCCTAGGGGTAGGTTAAGGGGGAGGGGTTCGAGGCCAGCGCCTCGAGCCTCCGCAGGGTAGGGGGGTTCGAGGCCAGCGCCTCGAGCCTCCTCGGGGTAGGGTAGGGTGGGGTGGTTCGAGGCCTGCGCCTCGAGCCTCTTCGGGGTAGGGTAGGGGGGGTTCGAGGCCAGCGCCTCGAGCCTCCTCGGGTAGGGTAGGGGGGGTTCGAGGCCAGCGTCTCGAGCCTCCTCGGGGTAGGTTGGGGGGGGGGGGGTTCGAGGCCAGCGCCTCGACCCTCCTCGGGGTAGGTTGGGTGGGGGTGGTTCGAGGCCAGCGCCTCGAGCCTCCTCGGGGTAGGTTGGGGGGGTTCGAGGCCAGCGCCTCGGGCCTCCTCGGGGTAGGTTGGGGGGGGTTCGAGGCCAGCACCTCGAGCCTCCTCGGGGTAGTTTGGGGGTGGGGGGTTTGAGGCCAGCGCCTCGAGCCTCCTCGAGGTAAGTTGGGGATTTGGGGGTTCGAGGCCCTCCCGGGTAGGTGGGGGGTTCGAGGCCAGCGCCTCTGGCCTCTGGGGTAAGGGTAGGAGGTGGGGTTCGAGGCCAGCGCCTCTGGCCTCCGGGGTAGGGGTAGGAGGTGGGGTTCGAGGCCAGCGCCTTGGGCCTCCGGGGTAGGGGTAGGAGGTGGGGTTCGAGGCCAGCGCCTCGGGCCTCCGGGGTAGGGGTAGGAGGTGGGGTTCGAGGCCTCCGGGGTAGGGGCTTGAAATTTTGGTATGTTCACTACTCCTTATACATAAATCGCGTTAAGTAATGGCGTTTTATGAGTATATTTATGTTTTTCTTATAAATTATTGAAATTATGATATTTCCACTACTCTTTATACATAAATCGCGTTCAGTGATAGTGTTTTATGAGTAAAATTATATTTTTCTTATAAATTATTATAATTACGATATTACCACTACACTTTATATAGAAATTTTGTTCAGTAATATAGATTTGTGAGTATTTCGATATTGCCACTACTCATTACACATAAATTGCGTTCACTGATAGCATTTTATTATTAAAATCACGTTTTTCTTATAAATTATTGAAATTACAATATTGTCACTACTCTTTATATATAAATTGCGTTAAGTGATAGAGCTTTACGAGTAAAATTATGTTTTTCGTATAAATTATAAATTATTTAATTACGATATTGCTACTACTCTTTATACTTAAATCACGTTCACTGATATAGTTTTATGAACAAAATTATGTTCTTCATATAAATTATTGAAATTACGATATTGCCATTACTCTTTATACATAAAATCGCGTTCATTAATAAAGATTTGTGAGTAATATTATATTTTCAAATAAATTATTGAAATTACGATATTGCCACTACTCATTACACATCAATCGCATTCAGTGATAGTGTTTTATTATTAAAATCACGTTTTTCTTATAAATTATTGAAATTACGATATTGCAACTACTCTTTATAAATAATCGCGTTCAGTGATAGCGTTTTATGAGCAAGATTATGTTCTTTTTATAAATTATTGAATTTACAATATTGCCACTACTCTTTATACATAAATCGTGTTCAGTGATATCGTTTTATGAACAAATTATGTTTTTTCAAATAAAATATTGAAATTACGATATTGCTACTACTCATTACACATATATCGCGTTCATTGATATCGTTTTATGAGTAAAATTATGTTTTTCTTATAAATTATTAAAATTACGACATTGCCACTACTCATTATACATAAATCGTGTTTAGTGATGACATTTTATGAGTAAATTTATATTTTTCATAGAAGTTATTGAAATGACGATATTGTCACTACTCTTTATACATAAATCGCATTCAGTGATACCGTTTTATAAGTAAAATTAGGCCAAAGTTATCTCTAGCCCCTTAAAGTTGTCCTCATTATTCATTTAGACACCTCAACTTGACTTGGTACCTATTACACACTTTAATATTAACAAATATGTGTCTATTGAACACAAAATGATAATGAGCATAAAAAATATTTTGAGCACTGACTTCAAAACATATGGAAGAATAGAAAGTAATAAACATCTGAGGAAGGAAAAACCAGGTCATTGGAACGAAACATTTGGCATCAAAAGAGAAACTAACAGGGAAGAGTCAAGCTCTTAAAAATAAAGAAAAATTTCAAGCATAAATCGCACGTAGAAGGCATATTTCTTGCTTTAACCAACCAAAAACAATCAGTAAAAATCCTTTTTATCGAATAACAACGATGAACCTAAAGATGAAATATTTAAGCGAACAAAGGGGGGTCAACGGGGACCTTCAACTTATAAACAAACATTAATCTAATCTAGTTAAAACCAAGATGAAGTTTACCTTTAAAAAGTGCAGCGAAATGGGACAACGAAGAGCTGAGCGATTGTTTCACCACGAAACTCAAACACTAACTACGACGAAGAAATTCGAGTAGAATATCGCCCTCGAACTACTGATTCTGTTATCCTTGTATTTTTTGGAAGTATTAGCAGTAGGTCTTTCTAACTAGTTTCTAAAGCTTTTCTGCTCTACCACTAAAAAACTTCGCTCCCAAAAAAAAAATCCCCAACTCGATGAAAGTCTTTCTAAAGTTTTTTTTCTCTTTTCTCCTCTGTTTTCTGCCTACCCTTTCCAGAAAAATTTTTCTAAGCCCAAAAAAAAATCCCCCCTCTCATAAAAAGAAAAAGATTATTTATACCCGGAGATTAGGGTTCGAAAAAAGGGTAAAGGCTGGACAAAACGACCTAGGCCCACTGATTTCAAAATTCAAAAATCTTTCGTCGATCCGGGTAGACACCCTTTTTCTCTGAGACTTCAAGCTATTCCATAAGAGGAGGGTTGGGTCGGGTCGTAAAAGAAAGGGAAAATTTCATATATGGCAAACTTAATTGATTAAATAACATTATATGGGTATAGTTTACCTAATTACATTCTATGGGTATAGTTTAGTTATTTAGGTATCTTTAATTTTGTATATAACGTTTCTTTTGTTTTTTATTTATACAATTATCTTTTAGAAAAAGTGGTTTGTAACTGAAGCGTTAAATAAGCTAACAATAAATTTAGATAATGCCATAATTTAAGGTAAACGTTCAAATTCATTTTTTTTCAAAAAATAAGAAGTATACAGCAATTGAAAGACAAGATAAACTTGTTTCTACGCTTTGACGAAGCAGTAGTTCATCCATTTTTTTTGTTTTTCTGTATATTCGAATACATGTAATGGTTCATTGGATGAAAATTCATGTTTATTAGTGCAATAATTATACAATGTTCTATTGGATTTACAAATTTGGATGTATGTGCGTTCCTTAGTGTGTTGAGAACTGTATATGTCCATAACGTAAGTGTATATAATTTTTTTTGAAGTGTTTTTCTTTTGAAAACTGATTTGAGTATTTATCGTAAACGGCAGTATGTTGTAGCAGTAATTTCAATTTCCAGTTGTATATTAAGTTTTTTTGTATACAATGGTCGTGTTATTTAATTGTATATAAGTATGAAATTTTAGTTTTGTATCTATTTGCATTACCTGTGATATAGTTGTGTAGTATATGTTCTGTGATTTCTAATTTTGCATATACAAATACTGAAGTAATGTATATGTTGAAAAAATATATAAATTTTTTAAGATGAAAATCCATAGGATACAATTATATACTTTTTTTGATGTAGTATTTGTATATTCGAAAGAAGATCAGTGTAAACATAAGTTTGTCATTATTTATTAATCTGATTGTATAAAAGTGTTGTATTAATTGTATATATGATTTCTGTGAATGATTTGAAATAAAATTTTGTTTAAAAATTCTACAGATAATGGCCTCATTGGCTATTTTGGTTATGCATTCTGGAAAATGGACGATACAAATATGTATTATACTATAGAGGGAATAGTTTTTAAGGAATAATCAATGTTTCTTGAGTTTTATACTACTATTGCCACACAGATTGGTGTTGATATGACTAATAAGATTTTGAAGATTGAGTACAAGGTTGAAGAAAGGAATAAACGAATGGTTATACACAATGACATGGGTGTCAGGGTGTACGTAATGCTTAAAAAGGCCAACATTGATTTTAACAAGTTTTCGATTTGTATAACTATTTTGGATTCATGTGATAGACAGATTTCTCAGTGTCAAGGTCTATCATATGGAGAGATGGGGGTGTTGGCAACTGTTGCAGAAAATGATTCTCATGGTATGATTGTTGCTGAATCGGAGGAAACAAATGTTGCATTTGTATCGATTGATACAACTGGGGTGATTTCAGATGAATCTAACAAGTATGTTGAGGTTGATCAAGTATACAAGGATAGATCTTAATTGCTTGGTGAAGATTTATTGAGGGAGATAACTGGAACAGATTGCTTTTTCTTTTTCCTAATCGGAGAGGAACATTCAATAACTTTCTCTTTTCCTTTTCTGCTTGTTATAATAGGCGGGTTTTGAAAATCATCATCCGGCTCTGTAGCTTTATTGTGATCAGAACACTCAATCTGCGGGGCCTGTGAAACTGATTGGCCTGTCGGTGGAGGAAGTTGGAGGATTTTAATTTCCATCGCTGTTGGTTCAATATTTCTGAACTTAATCTGCATAATCATGAAAAATTGTAAGTCAATATAATCAAAATGTGATATACAAATTGTAGTTAAAAAATGCATACCGGATTATATGCATCTTTAAAGATTGTTTTCATGAAATAATCAAAACGAGGATGGTCGTTCTTAGTCACCCAATTGATAATCCGAGGAATGTGACTAGAAACCTTGACAGCAATTTTGTCATCAACATACAAGCAACATTCATAAAACCAAACTTGCATTGGAAGGGGGAAGCCCTGAATCCTATAGTACTGTCAAGTTGGCTTTATCTTGTTGTTGATCGATTTGGCAAGTTCATTAAAAGCCTTCCGACCCCACGGATAATTCATAAATTTACCTGTTTCAACCAAATCAAAGTCCAACCTATCTATTGTTGTTGTAGTAGGTTCGGCGGACATGATAAATTCATGTATATAATATAGAATCCCAAACTTGTATGCATCTTCCTGATTGTCACCCCATACCTTTGCTTTAAAAGCTTCAACCAATCGACCTTTAGTGACAGGAGAATTTTCTGGAAAATACTCAGCAATGATTCTATTGGGTTGATCAGTATCAAAGCAGAAGTCAGCAACATTATCAGAATAATTCAAACCAGAAATTATTGAAAACTCCCTGATTGTGAATCGAAGCGTTGTGCCATTTATATAAAAAAGTATTGCATTGACAGAACTACCTACCAACTCCCTCAACATAAAGCATCTAAACAATTGTGCTTGCACATGACATCGTCTCATTGTTGTCAACTGTGCAAAACACGATGATGTACATATACGATTATATTGATTTGGAGGCAGTTTATTCTGAAGCTCATTCAATGTATTGATTTGCGTATAACATTGCATGTGAATTGTCCTTTTTTCATGGTTCTTGCAAATAAATCTGACTACCTAAAAAAACAGGGAAAAGCTACATTATTTCAATCAAGGGCTACATATAAATACATTTTTTTGTATATATAACCAAAAAAAGTATAAATAAAATTATACATTTGTAATTGCGTTTCTTTTGTATATATGTACAAACTTACTTTTTTTGTATATTAGTATGTGTACATGAATATGGTACTTAAACATGTCAATATATACAACTGTCTTAATGACTTGTATATACTACAATAATATATAAACTTAATATATACTTAACTTCAATAATTTGTATATAACTACTAAAATATACAAATTATAATCATATATGAAATTTTCCCATCTCTATAACTAAATACAATTACTTTTTGTATATGTATACAAAAACAAAAATAATATGGAGCCTTTAATATACAATCCACTACTACCCCTATTAAAACTTTAGTATATTATTCATTATCCATAACTTAAAATATGTATAAACTAATCAAATCTACAGACATGTACAATAACTAAAGGAATATACAAATAAATAATGGAAGATATATACAAATAACTAAAACATGTGTGTACTAAACATGCAATATACTATATACAATTATGTGAATACAAAAATTACTTAAACAAATAATTTTTTGTATATTTACACCTAAGTAACAAAAATATTGTATCTAAAGTTGTGTTTTAAGCCACTACCTCATGATTGTGATGTTCTTCAGATCCGTCAATTTCAGATGCACTCTCCTCTGAATCACTGTTTACTGCTTTCCTCTTTCTTCCTCCTTGTACAATTTTAATGCCTCTAGCTTTGGCATTGTTAAGAACTTTTTGAACTGCCGTAGGATCATATTTTTTCTTTGATCTCAATTCTTCCATTGTTTGTTCATGTTGAACTTGTTTGGATTTTACCATAGACCCTACATCAACCCCAAAATCTTGAGTTAAACCCATTGAAAACGAGGGTAAATTGTCAACAAAATTGATATGCAATGGGATACCTCTGGTAATCCTCATAGATGAAGATGATTCATTCATTCTGATTTTGAAGAATTTGTAATCTAATAAGAACAATCGATTATTTCATCAAAAAAATATGAAAAAAAGTAAGAAACACAATACATATACAATTGTTGAATAAGAAAAAAAAAATTGTACACGACTAAATTTTAGGATTACCTGCGAAAGTTGAATTCAATTTCGGGAGGGAGAAATTGAATTTTTGTCAGTTTGAAATTCAAAATCGGATAGAAGTATTGATTATAGGAGAAAAAGATGGAATATGAATATGAGAGATAATATTGATTTGTATAAAATTATATACAAAATTAAAAAAAAAGGTTTTTATACGATTGGTTTAGGAATAGGTGGTGGACCCCATTAATTATAGCAAAAAAAAAGAAACTATAATTATAGAAAGTAAATAAATTAAACTATACCCTTATTATATAATTACTTAGGGATGTTTGCCATCCCATGTAATTTTCCCTAAAAGAAGGGAAAGGGAGGGGATGAGAATTGGGGTTAGTCTGGGTTATTTGGGAAATGGGCTGAGATAAGCTGATGGATTTCAGCTAGAATTGTATCTGGATAAGCCCAAACAAATTTTAAAGCTAGCCAAATTGAATTTGATCAGTGAGATTGCCAAAATTGGGACAAAACGAATTAACACGAACTAATCAATGAGCTTCTTATCTTCGACGAAATAAAATAATTAACTTAATTAAAATTAATTTAAAATATAAACTATTATATAACTAAACTCAATAGCCGAATAATCAAAATAAAATCTTTTTGAGATGATTTTCAACTAATCATATACTAGTTATATACAAAATTTGTAAATTATATATATGTATTATGGAAAGCGATGAGATCCACTAAAATTTTAAATTTTTTTTACTAATTATTTTAAGTCGTTTTGAATCGAGAAGCTTGGTAATTAATTCATATCGTCGAGGGTCAAAATTGGGTGTCAACACTCATGTATTTAGTTAGTAGTTTAATTACATTTTCAACAGCTTAAATGTGATTTTTTTTTTCATGTTATGATTAGTATGAATATATTACATTTCTTGCCTTCATGTTAGTTTCTTTAGTCGATATTAATGTTTGTTGTCTTACATGGACTATGACCGAAAGTTTGAGTTTATTCTTAGTTTTTGTCGAGATGTATAAGCTTCCATTGTTTATATGTTCATATGAACCTGTAATACTTTGTAGGAAAAATTACATAAGTGAAGGTCTTTTATTTAATAATTACCATTAAGTATACTTTTAATTTATTATTATTTTTGTCAACTTTTAGCAATACTTACTTAAAACAATTTTAAAACAACTTTAATACATATTTAATACATTTGTAATACAACACTAATTCATAATGCAAGCTTCACTTTAAAAAATTTCATAAAACTTACATATGTCATACAAATGAATTATAACTATTTTTAACACACATTTAATATTTTTTTCTCACCACTTATAATTTTTATGTAATACAAATGAATTATACGTAGTATTTTAAGCACACGTTTTGTAGTGATATATAACTAGAAAATTTCATAACAATTCATACATAATACTAGAAATGTGTTAATACTTAATTAGAAGACAGAAAAATGATCCAAATTCTTATAGTAAACTAATCAACTTCTAAATATACTAAAAAAAACTTATTCCTTATTCTTTATCATAAGGCCTAACATTTTTGCAAGTCTTCATGGTGTGATCTTGTTGTCCACAGTGTATGTTGAGTGGATCTCTTTTAAATCATAATTACTTAAGTTAAATATACTTTTTAATTCATAAACTGCATAAAACTTGTATCAATAATTAATTAGACAAGTAATCTAATCGTAACAAATGAAGTGGCATAATAAATTGCCAAATGAATTAAACTTGAATTAAAAATATATTACAATCATATTAAAGTTGAATTAGAAGGGAATTAAACATGAATGCAAAATGTAGCAAACGAAAGAGCTCTATGCGATTTGTAAACTGAATAAAACTTGTATCAATAATGAATTAAACAAGTAATTCAATCATAAGAAATCAACCAATAAATTGCAAAATGAATTAACATGTATTAAATGTGCGTTACATAAATATTATAGTTGAATTAGAAGAGGGAATTATGCATGGATAAAAAAAATGTAACTAATAAAACACCTGACAATGATCTATAGAGTGAATTAAGTTTACCTCAATAATGAATTAAACAAGTAATCTAATAGTAACATATAATAAACTACAAAATGAATTAAATTTGCGTTAAAAGTGTATTACACAATATTAAAGTTGAATTACAAGAGAAAATTAACAATGAAAAATGTAATTAACGAAAGACAAGACAATAATTTATAGATTGAATTAAATACAATTTTAATACAGTTTAATACAATTTTAATACAATTATGAAACATATCTAATACAACTTCAATACAATTAAGATATAGTTCCATAAGCGTCACTTTTTTCGAATTTTAAGCTAATATTTCTCCTAAAATCAATTACAAATTTAACCAAATCCTCTTTGAATTGAGATATAAACTCCAAACGACATTTTCAATTATTTTTAAGAACTACCTATCCAAACTAATCACAAATTCGTAAATTCAAATAATGAATTCAAAATTTGAAGCTTTATAATGACCATCAATGATGAACTCTTGATTCTGTAATTTTAAAGATTTGAAATTTCTGCTTAAAAACGTGATTTTGTACAAATTTGTGATCTTTCTATTCCTCTGTTCATCTTAATTTTGAATAAAAATAGTGACATGTTGGCAAAACTTGATTTGAGGATGTAGTGGCGGAGCCAGAAATTTTTAAAAGGGTGTCCAGAAATAGCAACTTGTAATGTTAAGGGTGTCCAAAATAGATTATTTAATCATTTCGTATATCATTTTACTTGTATATACGCTAATTTTTTCCGACGAAGGGTGTCCAATTGGACACCCTTGACAGAATGTGGCTATGCCACAGTGAGATGATTATTCAAATGAGAAGTTCAAAAGAAGAAAGAGGAAAAAAAAAGAGGAAGACGAATAAAGTCAGAGAAAGAGAAAGAGAAATAGAAGAGTAAAAAAAAAAAGAAACGAAGAAGCAAAAGAGTAAAAAGAAAGAAAAAAACGAAGAAGCAAAATAGTGAAAAGAAGAAGAGGAAAAAGAGTTGAGAAAGCGGTGAAGAAGAGAAGAGTGAAAAGTAGAAGAGGAAAAAGGGTTGAGAAAGAGGCGAAGACTTTGCAATCTTTATAATTCCAAAAAAAATGTTATATTTAGTTAGAAAAATTATGAAACAAAAGTATTTTAGTATGCAATTGACGGAAATCAACTCCAAAAATAAAAATATAAAGGATAGAGAAACGTACAATTTCATTTTTGAAATTAGTTTAAGAGAAATAAAATCAAAAGTTTGTAGAGTATCAATTCGAATCGTAGGATATATTTTTCATAGTAATTACTCCATTTGTTCCAATTTATATAAGGATAAATTATCTATGTACATATCCTTTTTCCCCATAATTTCCATTATTCCCAATTAGCTCTAAAATTTTCCAAAATCCCTTATGTTACTACCACTCCCCCAAACGCTGGATACATAAATTCTAACTCCCAAAATCAATATTTATCCCTTCCTTATTTTACTCCACAAATCTCTCTTTATTTTTAGTCACAGAATCTTGATAGTTATTTTCTGTAGGTTAAGGAACTTTTGTCCCTTCGGGGACATTCGATAAAAAAAATATTCTGTAGGTTAAGGATATTTTTAGACAAAAAAGTTTAAAAAGAATACGTACGAGTCTTTTAACTATTTTTAAAATACTCCAAAATTTATAATAAAATAAAATAAGTGAACTTCAAATTTTCTACACTAAAACGTTGTCACACCCCGAGCCTACACCCCAAACGTGATCGACACCCATTAACTATTGCTGGCCTTGAGCGAACCCTTGACCTGACTTACTTAACTCAGCGGAAGACTTAACTAAATAATAAACAAGAATCATTCTTACAAAGATAACTTTAAAATAAATGTCTTGGCCAAAATGACATTTAAGTCTCAATAGAAATACTTAAACATAATAGTCTGGCCAAAATGACACTTAAATCTCATAACAAAGTGTTTGAAATACAGAAATAATAGACTCAAACTAAATTGTATGACTGTATATGTGTCACGCCCCGAGCCTACACCTTGGACGTGGCCGGTACCCAATGATCATTGTTGGCCTTGAGCTAACCCTTGGTCTGACTTACTTAACTCAACGGAAGACTTAACTCAATGATAAAACAAGACACATTCTCATAAATAACTTAAATCAACGTCTTGGCCAAAATGACACTTAAGTCTCAAAATATAATATTTGAAATAAAAGAGACTCAACCGAACTAACTAACTATCCATCTATGAAGCCTCTAAACATACTACGATGAATGTCGGGACAAACCCACAACATTCTATAACGAAAAGACTGGAAAGAAATAACAAGGATTTTCCGGAATGCAATGAGGCTCACCACTGACTCTGAGTGCTCAAACTGGATCAACGAGGTGCTGGATGCTTATCCAAGTTACCTACGTCTGCATCATAAGACAATGCAGACCAATTGACATCAGTACATTGAATGTACGAGTATGCGAGTTGAAATGATAGACAACAACTTAAGCATTTTGGGATGAAGACATGTAGAGTAATGTGTCTTTTGGGTGAAGGTGCTGTGAGTTTACTATGATACAACGCAATTTAAAAAAAATAATATTTTTTCTTAGAAAATATTATTCCTAAAGATGGATGTTGAGTATTATACATATGCAAAAAATCCTATTTAACACAGATTATATACATGTAAAAATAATTAAAACTATAACAATCGCAGGTAATAATTTACCACTTCAAAAAGATAAATAGGTTTAATACTCTTATAACTACTAAATTCATAAAATTTAAATTATAAATTTATTTTTATGTATTCCTTCTAATTATATGTATTCACAATTTTTTTGTCAACACACTCAACATGGTTCCATAATAATATGAAAAAAAATTATTTCTATATTGTCGCATGTCATTAATATATTTTTCTTTATTTACTGTGCATATTAAGGATTTGATTTTATTTAAAATTTAAAATTTTGTTTGCAATTTACGTGAGAATATTAATATATTTTCCTATTATGGTTAAGCTTTGGATTTATTTTTGCTAAAGTAAATTAGGATTTTAAATTTTGCTTTCTTATAAAAGAAAAAACTAAAGAATTTTGGTATGTTATTTGTTTTACAACTAATTGTATTCGTATTTGTTAACTTCAAAATGACATTTCATTAAATAATTTCCTTTTATATTATTGCATCATTAATTTATTTTCCACTAAGATTAGATTTTTGAATGCTACTTCAGTCAATGGCTATATATTGTGCATATTAATGGTTTTGATTTTACTTAAAATTATAAATTTTGTAGCACTGCAATTTATGTTGGAACATTAATATATTTTCCTATTATGGTTAAGCTTTAGACTTGTTTTGCTAAAGTAAATTAGGATTTTGCTTTTGCTTTTTATAAATAAAAATTTAAAAAAAAATTGGTATGTAATTTATTTTACAGCTAATTGTATTCATATTTGATAACTTCAACATGATATTTCATTATATAATTTCCTTTTATATTTGATTTTACTTAAAATTTTAAATTTTGTTGCATTGCAATTTATGTTAGAACATTAATATATTTTCCTATTATGGTTAAGCTTTAGATTTGTTTTTGCCAAAGTAAATCAGGATTTTGATTTTTGCTTCTTATAAAAAACAAATTTTAAAAATTGATATTTAAGTTATTTTACAGCTAATTGTATTCATATTTGTTAACTTCAACATGAGATTTCATTATATAATTTCCTTTAATATCATTGCATCATTAATTTATTTCCCACTAAAGTTAAATCTTTGAATCTTATTCAAGTCAATGTCTATTTAATGTTAATGCATATAAATAAATTTAAGTTTACTTTAAATTTGAAATTACTTTAATTTGTAATTTATGTCATTTATAATTATAATCAATTATTTTATTGTGTATTTGAATTTAATTAATTTATACAAAATATTAAGATATTTCCTATTATAGATAACTTTCAGATTTATTTTTGTTAATATATATTTTCTTTTATCATACAGAAAGTTTTTTTTTTTTTTTTTTTTTAAATGGAGTCTTATTTTGTCTTTTTAAAATCATTTTCATATTTTCTAACTTTAACTTAATAAATTTCATGAATGTATTAAAATATTTGATTAAAAAATTATATTTTAATAATGTGGTGATTATACAAATTATATTTACAGAATTTCCTAATTTTCTCTATGATGAAAATATTATTTTTTATTTATGTTGTTTGACTAAAGAATCAATTATATATCATTTAATAAGAAAATTGTGTATATAAATAAGGGCAATGTCATCTTTTCATAAGTATCATTTGTTGAAAACGTTTTATTTAGGTATGGAGAGAAAAAAGACTAAAGGACGTCAAAAGATACCAATGAAAAAAATTGAAAATAAGGATTCCATGTTTGCTGCATTTACAAAGCGTCGTGAGGGTTTGTACAAAAAATCTAGCGAATTCGCTATAGAATGCAATGTTGACATTGGAATAATGATGATTTCCCCTACTGGTAAGCCTCATTCATTTTTTCACCCTACTGTTGATGCAGTTATTTCTCGTTTTCAGAATCCTAATATGCAGTTAGGTGAAAGTACAAATCTAGAGGCGAATGCTGCTAGAAATGAAGTGAATCAACTCAAAACTAGGCTTGAAGAACTTGATGTCATAGAAGATATTGTGATTACTAAGAAAAATTCTTATGAACAAATGGAAGAAACAAGACAAAAAGGCTGGTGGGAGTCGACTGAGCAGCTCAATGCAGATGAAGTGTTCATATTTGAAACTTGGTTAAATGAAACTAGTTCTAATTTACACCATCGTTTGAATCAATTTGAAATTGAAGCTTCATCCTCAATGAGATGAATCTATTGGAATGTGAAATTTGAAATGTTCAAATTGCAAATGCTTCATCCTAAATCATCACTTATGGATATAATTGGGAAGACTCTAGTAAGTTTAAATCTATATTAATAATGTTGTGTTTTAAAAAAATTATTTCAATAATGCTACAAACATGTATCTGATATGCTTTTCATTAATAATATATTGATATGGTTAGTCTGGATTATTGTTTATGAGAATGAAATTTCATGTGTTGTTTAGAAATAATATATATATATATATATATATATATATATATATATATATATATATATATATATATATAGAGAGAGAGAGAGAGAGAGAGAGAGATTTACCGATGACTGCATACAATTGACATTAAATTTCATTTAAACATCTCAACTAAAATTTATTTATTTTAAATACATCGAATAAGACTTAAAGATATCATTTCAACATGTTTTATTAAGTCGACACATTTCTACATGTTTTACTAAGTCAACACATTTCAACACGTTTTACTAGGGATGACAATGGGCCCGGGCGAATGCGGGGCGGTGTGGGTGGGATGCGGTGCAGATGGAGGTGGGTGTTTTATAAACTAATGCAAAATGGGGCAGATTGCGGATATATATGATTTTATGTTGGTCCAAACTTAAAGTTAACTTTTTTACATTTATTAAGATAATTTTTATAAAGCTACTAAAATATTCAAGATAGTAAATCAAAATGGTTCAATAAAGAATATACAATTTCTACATGTTTTCTAATGACCTCTAAAAATAAATTTATTTTTATGAATTTTATTTTAGAATCAAACTTAACTAGAAAAATAAAATATTTAAAACTTTATGCGGTGCGGTGCGGAGGGGGTGGGGCGGATTGAAAATGAAAAAAGTTGTTATATGGGACATGGAAAGGCAGATTAAAAAATATGCGGGTTAAGCTCAACCCCCACCGCCCCATTGTCATCCATACGTTTTACTAAGTCGACACATTTTAACATGTTGACGAGTCACTGAATGTATATATTTTTAACCCGCAGTGTGTCAAATAATAGTATAGAAAAATGTCGAACCCACAGAGATTGATTTGTCTATTCTACATATGTTTCTTGTTTTAAATACTATTTAAGAAAATCAAAAATAGTTGAAGGGTGAATCAATTAATTAATGATACAAAAAGTAGAGAAAATACTTTAGTTTTCACAATATATTAAAAGGTGTTGGGGATGACTTCACTCAACATTTCTATATAAAGTAAATTATTTATTCCTAAATTTATATTTCTCATAAAGTATAAATACCTCTCACGATTATATTTATATATTATTACTGAAATTAAACAATCAAATGCACTCCTCTCGGTTATACAATTTAATTGCCAAAATAGTAATATTTAAGAACGAAAAATGTGTACTTGAACTAAAACATATTTTCTAAGTAAGTCTCTTTCGATTAACTTACTTGTTATAACTAACTATTACACTATTCGCCTCTCTCGATTACAAATAAGTGTAGATTAATTATAACATAAAATAGATAGATGTCACTACAATATTAGCAATATACCAATACTCCAATTAACAATATTACTTCTTCCGCCTCTCTCGATTACAAAATTAGTTATATGTTAATACGTAGTAATCAATGGATATATGTTAATAATTAAAATAACATTTAACTATAAAATAAATAAAAATGAAATCTATAGCTTATGTTCATACTCATAAAATTTAGATATAATAACTACTATTATATAGAAATATCAAGATCCGTCAACTTTCCAACACAAAAGAAAATTACTCCATAATAGAAATAGTATTACTAATGAAAATATTCTTCTCCATTAAATAAGAAAATAGAAGAAATATTCAAGAAGAATAATTTCACTATTTAATTAAAAGCAGGAACTAGAATAATTTTCAACATCAAATACTTAAAAAAGTAGTACAAGAAGAACTTGAAGAAATATATCGATTGTTTTGTTTTTGGCCCTCTCTACCCTGCTATATCAATTCATTTCTCGTGCAATTTATAGCAATTCTCTGAAGAAGAAAATCATCATTTTCTTTCATTTTTTCCACTTTGTAGTTGATAATTTTGACAAAATCAAAATGGTAGGTCAAATGTATACCAACATTTGACAAAGTTTTTTTCATTTAACTTGTCTTATGCTTGTTTTCCATTTTGGTGGCTATCATGCTACCATATTTTTCAACTTTATTTTCCATATTTGCTCAATCTTTCGTTCCTCTCTTTCATAATTCTTTAATATCTCCATTTGTGTTGGATAATTTCTTGTAAATCGACACTTGTTTTTTTTTGCCACATATCTACTTAGTTGATATTTTCTTATTATAATGCAACATTTTCTGTAAAGAAAGATTAAAAATATTAGTATTAAAATTAAATAACAACTTAATATATATATGATATTTTTCTCTTATCAAATTCCCCCATACTTAAATATTTGCATGTCCTCATGCAAAGATAATTAATAATAATATTATAATGGCTAAAATATTTTGAAATATAAACATGATAGCTTATGAAAGAATAATCAACCAAAAAGTCTATACGAGTTCAACAATCTTTAACCTCACTCATAATCACTAATTGAAAACTGAAATAATAATATTTCCTAATCCCAAATTTTTCTTACCGAATGAAGAGGGATGCCCATATATCACACAATATGAAATAATGAAGGGCATATGTAAAGAAAATTCACTCACTCTCAACAAAAAAGTATCTCATGTTATCGAAAATAATCATAAACTTGACTATTATGTGATTCTCCACTAATGTAGGAGTCTTTGAGTTGAGATCGTGTAGGGCTTTTATAAGGTTGTAATGTAAGCTTAAGGATGGACAGGATATATATATGGATAATAGTGACTAGAATTTTCTTTTAGGCATTACATTATATTTTCTAGCTCAAGCACTGTTTTCAGCCATTTTCTTTTGAACCTTAATTTTTTTTAAAATTATTTTATTTTTTTTTTTGATTTTTTTTCTTTTTTTTTGATGTCTCAAGAGATTTTTCTTTATATATTTTCTTTTCACCATTCACTCTTAGCCTTGTCATTCAAAATTATTCTCAAAGTGCCTAAAAGGAATATAGGGTGAATAAATATTAAGTGATGATTAAAATAAGGTTGAACATTAAAGTTTGGTAAAAAAAAAAAAAGAATAATTTATTTAGGCTCAAGGGGGTTTTCAAGAGATAAAGAATCATAAAAGGTAGGTCAATTCAGACCATGTTTAAACAAGGAAGGCCTACTTTCATTTCTTAACTCAAAATCTACCTAAAATTTCGTCTCAAACCACATTCAAGTCAAGTTTTAGATTTTTCAAATAAGCATGAGAACAAGGTAATATACACTTTCCACACAATGGACTTGGGACTAGTGAACACCATACTTTCAATTACCAATAAACAAATATGAGTTTGGAAAGATAGTCATACAACTCCTGAATGAAATTCGGTTGGATTTATCTTTCTTGTGTCCCATCATTTTTAAATCAAATCAATTTTAGTCAATTTTATTTATCAAAATAAAGATAACAACTAAAAATCCTAAAAAAAATGTTCGATTCAAAATATTACGATCATGGCAAAGAATCGAACAAGAAATCCATGAAAGTACATGAAAGTATATATATATACACACTTTTTTAATTATTAATTTTTTTATTTTTTTATTTTAAAAAAAGAGCACACATAATTGTTTTTTTATTTTTATTTTTTTAAAAATACTCACATAAACGAAAACATATTCATATAAATATACTCCCACACTTAAACAATGTCATGTCCCATGACACACTACATAAAAAAAAAAAAAAAAAATGCTTCCCTGATTCTTTTTTTTTTTTTTGTGAACTGCATCCCCAATTTTGAATTAACTCCATGTTTTCTCGCTTCTTGGGAATCCTCTGTTTAAAGGGAAAAAATAATTAAGGAAAACATGCATATATATATAAGAGGAAAGAAAAAAATAGTTCTGTGTCGCCAGCTCGACTTTTTAATATTATTCTAAGCAAAGAGAATTGTTGATGTTTGGTTGTCAAAAATTCTGGTGACATAAGGTTTCAACCGATGACCGTTTACTTTGAATTTTTCTCCCCCATTACTATGTTGTATTTCGATTGCACCATAAGGGGTCACTTCAGTTACAATGTATGGTCCTGTGCAACGTGACTTGAATTTTCCTGGGAATAGTCTCAATCGACTATTGTACAATAGAACATGATCTCCAATTTTAAATTTCTTTTGGCGAATGAGTTTATCATACCATCTTTTTGTCTTTTCTTTGTACAATTTAGCATTTTCATATGCTTCAAGTCTGAACTCATCGAGTTCATCAAGTTGCAATAAACGATCTTTACCTGCATCTGACAAATCCAGATTAAATATTTTTATAGCCCAATAAGCTTTATGTTCCAATTCAACAGGTAAATGACAAGCTTTTCCAAAGACTAATCTATAAGGCGATGTGCCAATAGGTGTTTTGAAAGTTGTTCTATATGCCCATAATGCATCATCTAATTTTGTAGACCAATCTTTTCGAGAAGATCCAACGATTTTCTCTAAAATTCTTTTTAACTCCCTGTTGGATACTTCTACTTGCCCGCTTGTTTGAGCATGATATGGAGTTCCTGTTTTATGAGTTACTCCATATCTTGACAATAAACTAGCGAATTGTCTATTTACAAAATGAGTTCCCTGATCACTTATGATAACTCGTGGAGTTCCGAATCTAGAAAATATATTCTTTTTAAGAAAATCACAAAAAACACGATTATCATTTTTTCTAGTAGCTACTGCTTCTACCCACCTTGAGACATAGTCATCAGCTACTAAAATGTATTCACAACCATTTGACGGAGGAAATGGACCCATAAAATCGATGCCCCAAACATCAAATATTTCGCATACCTGAATAGAGTTAAGAGGCATTTCATCCCTTTTTGAAATGTTACCACTTCTTTGGCATTTATCGCACGCGGCGACATAATTTCTTGCATCTTTAAATAGAGTGGGCCAGAAAAAACCTACTTCAAGTACTTTTGCGGCTGTTTTTCTTCCTCCGTAGTGTCCTCCAACTGCTCCATCATGACAATGACTTAAGATGTTGTTCATTTCTATCTCCGGTACACATCTCCTGATTATATTATCTGCACAAAATTTAAACAAGTAAGGATCTTTCCAATTATAACTTTAGACATGGATTTTGTTCACAATTTATGTTTTTAACAATTATTTTTGGTATATATGTCACATGTTTTTATTTAATTCACTACTTTGACATATTATCAGCAAGTCTGTTACACGCATCTTAATATTTAAATGATTGATAAAAAGTGTCAGAATAACATAATGAAATTTCACATGAGGTGTTTAAAATGAACAAACTCTAATTGAGGTATCTAAGTGAAAGTTGATGTCACTTTAGGTGGTCAACGGCAATTTTTGCTTAATATATTGCATACAAAAGCATTTGTATACATTACATCAATGAATTGTGATTAATTTTTCCTCTCAATTGATTTATGATTAAAAAAATAAATATTTTATTTGATTTAATATACCACAAACATAATAAATTACAGTTTAAAACAAAATGATAAAAATAAATAAATAAATTCTTTAGGCTGAGACGTGAATATCTTGCTCTCTTTAAGGAGATTCAAGCCCACTGCGACATAATCTATACCGATCCAACAATAATACTCTTGATTTTTCCTTCCAAGATACAACAGCCCAACAACATCGTACGACTCAAATAACTCCAGATTTAAGTTAAAGAGTCCAAAACTTCATATAAGAGCACCTTCCTTCAACATATAATAATCACTTCTCTATGGTGAATATAGTTGAAGACTTGGAGTATTTTCTTTGTCTCAATTATTTCTTTCACTACACTTATCTCACTATACACTACAATATTATTTCACACATCTCATCTTGTTTTGATATCCCCTTCATAAAGGAAGAAATACCATTGTTTATAAGGGAGAAATTCTTCTTTGTATTAAATAAGAATAATGTGGATATATATATATATATATATATATATATATATATATATATATATATATATCACTCTTATAACCTTTATTGACACGATCTACCTTTAATTTCACTCTTTATTCTACCTCATAATGAGGTAGAATAAAGAGTGAAATTAAAGGTAGATCGTGTCAATAAAGGTTATAAGAGTTACACCTAATAATGACCACATTCTCGTCAACTTATACCACTAAATTTATGCACTTAATATTTTAATATTAAAATGCATATACACCAACATATTGTTCATCTATTTTTTCTGATAATATATACCATGATACAAAAAAATGAATTCTTCAGAGTAGATTAAGATATATGTTAGATTTTTCTGACACAAAGGAGAAAAGAAGCAACTATGAAATACTCGATAAATTAAGGGTGAACTCATCGGTGGCCATCTAAATTTGACATCAATTTTCACTTAGACACCTTAACTAGGTTTTGTTCATTTTAGACACCTCATACTATGCCCAACTGTGTCATTAAACACTTTTTCGACAATCTGCCAAATTTGTAAGGTGTGTGTAACACACTCACAGATAATGTGTCAAGTGACGAATTAAATAACGATAGGTGACATATATAAAAAAAAAATTTATTAAATGATGATTTTTAGTAGGAAAAAAATAACTACCAATGACTCATTGACATGTGACATTTATTTAACTAAATATCTTTTTAAAAAAAATTAAACACTTTTAATTAAAAAAAAATTATTCTCACGCCTCCACCCCATATTGTCTTCTCCACTATCCCACCCCCACCTTAAACCCCAACCCCTCTCTCTCTCTCTCACCAGATTGTCTTCTCCACCCCCACCCCCACCCCACCCCCACCCCGACCCTCTCCCACCCAAATGTATCAAAAGAAGAAGCTTTTTTTTTTGTTTGTTTTTGTCATTTTGTGAATGTTGTGAGATAAAAACATTTTTTTTATGGTAGATTGATATTTGAATGTTTGATTTGGTGAATGTGGTAATGCATTTGCTTGACCTTTTTTGGGGGATTTTTTTTTCCTTTTCAACTGAATTTCTGGATCAAAGAATATAAAAGATTGTTGTTTTAGTATATAAATATGGAGTCTCAATCTTTCTACTAAAAATTATATAGCTTATAATTGATTTGGACTTTTTTCGTGATTATGATGTGAGAACGCATACAAATGGATTAGAACGCTAAAATTATTTATTGTAAAAGTAGAATTTGATAATTGAAAATATAATTTCTTGCCATTTCTGAGTTTTTTTTTTCTTCTTAAAAATTGTGTTGATTTTTCTCAAATTATTTTGAGGAGGAAGAAGAACAACAAAATAAGTGAAAGTATTAAAGCTAAAAATTTATGGACGCTAGAATTTACTTTTTGTTTGTGGCATCGTCAAATTTATTTCACCAAGAAAAAAGTTTAAGCTTGGAAAATGGTATCCAAAAATTAGGGAAGAAGAAGAAAAATTAAAATTTGATAAAATGAGGCTCTCACGCGCGTCCACTGAGTGTATCACACTTACTATGTCATCTCAACAAAAAGTGTCAAATTGACACAACGGGGCATGGCATGAGAGGTCTAAATTGAACAAAGCTTAGTTGAGATGTCTAACTGAAAATTAGTGCCAACTTTAGGTGGTCACCGATGGGTTTGACCATAAATTAATAATCTCTCTAAGATAACATAACACCCCGAAAATTTCTAAGTTAATTAAGACTCGAACCATTCTTCATTTACTTGAAGGGTCATATCGGGTGATTCTTAAATTGCTTATATGTGTAAAGGTAAATTCTTTAGTGTGGAATAATTTTGGATATTAATTAAGGTAACTAGAATCTCTTAACACAAAGTTGAGTCAAAAATTTCTTTACCGATTAAGTTTTGATGTAAAATTCTACTTGGGTCAACTTCACACGATCATATCTCTTAGAATATAAGAGTTATGTGGCCTATAATCTATCAAATTAAAGGTATTTGAATCTAATTTTCGACGTCACTAATTTTGCATCAATCCAATTTCAGAGTAAAATTTTATGATCATTTTAGTAACAGATACAGTGCACTGACGAATTAGCCGACGAAAAAACATTAAATAGGAATTGTTTTGTCTTTTTACCTCCAATAAAACTCAAAACGGATTTCTCGACTGGTATAAGACTCAAACAATCATATTTTCATCTTTTAATCCATCATTCTCTCCTATCTCAAACCCTAGGACAAAACCCTATGAAAAAATAAAAGTAGAAGACTCTATTCAAGAATTTTTCAATCTTTTTAAAGATTCTTCTTCAAGATAAGTTTTTCTCCTAGATTTTTCATTATTTTCTACTCAAATTCCTCCATAATTCTTGTCCATAGAGATTTTAAGAAAATAATTCAAGAATCTCGAGATAGGTTTTCTTGATTGTTCTCCTTCAACCTACAGTTTCAAGTCTTCTAACCAAGTTCTTCCAAGATTATTCAAGAACCTTGTTCTTTCATGTATGTAAGGCTATCATATTGTTGCAATAGTTCGTCCTCACGCCCTACATCTACTTTCAAATCAGTAAACAAAAATCTAGGATTTTTTCCTTAGATATGAGTATTGTTGAGATAAGTTGATTTTGAGTTCTTGAGTTTATGTTTCTTTTAAGTAAATTTTATTCCTTATTATTCAGTTTCTATATTTTTATGAGATCCTTGATTTGATTTGTTAATGTCTGTATTTCAGCATGAACTCTATGATTTGAGTTACAAATTTAAAAAGCTTTTAAAGCCAACACTTGAGTTCTTAAGCTGAGTTTTGAGAAAGTAAAGATGAGTTTTGGGGAAAGAGTTTTTAAACCATGATTAGTATGACAATTGAGTATGTCATCAATGTATGGGTACCATAGATATACCATCAATATTTATGCAATATGACTTTTCGAGTCATCAATGATCATATTAAAATATAATTTTGATATTTTTTCGAAAGAATTTTCAAGTATGAATTGAGTTAGAGTATAAGGGGGCTATGTATTCCCAAATATATCAATTTTGATATTGATAAAAGATAAACTGATTTCTAAATGAGTTATGAGTTCAAAAGATATTTTAAGAGCAGTTACTTCTTTTAAGAGGGTAGTTTGAGCAATTATCTAAAACTAGAAGAAGAGTTATGTTTTAAAACATGAGCATGCGTATATATTATTGGGAGTAGTATTGAACACCGATATGTGGACGAATTCAGATTATTCAAAGTCCTCATAAACCATGTATGCCAACATGGGTAAAGGGTCATATTTTTAGATGATTCCTCATTGTTTTTTAAGCATAACTTAGTGAATCTACTTAGTTGAGGTGGATAAGACGTTGTATCATCATGTAACTCATAGTGATGGTTTTCGGTTAAAGAATCTTTAAATGGAGTTAAAGTGTAATTTATATATAACTTATTATATTGAATTCAAAGATGAGAAATCATTTTGTAAAACTTTAAATGAGTTTAACTCCTTTATTTATTTACATTCAACTTGAGTACGTCGTTATACATTTCAGTTTTTTCTTTCCGTTATTTGTTATTCATCTATATTAATACTCGTATATGCAATGTACTAATGTTATTCGACCTGCATCTTTTAATGATGCAGTTACAAGTTATTATGATCCTCAATACGAGTATGTTTAGATCAATTCATATGTTCGTCAACTTTCGAATGAGATCTCTTTGTTTCCGGAGGACTCCACTCTTATGAGACTTATTTTGTATAAAAAAGGCTTCATAGATAAATAGTTTTGTAGAGTCTTTCAGTTTCAAATGTTTTATTTAAAACTTATGTATATTTAGTTCAGTTTTAAGATTCAGTAAAATGTTTTAAATGTTTCTGTCAATTTGATGCTTATATGTATGTTTGAGTTAGTTTTTCGCTTGTAGTCAGCCAGGATGTAGCTCGGGACCAACAATGGTTCTCGAGTGTTGGTCACGTCCAGGATGTAGGCTCGGGATCAACAATGGTTCTCGGGTGCTGGTCATGTCCAGGATGTAGGCTCGGTCGTGATAGATAATATTTTCTCGAATCACGACTTGGGCCAATGAAAAAAATCAACTATTCCAATAAGATAATATATTTTCAGAAAACCTATATAAATATATGGTCTATTAATATTATAATTAATAATTTCTTAAAAGTACAAATATATCTAAGACAATTTAATGAAATATGATTATTGTGTATTATTTTTTCTTAAATTTAAATATAGTTGAAGCTCAGTTCTAACGTTTCTTATCACATTCAAAAGTTTTGGCAATGTCTTTTTGAAGTGCACCATAAAATTCAGCTGATCGTTTGAGTGTGTTTGATATTGTACCTTGACTAGCTTTTAAATGAAATTTTTTCATTAATCCATGACTGCAAATTCTTTTGAGAGCATGTGGAATGATCTCTTTGTACTCACATAATGCTTTATGTTTTTTATCTGTTATTGTTGATTTTGGGACATCTTTTAAATGAAAAGCCATTTTTGAATATGAATTTCAAAATTTCTATATTGCTTATATAATTTATTGCTTCACCATCATACATTAAAATATTTGTAATAAAAATATAATGAATAATATTTGATTATTAAGAAATAATGTACATTATGTACATTACTTTTACTATGAATCATTGAATTATTAAATTTATATTACAACAAATCATTTAACAAAACAATATATGACAATGGAACATACATATACATTGTACTTTACGTATAATGATTTTTTAATATGAACTCAATAAATATAATACATAATTTAGCAAGGTACAATGATTTCGACATATTCATTGTACATTATGTATAAACTTTTTTTAAAATGTGAATTCAATAAATATGATACATAAATTAGTAAGATACAATGAATTTGATGTAATCAGAATTAACATTCATTAAATTTAAAAATATTCTTTAAATTGATAAATATCAATTTATCGATTAAATAATATTTATATAAAATAATAATATTTCATTATTCCACTTATACAGTAGATGAAATTCTTGTTTATTTCACTAAAAATTTACATTACAAGCTCACAAACACAAACCCAACAAATTATATGTGGGGTGATTTTTCCATTTTGAATTAATTTCTATCAACTATAATTGTTTTTTAAAATATAACATTTATCATATCCGAATTATAATATAGTAAAATTATCATTTTAAGATATGTCAAATCAATACGATACGAAGAAGAATCATATCAAATACTTCCTCCGTTCGAAATTGTTTGTCATGTTACGCTTTTCGAAAGTCAATTTGATTAATTTTCAAAGTTAAATTAGATCATATTAATTTGATATTTTAAATAAAAAAATAGATATTCTAAAACTATATGAAAAGTATTATAAATTGTAATTTTTTTGTATATTAATATGATGAAAGTACATATTAAAATATTAGTTAAAATTTTTATAATTTGACTCTAAAAATAGAAACTATAACAAATAATATCGAACGGAGGGAGTATCATCCAAACACATGCTTGCCAAATTTAAATTCAAATAACAAACCATGATTGGTGGCATTAAAGTTAGTTGACAGCTCGGAAAGGGTAAAGCGTGGGTCAATCAATCTAACGCCTATCTCTTCATCGCCTTCTTCCTCAAAAAAGAAAAAAAAAAAAAAGAAAGGTAAACGCTCTACTGTAACGATCGATTTTCTTCAAACTTAGCTCTAAATTTATATTATTGACGCGGATCTAGAATTTGAAATTTGCGGTATATATACATATTTTCATAAATTTTGATACAAATATGATTATACAAATGTAGAGGCGGATCTAGAATTTGAATTTATAATATGCATAATCATACATATTTTTAATTTTGTATGTATATACAGAGGAAGAAAGGTGCAGAGGAAGAGAGATGACGATACTGTATGCACTGGTAGCGAGGGGATCGGTGGTGTTGGCGGAGCAGAGCGGGACGTCTACGAACGCGAGTACAATTGCGAGGCAGATTTTGGAGAAAATCCCAGGGAATAATGATTCCAATGCGTCGTACTCACAGGATCGGTATATTTTCCATGTTAAACGCACTGATGGACTTACTGTTCTCTGTATGGCGGATGATAGTGCTGGAAGTAAGCAATTACCCTTTTGTATAATGCAGTTATGTTGTTAGAATGTGTTTGAATTCATGTTTATGTCGATTCAGCTTTCTTGTTATGTGTCTTTAATTTAGATGTATTGAAACAACAACAACAGCAACATAGCCACTGTAATCCGACAAATGGGGCTGGGAGGGTGGTGACTGGTGTCTATGCAACCTTATTAAGATAGAAAGACTGTTTTCGATAGTCTCGGCTCAAATATAGATATATCTAAACAACAGCAACAACATGGGTCTGGGGAGAGTGGTGTCTATGCAACCTTACCCTGAAGGTAGAGAGAGAGAAACAATGTTTCTGATGGATACTCTTTAAATCTAGTTATATCTAAACAAGAATAACATATTCAGTATAATCTCCCAAGTGGGGTAAGAGTAGGATGGTGTGAAGATAACTATAATTCAGTGAGTTGGTGAATGATTTATAAAGCCATTTTATAAATCAGAGAAACAGAATATTGTGAAGCGTTGTCTTTTAAGCAGCCTTATGGTCTTTAGTTACAGGTTCATTTCACAATATCACTGAATAATATCCCGCAGCATTGGTAATTCTGTTCTTCTTGATTTCTATTTATATTTTTGTTCTGTCTTAGGGACATCTTTCTATATCCTTCTTTAATATATTTTACCTTGGCATCTTTTCCTTGGTTTTGTATCTCCTAATACACTTTAAATATATTTTGGTTAGTTATTCCCAAAAAAGAAGAAGATTTGTAGTTGTATGGGGACTTCTCCTTTTAATTTAGTTCGAATTTAGATAGTAGTTCAACTCTTTAGTAACACCACAGATTTCATTTTCATTTTTGATAAGTTATCTTGGAAGATTGTCATATATTGTGGATATTTTACTATACTGAATTCCTTTGCAGGGAGAATCCCTTTCGCATTTCTTGAAGAAATTCACCAGAGATTTGTGAGGACGTATGGCCGAGCAGTTCTGTCTGCGCAAGCTTATGGTATGAATGATGAATTTTCGAGGGTCCTTAGCCAGCAAATGGAATACTACTCTAGTGATCCAAATGCAGACAGAATTAACAGGCTAAAGGGTGAAATGAGTCAGGTCAGTTACCAATGTTGTTTAGGCCTTAGGGAGCTTATGTTCTAGATGTTTAGGCTAAAGGGAGCTCCTGCAAAAATCCACATTTTCTCAATCTGATGAGGCTTGCACCTTTTAATGCGTCATAATTATCTCATCAACAAGCATATTGTAATGACTGATTAGGCTTAATAGTTCGTGGTGTTTGATGCAACATTCTTCCCTTGAGACCATCAATAGTGATTTATACGTTCCTGTAATAAAACTTTTATTGTATTGATGAGTAGTGGTGATAAAAACAATATTTACAGTTTCAGTTATCAAGTCTTATAAACTAGAAATTGCAGCAAATCATATTTACCAGCCATTATATTTTGACATTAGCTCAGAAACTTTTGGATGTATGTGCCATGTAACAGGTGCGCACTGTCATGGTTGAGAATATCGATAAAGTTCTAGAGAGAGGTGATCGCTTGGAATTGCTGGTCGATAAAACAGCTAATATGCAAGAGAACACTTTCCGCTTCAGAAAGCAGGCTCGCCGTTTCAGAAGCACTGTATGGTGGAGAAATGTCAAACTCACGTATGTTGCTTCTATTACTTGGACAAAAGCTATTTCTTTGTGTAATTTTTCCTTGGTGGGAAGGGGGTTGTTCTTTCAATAGTTATAGATGAATTATAATTACTGTTAGATTTCTTTTATTGGGTAAGATTAAATTCTGATTCGAACAGTTAGATTGTTACATGTGAAGATCTCTTATAGTTGTAAATTATATGACATTACTGACACTAGCTGGGCTCTATCCTACCTAAAATGGTTTGACAAAACAGACAGTGTATCTTCCAGGATCAACTTGGAGAGAAATTTTAAAATGTGAATAAATAATAATCCAAATTTTACATCTTTGGGAAGTCCATGAAATGATTGAGATCAGTATGAAGCTTCCTCATGGCTTTCTTGATTTGGTTATTCCTTTTCCTTATATATTGTGTTTCACGATCTTTTATCTCCCTGCTCCTAAACAGTATGAATTCTAACAACAAATCCCTACGTTTACAGAAGATTTCATAGTTTTAATACTGTACTTAATTCTCCCAGGATATTGTTAATTTTGTTCTTGATGGTTGTTTACATTTAAGGAGTGGCCAACTTCAAGTTTTTATTTTCATATATTTCATTATTTAATTTTGTCATCGTTCTTTATAATGATGTTTGCTATTTGCAGGGTGGCTCTGATATTCCTCCTGCTTGTGATAGTTTATGTAATTTTGGCTTTCGCTTGTCATGGACTTACACTTCCAACTTGTTTGAAGTGAGGATTACTGGATCAGCATCACATCTTTCGTCCTGAAACATTATTTTGCAATTTTTTCATCTTAATTAATCTTGGGGTAAAGTTTGGATGTGTTTTTTGGTATGGATTTCATCCTTGATATGTATTAATCGTGTGATATCCTTAAGCTTATAAGCAAGCCAAAACTCTTGGTTTGATAATGTAGATTGTATTTATATATAATTTTGACCCATGTGAGGAAAATGAAGGGGGTCATGATTGATTTCTTGGTTTGATATCTGTGTTGAAATATATCTTGACTATCTTTTTATTTGCACTCTATGTTGAAATTTGGTTTTGTTGCTTCAGAAATTTGAATACTTCATTTTGGAGAATATATTTCAATTTTTGTTTTTGCAGGAATCTGTTTTTTCATCTATCTGTTATAGAGGAAATGCTAATCCAATTTGAAACTACCACAATTCCATCCTTATATCAAGATATGTTATATATATTCTGTACAAATATGCACTATAATTCTGCATTGAATTGTTCCATGTCAAATATTACAGTGGAACCAAATTGTCATCTATAAGGGAAAACCTGTTCAATAAAGCTTCTAAATCTTTAAGGACCGCCATGTAATGCTCCTCGGATTGAGCCCCTTCTTCAACAACTTGCATGACATGTTTATGTAGATGATTGTATAATTCCACAGGATTATTCACATCAACATGACTAAGAACACAATCTACTGTAGTCTTACGTTTGTAATCTTTATCCCAACGCGGTAGGATGTATTGTGATGGAATATCTTCTACACCATTATAATTCAGTACATTCAATGCATGTCTGCATAAGTATCCTTTGAAGTTGAACAAACTGCAAATACAACGTACTTCTACTTGTGTCGTCTCAAAGAGAACCTCAAACTGCCTGATCTCCTTCTCACCTCCTTCGGATTCTACTCTTTCTTTGACAACAAATGTCATTATCCGCCCATTCATGTTTACTTGTCTTGTGTTAAAGCAAGAATGCATTTCCTCAACTTCTTTTTGGAACTTCTTGAATATTTCCTTTGTGAATATCCGTGAGAGTTGCTGCTCAAATCTGCATCTTGTTTTCAGTTCAAAGCTTGAACTTCTCGACTCCATATCAGCCATTGCTTCTTTCAGGTATTTCCTTTGCAAGGCTAGGTCATACTTATCAACAAATTCTTTGAATGAAGTGTGTTTATGTACATAACCATCAAAAAATGAATCCAAACTCTCGTTTTCCTTTATTGGCATGATTCCCATGAAGGAAATATCTTTTAAGTAGACTGGTACCCATTTTTCACGATCTTCGTACAATGATTGAAGCCATTTATTGCCCTTGAGTCCATACTGACTTATCATCTGACCCCAAGAACTTTCAAATTCGGTGATCTTCAAAGAATTATAAACTGCTTTATACAGTTGCATCTTGATAGACTCGTACCCCTTCAATCCTCCCAACTTCTCAGGAACTCGCTGTATGATGTATGACAAACAATAACAATGACAAGCTTGAGGGAAAACCTTAGAAACTGCAATTTGCAACGATTTTGACTGATCAGTTAGAATAACTTGCGGATGTCTCCCCAGCATACATGTTTGCCATGATTTCAACATCCAAATAAAGTACTCTGCTGAATCATGTCCAAGAAAACCACATCCCAGCAAAACAGGTTGCCCATGATTGTTTAATCCGACAAAAGAAATTAGAGGAATTTCATATTTGTTTCTCAAGCTTGTTGTATCAATTGCAACTGCATCAGAAAAGGAGTTGAAAGCAGCCCTAGACCTAGCATCAGCCCAGAACACATTTCTCAGGCATCCTTCATCATCAAGATTCATCAGATAAAAGAAGTTTGGATTTGTCAACTTCATACGACAAAAAAAATTATATAGGGCATGTGCATCCCCCTCTTTAAGCTCTAAATGCTTTGAGGTATCAACAGGAAGCCCACTATCTGTTTCCTCGATTTCTTGGGATCCATTATAAGAAGCATCAATAGATGTGTGGTATAACTTAATTGTATGTACTTCTGTAACAGGTGTCAATTCCTGCTGTTTTTTGGAAGCAAGAATCATTTTTTTGTGAGACTTATAGAACCGTCTGATCTCTGGGCTTACTGTATGATTATGCTGAAGCACAACTTCAACAATTCTCCATATTTTTGAGTCCACAAGCTTAATTACTAGCATTGCAGGACAACCAGTTCTTGTTTCTGGCCTAGGGTGATTTGCTCCACTTTTCTTCTTGAAACCTGCGTTACTGCAGCTAAGTTTTGCTCTATACCTTTCTTTCCTTTTGGATCTAAACCAGGAGTTGCTCACTCTGATACCAAATCCTTGTTCCTTTCCATACATGTTATAAAAATCATATGCTTCATCGAAAGACCCAAATTCCAGACCGACTGTGGGTTGTGGGGACTCTTTCGTTGAATTATTTTCATGAATTTCATTATCATGTTCCACCACAGAACAGTCTTCTCCATCCTCATATTCTTCAGAGTCATCAAACACGGGGCCACTGTTAAGACAAACTGCCTCCATCTGAAACATGGAATTGAAATCAGCATGGAGATGATTTAACCAAAAGTAAACAAACAAAATGATTTCTTTCTGAATCAGTTGCAACCTTTTTGTAAATAGTCCATTTTGGAAGGAAGGTAAGTTTCAAACATAGTAAAAATATCAAAAAGACAATTCTAAAAAGAACCTGAAGTGTGTACTTTAGAGTTCATGATAGATCACTTGGTTCAAGCACTCATAGACTAAGTTCAAAATGAGGTGGTATTGGGATTTGAAAATGTGGTTAGCGTTTGACAGGTTTAATAGAAATCAAGACAACATTGTCAAGAAGTACAACTAAAATGTACCAAGAAAAAGGTAAAATTGCAAGAATGATGGGAAGGACTTCTCTTACAACAACAATTTGGAAGTTGAGGTGTACATGTCGCATACAGTAGGGTGATTAAGGACATGTATGATGGAGCCGAGACTGGGATGAGAATAGTGAAAGGAGACTTGGACACTTTCCAATCTTGATGGGGTTGTACCAGTGATCAAATATTAGTTCATTTTTATTTGCCTTGGTGATGGATGAACTAACGTTGTATATCCAATGCGAGGTGCCATGTTTTTTTCTATTTGCGATGGCATAATACTGATTGACGTGACACGCGGCAAATTAATGATACGCTGGAGGTCTAGTGACGGATCCTAGAGTTTAAAGGGTTCAGCTTGAGCTTGAGCAGGACTAAGACAAACTACTTGGAGTTCAAGTTCAGTGGCATAACTAACAACGCAAATGCGGAAGTGAGGATTGATATACAAGTCATCTCCAATTGAGGAAGTTTCAAGTATTGATCAATAATCAGAGGCAATGGGAGATTGACGATGCTGTTACATATCATGTTGAAGCAGGGTGGATGAAATGGAGGCTCACATCCAGTGTCATGTGAGATAAAAATATGCCACCAGGACTTGAAGGTAAGTTTTATAAATTGATTATTAGACCAACTATGTAGTATCGTGCGGAGTATTGGCCGGTCAAGAACTTGCAAGACTAGAAGGTTGAAAGAAGCTGAAATGAGGATGTGGAGATGGATGTATGAGCATCGTAAGAGAGATAAGATTAGGAATAAAGATGTTTGGGACAAGGTGAGAGTGGCCTCCGCAGTGGACAAGTTGTGGTTGAGATGGTTCAAGCATATGAGAAGGAGATGCACATATGCCCCAATGAGGAGGTGTGAGAGATTGGCTATGATGGGTCTGAGGAGAGGTAGAAGTAGGCCAGCCAACGAAGTACTCAGGAGAGGTAACATATGACACACCTACAACTTACCAACGCCATGACCCTAGAGAGGAGGAAATTAATGTCGAGAATTAAGGTAGATGGTTAGTAGGTATCAAGCGATGTCTAGGTTTTCTTATTAGTATTATTATTATTAATATTAACCTTCTCTTATCTTATTCTTCATTTTTTTTATTAGTAATCTTCTCTTATCATATTGTTCATTTTCTTATTTATTTTCCTTATTACCCGTTCTTCCATTTACTTTGATTATCGTATTATTTGATTTTGCTACTGTTCTTTTCATCATTATATTCACATGGTTTCATCACTACTGTATTTCCTTTTCACACCTTTTTTGAAATGCTTTACTTGAGCTGAGGGTATTAGAAACAACCTCTCTACCTTCACATGGTAGAGGTAAGGTATGTGTACACACCACCCTCCCTAGACCTCACTAGTGGGATTTCATGGGGTATGTTGTAATTGTAACAATTTCCTCTGCATATGATACGCAGCAGCCAGTAATATTTTTTGCAGGCTTTAGCAAACAAATTGCTTCAACTTATCCAAGCACATGTACAACAACAACAATATGCCCCAAAAATGCATTCATGCGCAGTTAGAATAGAAAAAAAAGTCTTTCCATCTCCAAGGAGACTCGAGGAAAAATCTGTATTCGAAGACAATATGCCCCAATAATGCATTCATGCGCAACGACATTATTATACTGTTAGACTATTCGAAATATAGTATAACCAAACACATTTTTCATTTCCCCTGGGCCATGATCTTATTACTTGAACCAAGTGCTTAGGTGGTAGGCATACTCTATTTTGTAAGAAATCCATCCATCCTGCCGGCATACGCCAGAATATTAATATAAGTTTAGTTCCGAATAAGCATGAGGAAAAAGATGAGGATTAGCAATGTTTTAGGCAATAAAACAGAGTGACCAATAAAACCTGAATTCACCCATGCACTCATCAGAAATATGCTTGAGAAGATGTCAGATTTAAACTTGAGGGCCTGAGTCTAGCAATTAATGTTTCCCAGCATAAGATAAATGTTATGCAGTCAAAGACTAAATTACGGTCTTGCAGAAAATGTGGATACAAGCAGGAAGTTCACAAATAGAAAGGCTGGTAAAAAAGAAAAGAAAATGCATGTCCACTTATTTATGCATGTTTTAGGCCAACATGAGATGGCATGCATAGATACACCAAAAAACACATAAAGACATGGATTAACTCAACTCCTTCAACTATTCCAAGTATCAAAATGTATTAGAGACAAGGCTTGACCCATTTCAAGAGTCTAAAGCCATTTCACGGCTTAAATACATGGAATCTTGGACCGAATCCTGTGTTTTATAATAATTTTGATGCCAAACGTCTTATTACCCCTGAAACCCCAAATATTGGCATGAAATTCAGAAGCATATTCTCTTTCTAACAGGATATGTGAGACTTTATGTAGTGCTTTTAGCTTTTTCTTTTGAAAGTTATGTATCTTATCTTCTCCTTCACCAACTATGGAAGTTCATAAAATGACTAAAAGCAGTCCACAGAGAGATTTGAGAGTCCAAGAAACTTCTAACAATCCACAAACACAATCATCTTAACACTGAACATACCAGTTACAGATTCTTCATCAGCTATGCCGTTGTGTAAGATAAAAAAGCCGCGAGATTCTCATTGATTTTGACATTAGACTTGTCATTTTGAAACTCAAAGAGCCGCTACCATCATAACCTGAAAAACATATCTCCATGTCACAAAAAAACTACACTATGAAATCTTACATATGATTCAACTATTTCGTGCATGGGTATGGGGTGCAGAAAACAAGTGCAGAGAATCAGCTAGACTCATAGAATAGTAGTGAAAATAAAAACATGCAAGTGGAGACGAGATTGGTCTAAACCAGTCGAAGTAGCATGAAAAAAAAGTAGTAGATGTGCTTTAGGCACTAAAGAAGATGATATTTGAGGTGCAGGAGCCAATTTGTTCATCCTGATATTCCAAAAGTAACACTAAAATCGCAGCAGCTAACACCGAAACAAACATGACATAGCACCTTCTGCCATAGAAGCCTGAAAAATCTTCCAAAGAGATCAGTCAGTGTTCTGGGATCTGCCTCAGTATGATCACTCACTAACACCTTTTCTTTTCCTTCCTCTCTTTTTTCATATGACAAAGAAAGACCATACACTTCACAGTTTATGTAAATTAACAGCTGATCAATGGGTTCCCTTAATCACATCGATAGTCAACATGCCCCCTCCCTTCTGCCATCAGCCAATCAACACTCTCTCCGTTTCCACCCTCCAAAATAAAAGATACACTCAACAACACTTCACTTAGAAAAATCCCTTCTAGTAAATATCATACATCAACAAAAAAAATGCAAAGCTCATAAGGAGACATAACCAAAGTTCGGTTTCCATAGCTCAATAATGATCGAATTTGGTTATTGATGAAGTATTTAAAATCATATCTTATATAATTATGCCCTTTAATTATAACAAAAAGAGTATGAGATCAGGTGATATTCTACACAGATCAATCGAATAAAAACAAAAAATTGTATCATCATCAACTGGAAAGCTAAAGTCAAACTAACTTCAGACAACCTCCATTTTTATGAACTGTTAGAAATTTCAGCAATTGATAACTAAGTGTTTAAACGCAACAAAAAAAATATAATCAAAATTTAGCTAAAAATTTCAAGGAAATAAAGTACTACATACAATTAGCAGGAAAAAGAAAAAGAAGAAAAGATTATACCTCTACCGGACAAAATTAAAATTTTCTTATCCAGGACTAAACATTTCAATCAAAATCAAAATTTTAGCTCAGCTGTTGAACATATACTATCAATTCCGAAGCAGGCTAATAATAAAGTCACGCGCCGGCGAACGAGCGGCGAGGGTGGTGGCGGAGAACGGCGGACGAAGGTGGAAAGGCTGATTTTGTACGACGGCGAGCGAGCCAAAATCGGTAAAGGCTTAGAATTTGGGAAAATTAATATTTGCAAACATCATCCTTGGAATATTGTCTATACTGCGTTACTCACCTCGAAACATTTCAATTTCTCCAATCAAAACATTTCATTATTAAAGCCAAAGAATTACTAATCAAACAAAATTTATTTTTTACTACAAAATAATATTTTACTTCTAAGTTGAACTTTTTTTACACTAATTCAAATTAATAAAATTTCAAAGCTAATAAGATACTAGTACTAGTAGTACTACAAGGGCATTAATCATAATCAAGATGATGAGACCCAAAATATTCTCCTATCTTTGAGTTAAGATTCAAAATATCCTTAAGTTTTCACATGAAGCATTAATAGTTCATTCCTCATGTTTGCAATATTGGTGCACTTTTGATTCTCTTTTAAACTTTTGCTTATTTTTTAACATTAATTAGTTCGTAATTTTATGTAAGGAATGTCCCATCGTCTTCTGATATATTTAATAGAAATAATAACTCTATGTGAGAGAATGTGTAAAGAAGAAAATTTTGTTCTATTTAATATAAATATTGTTGCAGCTAAATTAAGAACATTTTAACATATGACATTGCAAGAAAAGAGAATTTTGTACTATTATACATGAAATCGTCGTGATGAACCTCTCGACTTTACTTGCGATATGATTTGTACTAAACAAAATAAGGTATTTTTCTTCTTACAATCTCTCACATAGAGTAATTATTTCTACAAAATATATAAAATGATGATTATACATTTCATACATAAATTATGAATAAAAACAATGTAAAAAAAATAGGCAAAATTTTGAAGAATGATCAAAAGTTTATCAATATTGCAAAGACGAGGAAATATTAATGCTCCATGTGAAAACTCAAAGATGACTTTGAGTCTTAACCCAAAGATGAAGGACTATTTTGAGCCTTTTCTCCGAATGTATTCTTTAACTTTGTTTTAGTTGGTATTTACACCCTCAAATTTTTGGGTGCATAATTAGGCACTTAAGGTATATAAAAATGAACAAATAAACATGTTCATCTCACTTTGAGTTCTAAAAGTCAATTTCGTGTCCTATGTGACGTTTACTTATTTAATTTTATATAAATTTAAATATATATTTATATAACTTGAAAGACATAAATATTAATTAAAGACAAATTAAAGCGCATATCTGCTGCATTTCGAAGGTGTAAAGTGAACTTATTATAACTAACTCACTAACTTCAAGGATATGATTTTTAATAACAAATACAACAATTCGATAAGAAATGTAAATAATTGTATAATTCAATTGAAAAAATTGTACCCATTCTTATTTAGTTTTTTCTTTGGAATTTTACAGAGAATTTTAGTCCTAATGGCAGTGCGATCAATATTTCTTCTTCAGTGCTTCTTCTTATGTTCTATTCTTTCTGGGTATATAAATTTTCATGCACGTAAAAAATGTACTCAATTCAGAAAAATTGTAAAATTTTAGTTTATGTTTTGAATTTATTAAGCTTGTTAATTGATTATTTTCCCGTAGCTTCTAATTAATTTTAATTTCCATTTGAATTTTTTGGATATCCAAAAATTCTAGATCTTCAATCTTCAAATTCCCCTGTTTTGAAGTTTTTTCCGTAGCTTGTTGATAATAAATTAGTAAAACCTAATTGATTGATTTGTAACTAAAAAAAAAAATGAATATGAGAAAAATTACAGAGAATTGAATTGGCCTGTTTTTATTTTCTCTACATTTTTATTATTTTTATTAATTTTTTTGCAGGAATGTTGATGGTTATACTGTTACCGGTCGAGTAAAAATTCCCAGTACATCTTTCACCTTTCTCTTCCTAGTTATATTTTAGCGTTTGATCATATTTCATTGTGAAATTTGAAAAAGACTAGTTCGGGATGTGTATACACCATCTCCCCAGACCTTACTTGTGCGAATACACGGGAACTTGGGTATGTTGTTGATGTATAGAAATGTAGTTAGTATACATAAGCTTCATATATTGGATAATATGTCATTTATTTGCCTAGTTTCACTAATATGGTAACTAAAATATCATAAATTTAAGAAAAAATAGGTCAAAAGTAAACAATTATTTGGCATGAAAAAATTGTAAGTCAGTTAAATTTTCCAACTTTTTGTTAAGGCTACATAAGTTCTATCAATTTTAGATTATAGTGCTAATTAAATTCTCCTTTTTTTTTATAGAGATTCACTTCACTATACTTTGATCTTTTTAAATATTCTTTTGTGATGATTTATCTGGTTATAAGAAATATTGACTTTGTTTTCTGTATTTGAGAAAAGGTTTTGGAATTGTTATTCATATATATGAAATGATCGATGTGGAGATTCATATAGACGACTCAACTTATTTGTGAATAATTGCGTTGTTGTTTGTTTGTTTTCTGTAGTCTTTAGCTTGAAAGGATCTGGTTTCTTACCTAAAGCTTCAAATGTTAAAGTCATACTCAATGCTGGCCAAAGAGTTACTTTCTTGAGACCCAATGGGTATTTCTCATTGTATCCTCCCTGTGTCGACGACTCAAGTTGGTACTTCAGCTTTCATTACCTTAGGTTATGTATACTGATATGAGTTTTGTGCTTCCTCAAATGCATATTTACTGCTGCTCCACACTCCGGAAAAAAAAAAATTCATATAATGTGTTTTCACTGTTTTTGTGTGTTGTTTTCTTGTATGATACAATAACAACAACAAGAACAAACAACTACGTATCAGTCCTAGACAAGTTGCGTTGTGAGTGATTCATCTGAATTATACTACGTTTGCGGGATAACATGAAAACTAGAATGCTACTCCTCTTTGCAAAGACTATGCAATTCCTTAACCTTAGCAATAGTCATAATGTTTCAGCAGGGACACATCTTATTGAGGTGTCTGCAATTGGCTACTTCTTTTCTCCGGTGAGCTTCTCTACTACGATACGTTTGATTCTTCACCAATTTTGTAGGACAAAGATTTATATGCTTAATGTATCTCTCGTGATGTCAGGTCCGAGTTGATGTCAGTGCCAGAAATCCAGGTAAGGTTCAAGCAGCATTAACCGAGAACAGGAGGAGTCTGATTGAGTTGGTTTTGGAGCCATTAAGTGAGGAGCAGTATTATGAGGTCGGACTTTGATCTCCTAGATTTCCGTTTCATTTTCCACTTCTTTCTCTAAACTACTGTGTAAATTTCTCTTGCAGTTAAAGGAACCTTTCTCCATTATGTCTCTGGTGAAAAGTCCAATTGGCATGATGTTCGGATTTATGCTGTTTGTAATGTTTGTGATGCCAAAATTAGCAGAAAATGTTGGTGAGTTCTCATGTGATCTGTGTTTTAACCAAAATGAAGTTGATTTCACATGCAATAGGACGGTAGTTCATAACGTTGCTCCAATTTAACGTCTCTGTAATGCAAGAGTTTTGTGCTTTGGGATGACTGCACTAAATATGTGGTTCACTAGGGATTATTAGTATCCCATGGTATCAATGTGATGTATGTACATTTATGCATCAATCTCTGATTTTCTTCATCGAATTAGACCATGAATATCGGGCACCAAATATATATGTGGTTCACTAGGGGTGGCAAAGTTCTCAAAGTAAGAAGCATCCATCATCTGTTAATCCTTATATCTGAGTGAACGCGAACTTCAATGTCTCCTAACACTTAATTACTATGCACACTAAACTGTCTGAAGATTATCGACTTTTTCTGAATCTGTTTTCTTATATATATATCGGTGGATATCTATGTTACGATGACTAAATGTTATATGCATTCACACATTCCCTCACATACACAAATAAATACAGATGCCCCTACACATACAAAAACAATATTTCTCAACTGTATCTATGGATGCTTGTGGTTGTCTTTTTTGTCCATCATAACGTCTCAATTGTATCTGCGGATGTGTTTCAAGTCCTATGTGTGTCAGTGTTTATGTATATAATCTAACAGAATAAAAAATTGTTAAGCCAGAGCCCTTGAATTGCATCATTAGTGGCTCCATGCCATTTCAAGATCATTCAGATTTTGAAACTTGACTTTGATTGAGAGCACTCTTGCTTACATTTCTGCAAGTTAACTTACCTTTAGATTCTCTGATTAATTGTGATGAAACAAGACATTATACATAAAATAACTCGCGCTAATGTGCTGATTTTCATGTGTGGCAGATCCTGAAGAAATAAGACGAACACAAGAGGAGATCTTGAGAAACCAAGGCAGTCTTTCAAGCTTGTTACCTGGGGCACAAAGTACCAACTAGAGATAGGATTTTTGGCCATTCTACGAAAAAGCTGAATTCTTCGTAAACTCAGTTCCAATGATCCTTATCAAGGTTGTTTTTTTTAAAAAAGTCAATGAGTACCATCACTAGTTCATTTATCACTTGCAAAAATCTCTCGTCTCGATTTGGTTAAAGTTCTAGGCCTCTGGTATCAATTTTAATGTTTTATGCATCGACCGTTGTCCTAAGAATTATTTAATATTGAATTTGCCTGTATTCAAATTAGTGTTTCCATTCTTGATCACTGTATATGCTTGTGTTATACAAGTTTATTAGAACCATCAGTTAATAGTTCTAAGGGAAAAGGAAATTCAGAACAGAGTTTGGAAGTAAGTTGCAAGGTAATATACTTTTTCTAGTATTTTACTTCTGTTCTAAACAAACTGTTGGGGGTTGTATGGTAGCTCGTTAAATATAAACCCTGCATCGATCAGTAACATCGTGTTTGATAGTATTTTGTGGTTATGTAGTATAAAATTTAAAACACATTATTTTATGCAAGATAGAAGATAACATAACTAAAGGTACGTAAATTCTGTCATAACTAATTTATGTATCAAACTTCTAATATTTACATAACTCTACCCAACTACCAAACAACCCCTCGATGCCTACATAACTAAGCATTGCATGGAGAAACATTTGATAACACATTAAATTTGTATATGAAGTACATTATATTACATATATCATCAATGATGGTGGAATAGATAGGATCCCTCGTGCTTAATATAGAGTTCTGAGTTTATTTTAATTTCGAATATAAGTTTGAATTCATAATGTCACAAGAGTGAGGAGATCAACAATAAGAATATAAACATTAGAATCCACAAAATTTAAATCTTAAATAAAATTTAAATTTTGAATTCGTCTCTGACTACAGAATTACAAAGGTTGAGCTTCAAGATTTCTTTTTCTTGTGTGTTTCCACAGCATATTCTGGAAGAGAAAATGTTGAAGCTCGGGATAAGAATAAAAGTGATCGATAAGCATTTATATATATTTAGTGATAAGAATAAATCTGACGAAGAATATTATTTTATCAATATAAACAGAAAAAAAGGCTCGTTAGAAGATAGAAGTGAATCTTATTCCAAATGATGAATCTTACTTCATGTTACTGACGTTTGCATTATTACCTCATAATTTGCAACAAGAAAGACTTTAAGTTAATGCACTACAATTTACTCATTTTAATAATAATAATAATAATAATAATAATAATAATAAAAATCATTATTAATATAATAATAATGTGGTTATCAATAGTAATAAGTAGGAATGTTCACGGTAGGAATAAAAATCTATTCAAATCGGAAAATCGAATCAAATTGAGAAAATAAACTGATTTTATTTGGATTTGGTTTGGTTTGGTTTGATTTTAGATTGAAAATCGATAGCATTTGATTTGGTTATGATTTCGTTTTAAAAAAATCAAAGAAATAACTGAACTAAATCGACAAATTATATACATATATTTTATTATTATACATACATAATATATTGTTTTTATAAACAATTTTAAAAAAATTTATATATGTTTTCATCAAAAATTATCTATAACTAAGTAAATTACCCGTGCTTCGCACGGGATCGAAATATTTTATTAAATTTACATATGATCATTCGGTAATATTGATATATTTTATACATACACTATATTATCAAGAACACAATTAAATAAATTTAAATGGAGATCCTTCGGCTCCTTTCTTATGAACCTCCATCATTCTCTTTTTTATTATAGCATAACGTATCATGTATATGTTAAAATGACATTAAAATTATTAGTATCATAAATGTTTTTCCTCATTATCTCATAATTGTCATTAGTACTATTGTTCAGGTTTCATATCACCGCCCCCAACTTATTTGGAATTGAACCATAATTATTGTTATGATTATTGTATGTCGTTATAAAGAATTCATGCAATTATCAACCAAGCAGTAGGTGACATCTAAATGAAACTGTTTAAAACTGAATATTTTGAACCAAAATTTTGGCATATAACATATTAAAATCTTACAACATAATTTTATGAGCACTTGAACTCACAAATATCCACAAATAATAATAAAAACGACTCTGCTTTCCTGAAAGAAGAAAAAGGTACGTTACTTAACATATATTTCAAAAAGATAGTTTGTCAAGTTGTATCCAAGTTTACAGTTCACAAATTAAATCGAATGAAGCTAAAAGAAAGAGTTAGTACTTCCTTATATTAAAAAAAAAACTTAATCAGAAGACAGATTATCACTATAGTAAAAATATCTTTAACGATAAATAATAGTTAATTTGTTGCTAAATATGAATTTTCAAAGTCAATTGATATTCTCTATAAATGTTTAAAAAGTCTATAGCAACATTGAATCTAATGACAATTAATTAATATCTGTAAAGGCTCTAACACTCTTTATTGATGTGCATATTTATTATCGATAAAATTAATTTTGTTATACTGTATTTTGGACATTTGTTAATTTAAAGAAACTTGATTTCTTATATATTATGCCCAAAAAGAAAAGATGAAGAAATATGAAAAATAAGTTAACTTGCAATAAAAGTAATGGACTAATTGTGTCTATACAATATTCTAGGACGAGTGTAGTGACATAAAAATAATTGTATCTAAGAAAAAATAATCAAAATATATTAACCATGGCAAGCAAGAAACCGAGTTCTTTTAACAAACTTTCATTGGTTTTGGAATTAGTTATCTCATCACATATTTGTTGTTGTGTGTTATCAAATATAGCACAACCAGGGGCGGAGCCACGTAGGTTCTAGGGTGTCCAATTGGACACCCTTCGTCGAAAACACACACTATATATACACGTAAAAATTTGATTTAATATTGGTATATATAAAAGTTGGACCCCCTGAAATAACTAAGTGAGACGTAGTGAAGTTGGCAATAATTGACGTATCCCTACACTTTGCCCAGTTCAATTACCCGCAGGGTGTTTCATTTTTCTTTAATTATTTTTCACTTCTTGAATTTAACTAATTAAAAAAAGATGTGTAATTTTAGCATAAACATTTAGTAATGTGTTGGTCAACTGTGTCATGAGTCCCTCCAAAAACCCAAGGTCAAATCCCTCTAACACTAATTATTTTTTTCCAATTAAAATTCAATTGTTTCCTTAAATTTTAATATCTTTCACTATGGAATAATATTTCATAAAATTTAATATTTTTTCCTTGTAGATTTTTTTCAATTAAAAATTACTTCCTTAAATTTTAATACATTTTCCTTAAAAAAAATAATTTTTTTTTATGGAATAAGGTTTTATTTCTCTATAAATAGGAGACGCAATTACCCAAATTATATCACCATATTATTAAGAATAGAATCTCAATAATTCTCTCTCTTTTTTTTTTCTTCTCGTTCTTTTATTTTGTAACAATATAACCAACTTAATATTTTAGTTTCAAGTTTCAATGAACATGAGGAATTATTATAATAGAGTACCAAAAAAAAAAGTTCTTCTCTAAGTCAACCAAATAAAGAAACAACGACGGATCAACTAGAGATGTTGTCATTTTCTTCTTAAAAACAAAGCATTGATTTAAATACTCTAAAAATTAATCCAGCAAAAAGAACTTTAATTTTAAATCATGATCCAAATCTTCGTGATGATATAAGAAGGGATACTTATTTTTGAATTATATTTTCAATAGTAGTTTATTTTTTTTATGTTAGTTTTGAATTATACACTTGTAATTCTATTAAAAATATTCTTATATTTAATTAAATATTGCTTAACTTGATTATTTGTTTTGATAGCTTAAATTATCGTTTTATTTTACAAAAATACTATTAAAAGTTTGGACACCCTTAATGAAATTCTTGGCTACGCCACTGAGCACAACCCACAAACAATTTTTCCAAAACGTATATAAAGAAACTTGTAGAAAGGAGCAAAGGAGAAGATAAATTTTCAATCATCCTCACAAAAATTTTTAACTGAGTTAAACAAAAGTCACCAAAACAGCAAAAGGAAATTGCAATATATATGAATCACTATAACTTATAGAAACAAATTAAGCCTCATGAAATAGGAGGAAGAAACTTTGAGGAATGAAACACACTCCATAAGAAGCTTGATTATGTATTTGAATTCAACTCCCCAGAGCGAAAAAAATTTACAAATTAATAATAGCGGCAGAAATAAAAGTTTTGTTTATTGAAGAACCAAATGTAATGAATTCAACCATTCAGCAACTTTATGTGTTTTGGACGGAGAGGTGCAACATTAGTAATGTCACATTGCAATTAAAATTAATTTTCTTTGTTTATATGAAGAAACCTGTAGAGGGACAAAAAAGAAGATCAATTTTCAATCATCCTTGCTGAAATTTTTAACATAGTTAAAAAAAATTCACCTGAATAGCAAAAAGAAGTTGCCGTGTTACATGAATAACTATGACTTCATAAGAAGTTTAATTAATGTGTTCGAATTCGACTATTCTATAGCGGAAAAAACCTACAAATAATAGTGGGAGGAAATTCCTCTATTTATATACAACAAAGGATAGTGTGAACAAATAATTGTTGTGCCTTATCGGAAAGATCACAACTCTTTGGAAAAGTTACAACCCTTCGAAAAGGTCACAACTTTTCATAAAAGTCACAATTTTTCATAAAAGTCACAATTCTTCATAAAAGTCACAACTATTCATGAAAGTTACAACTTTTCGTAAAAAGTTACAATTTTTTGTAAAACTCACAACTTTTCGTGAAAGGGAAGACTAATTTAGAAAATAAATAAATTCAAACGGAATTCTGGTTTGTGGTGACACCATGTAGGCGGGCCTAGGGTTCTCTTTTATATATGATATATGATTTATTTATGAAAGCATAAATGTTTAAGTTGAGAATATTTGTCTTATTCGTTTTATTATATGAGTGTGTATGTTTGTGGGATTGAAAATGTCCTTATCTCTTCCTTCCTAGGCGAAAGTGAATTTTGAAGCTTTATTCGTAGTAAATTCAGTAATCGAAAGTTCTATAATGTCAGTCATTCTAACTATTTTTCGTTTTGAATGGATCGTTGTCACTTTTTTCACGTTTTGAATGAATTGTTTCTTTTATTTTTGTCTATGGTTAATAACCAGACAACCGAACCGAAACCGATAACAACCAAACCATAAATATATACTATATTTGATATGGTTTGATTTTGATAATTTTAAAATCAATTAAGCTGATTTAGTTTTGATTTTGACCGATAACCGATCCAAAACCAACTCGTAAACACCCCTATTATAATAACGAAGTTAAACTAATCTTCTTAGTGTAGCTCATGTTGATAAGCAGAAGCTAGAGATATATGGATGTGAGTATCAGAACTTGATTCTTTGCTTCCATTTTAAGCAGGAATCTTATGATTAGTATTTTCCAATTACTCAAACTACCTCTATAAATACCAACATATATAGACCAAGCAATACATATACAAATTAAAGAAACACAAACACAAGAAAAGAAAAAAAAAATGAAACCATCAAACTACAAGTTATGTTCTACTCATCAGGTGGATAATAGTCTCAACAGCCAGCGATATCGTCAGACCACCATGTCTATTAATAACGATGACGAAGATAATTACAATGTTAATCATGCTGCATCATTTCAAAGAAATAGTCGCGGTAATCCTTGCTCGATTGTAGAATCTTCAGAAAGCGATCAAGATGATCAAGGATATGGTATGATAAGTCGTCAACGTTGTTCCAAAAATGATATTACATCTCTTCTAAGAATGCTGATGATCAATAGCACTCAACGTAGTCGTGGTGGTGCTGGTGCTGGTGCTAGTCGTTCCCAATTGATTATTAACCGAAATAGTCGAACTATTCCAGACTATTCAGACTCATGTACTGATATTGATGAAGAGGTGATAAACCACTTTAGCCATTCCCACAACTTGAACATGTACAATTTCCAGCAGCACTCACGAACCAACTGCAGTGTATGTGGTCTGCAACTTGTTGGCTCGGGTTACGGCTGTGAAAGTTGTCAATTTTATCTCCATGCATCGTGCTTCGATCTTCCACAGAAGATCCAGCACAATGCACACCCAGCACACCCTCTCACACTTCGTTACCCGTCCTACTACAAGCATTGTGGTAAGACATGTGACGCTTGTTGTGAACACATCAAACAAAGTTTTCTCTACTGTTGTGACCTCTGCCATTTTGATCTTCATGTCACTTGTGCCACCTTGTACAACGTCGTCAAGAGATCTGATAAATCAAATGGTAAACTCCGACTTTGTTACACGTTTCCTTTTGGTGACAATATTATTGCGCGATGCAACGTTTGTAACAAGAAGGTGTCTAAGGAAGGTTGGATGTATTATAGCAAAGATACTGGACATATTGCACATATCAACTGTGCTAAGGGTAACATTCGACCTTCTTGGATTAAAGAGAGTCTCAATATGCTTAAAATTAAGTAAATTAAAGAAATATCTAGCTGATCAAAGTAATATGGTATAGGGGATTAATTAATATGCAAAATTTTATTTCTTATCATTCTTTAAAAAAATTCAAAATCCCTTGTTTTGAGGGAAACACAAAATTTCTTGATACATAATTTCCGCTTCCCAAACACATATTTATCACTACCTGATTTCACTAATTGCTCCATAACATTTATCATTTTATCCTAATTTTAAATTTTAAAAGGTTTCTCTATCTAGTAAATCAATTTCAAATATGTCAATAGGTAGTTTCATCTTCTTCATTGTTCGTTTTTCATCGATTTTTCTCTTTCATTATCAGATCAATAATCACTAAGTCTTTGAATAATTATGTCAACGAAACTTTCCACTTTTCAAAGTCAATTTGACTAATTTTTAAAGTTAAAATTAGATTATATTTTCTATATTTTAAACAAAAAAAATAGATATTCAAAAATTATACCGAAAAATATTATAACTAACAATTTTTTACTCTAAAAAAAGATCATGACAATTAAAATGGACAAGAGAATAGTATTTTGATTATAAAAAATGAAAGAAGTTTTTGCCGGAAGAACAAATATTCTATATATAGATTTGATTAATTTTGGACGATAAAATATTTCCTCCTTCATTCCCATCTAAATAATGAAAGACTTAAAAGAAAGGAACCGTGGATTGTGGTGCACTGGTGGGAGTGTTTCACCCTTAATTAGAGGTTTGGTGTTCGAGCCCTAGGTATGGAGAAAATCTTGTTGGACGTGCCGCTCTCAAATAAACCCTACCGTGCACAATCCAAATTTAGTTGGAACTCCAATGTAGACTCCGATCATCGAATGAGAAATAAAAAAAAGACTTAAAAGAAAGTAAGAGTAACGTGAAGATGTCTCAAATGGTTGAGAAGGTGATTTGAAAGGTTGATGTGAATTTAGTGACCCAGCAATATCGATTTATTATCACAGTTAACTTCTAAATAGTCTAAATTTAACATTATAATAATTTCACAGTTTTATTCGATCTCTCGTTCTAAATTATTTATTTAGTTCATACTACTATCAAGCAGCATGGTAATACTGCATATATTACATTTATCTCATACTAGTGTTAAGATATACTATTAACCATGCGTTTTGATATAGTATTAATATTGAACAATTGTTTATTCATTTATTCAATTCAATAAAGTGTTACATTAAATAGATCAATTGTCATATATGTGTCCTTAACTTATATAGTAGATGATTTGGTGTATAGAGTTTAAGCTTATACACAGAAGATTAAATCATCGGTTCTTATAAGTTAAAATTTATAGTTCACAATCATAGATGGAAATTTGGACAAAACCATCAGAAAGATTGTAGCACGAGATTAAATGTAATTTATCTTGATTATGAGAATGGCATAGTTCTAACTTCTCGTGCTAGTGCATTTGGTATGTATTGAACGGGACCAAGCAGAGATAGGTGTTTTAGACTGACTGATAAAAACATATTCTCTAAACTATTAAATGTACTTATATTCTTAATCTTGATATAACGATTGTGATCTGTATATATTAATTATCATTTTGATTTATTAAAAGGTGAGATTCTGAGATGGGTCAATATGCCTGGTAGATTAGATGATAATAATATATATTGGTGAAATAATTAGTTAGTTGATGGAATCCATGTCTCAGTATAGAGATTGATGATACACCTTTTATGAGAAGCTTATAAGTTTTCATGTGTAAACCCGGCCGGTAGATTTATGAATCTGGCACATGAAATAAGTTAAGTATTGCTCTAAAAGAAGTTACATTGAATTAAATTCGTCAGTAATTTAATTTATTGATTAGTATTGGTAATCTTAACATGGGGAATTACATAAGTGTTTAATGGTGAATTTCAAAATAAATAGAGGAGTGCAATTACGAATTTTTAGTGGAATGATTTGTAATTTATTATGGTAAGAATAATTCAAATTAATTATTTAGAATTATTTCCATAATAGGGAGCCTCAGTAATAATTATGTGGTCCCTCCAGTGCCCAATTTAACTAGAACTCAGAATCCTATTTTCTAGTAGAAGTTGGAAAAGTAGCGTGTGTTTTTCTTTGAAGAAGAAACGTGTGTTTCAAGTTTTCTTGAAGAAAAAGGATTTGCTTTTCTTCTCCTCTTTGGACTAGGAAGACATCTCTATAAATAGAGATTCTTCTAACCTAGAAAAGAATTCAGTATTCTATACAATACTTGCCCACCCAAGTATTGAGAGAGTTCAAATTGTTGATTGGGATTACTGTAGAAGACTATAGAGTTGGAGTTAAATTTACTTCAAGACATCTGCACACGCTTCAAGAGGTAATCCTAAGATAATTTTCAGCATACTATGTATGTGATCGCTATTTGTGATTGTTGTTTATATTCATGCAAGATGAATGATTCTGGAATGCTTCCGCTGTGTATGCTATTTTCTAACAACTAGTTACTACTCTATCGATATAGAATCGAACATTTTTTTAAAAAAAATCTCAAATTGAATTCGAACTACCATACAACTACTAGTTTACCATTCATATGATAGTGGAAGTATCTCATAGGTGCATATATATGGACATCTAATGGTAATTTAATTACTAATAAAATAATTATTTTTCACGAAACAGTGTCAGATGACGTTAGGTGTCTCTACCGGCTATTTGGTATAACTATCAAAACCCCATTTAGTACAACATTGTCTGCAATGACCAAGTATGCCTAGATTAATGTCTCATAAATTACAAGACCAAAATTAGTTGTAACATCCAATCTACACAAGAAATCAAGAGAAGTGCCTATGAAAAAATGAATAGTGTCTGATATTGACACTAGTGATCAAACAAAAAACATCATGGTCGACATAATTTCTGTTTTTGTTTTGAATTGTAGAGACCAAGTGATGGTGGAGTTCATCAATTATGTTTTGTTCTACATGTTTAACTGATTCTTCTGATTGACAATCTGACCCAAATGTTTTTTCTAACGTTTTTTTTCTCTTTGATTTTGGCCTCTAAACAGTTAAGACAAAAACCTTCAGCTAAAATCTAAGAATATTGCATAGTATTTGGACAGTTTAACCTATTCTTTGGCCTTCTAGATAAGCGAGCCATGTCGTGATCAGAGGTTACAAAGAATTGACTTATTAATGAAGAAATTAGTGGTCGAGTAAGTAATAAGAATAGTAAAATCATACTCTTCCCACGGGCTCTATTTAGTTGTCCACTTTAGAAATGACACACATATTAAGATAGTAATAATTAGCATCGTGAAGTTATAATTTTACCCTTATTAATTATGGTTTCAAAAATGATGAATTAAAACTTGGAAACTTTCAAAAAGTTTAAATGAGGGTATAATAGGAAAAAAAATTTGTTCTTTCTTAATTTGTCAAAATAGACAAGTAAATAGAGACAACTAAAAGAGGAAATATGGACATGTAAATAGGGACAGAAGGAGTATTTGATGAATGTAAATTATGAAAATCGAGATAGCACAAATTCGGAAAATTACTAGGAATGTTAATAGCACAACCAATATCTTGTACTCCATTTATCTGTGTGAATTGTTTTTCAAATGTCTACCTCATGTCCTACTTGTAAATGAGGAGGTCAAGCTCCAAATCGAGTTTGAGTTGGAGTTTCGATTATTGAATTTGTGAGTGTTCATTCAATTCATATTTTTCTTTTTCATTCATATTGTCGTAATCGCCCAATTATTTTTTCAATTATTCATTATATAGTGGCTCTTTGTATTAATATCAAAATCAGGTTTACTAAAAAACAAAAAAATAATCAATCAATATGTATAATTCTTTAAACGTTTTCTAGTTTTAGGTACCTAAGGCTTACTAGAACTAGCAATTTTATTACTTTGTCCAAAAAATGAGAGAGGAGTATGTCTATTATCATTTTAGGAACTATAGTATAAATATAATAATAAAATTAAATACAATATTAATTGAAATCTAATTATTCAAATACAATTTTCTTTTTTATAAAAAAAGAAAGATAGAATTACTGTACCAAATATCTGCGAAAATTATAATCATAAGTCGTAACCAGATATTGAAACTTGAACCTTAAAGTTGTTAACACTTAAATGATTAGCTAATTGACTAGGATAGAGAGATATTGAGAGAGAGAAAAAAAAGGAAAGAAGGATGATGAAGAGCAGAGCTGCTCAAAATCGAATAAAAAAAAAGGATAAATATATCTCGAACTATAGTAAATGGTATGCAGATATCATCCATCATACTTTTGAGACATTGGTGTTTCTGTCGTCCAAAAACTAAAGAGTATATGCCCTTCACTATAAGAAAACTGTTAATTACATGGGAAATTTCCCCCATTTTCCTGGGGATTAGAATGAAATACGCAGAAATCTTATTTTCCTATAAATTTTCATATTAATTTCCATAAAAATCGACATGTAATTAACAGTTTTCTTGTAGTGCTTCACTCTAACGGAAGACTAGATGGAGACACGTGTTACAATCCTATCCATCAATTTGATGTCGGGTAGGTGAATAAGATTATGACATGTGTATTTCCGTTAGCATAAAGGATATATATGCTCTAATTTTCGGACGGCAGGGACATCAATATCCCCTAAAGTGTGACGGAGGGTATATGCATATCATTTTCGATAGTTTGAGAGTATATTTGTTTTTTTTTTCAAAAAAGAAACTTATTGATATTGATTTATTGGTAATTAATTTTTTATTATAATTAGATTATCAATTCTTAATGATTTGAGATTTTTCCTTGATAGATTAAATAATAACTTGATAGTAAATTATATTTATATCACTTCGTATATAAAATTACTGATTTAGAATTTAATTTCATATTTTTATTTGTAGCACTCTCAGAGGATCAGAGCCAGATTGAGTCTGGTCCATTTGGAACTTTTGTTGGAGTCTATGATGGTCATGGTGGACCTGAAACTGCTCGTTATGTTTGTGATCACTTATTTCGACATTTCCAAGGTTTATCTTCTTTCTCTTTGTAAAGTTTTCCAATTTTTATCTGTTTTATTGGAAAAAGATGTTAAATTTGCTATGTAGACAATCTTTAGTCAATCTACTGCGTCTCATATCGAAATTAGGATAGTCCATTAAGTGGGGAATGTTGATTCAAGAATGAGGCAAGAGTAGCCCCTAGTCTAATTAGTATTAGGATATGTCGATTTAAGTGGGGAAGGTTGAGTCAAGAGTAGCCCAAGTCTAATGAGTATTACAATATGTCAATTTAAGTGGGGAAGGTTGATTCAAGAATGAGGCAAAACTAGGCTCAAGTCTAATTAGTTGAAGTCACAGGGCGGGGAGAGGGTCCTTGAGTGGATTCCGCATTAGTCCCAAGACGTTGGTTTCTAACTAGAAAAGTGAATGCTTGAGCTTTAGCGAGAAGGGGTCCTTCATGTTTATTGTCTTGAACAACTGACCTTTAAATGAACCTATGAGTCAAAAAGGAACTTAACTAACGGCACCTGCTCAGTTATATGAATCTTTTGTATTCCACTCAATTCGAGCCTATTTCATTCTAGAACTTTACTAAATTTTGTTTTTGGGAATAATCATAAAGATATGGAAGTTCTCCGTGATGTCTGGTAGCAGTTGCATTGTACAACTAAAAAAGATCAACTCTTGAGAATCCTTGTTACAAAAATTCTAACTCTAGGTACCTTCTCTACTGGCTCCTTGATGAATAGGGTGTATGGGTTTTTTAGAGGCATTTCCTTAAGCTCTTTCTAGTCGAGGGGCTTAATTGTGTAAATAGCTTAGAGTGTAAAGGGTTCCTAAATTATTTTATAGAAATTCCTGATATCTACTTTGTCAATGTGTTCATGTAAAATATTATAGTGGGTTGGTCTTCATTTGGCCCTTCTGCTCCATTACCATCTATAACTCCTAAACTCCTAAAACCAGGGGCTCACATTTTTCATTGATTGTTTCCTTTTTCCTCAAAATTTTTTGAAACACTGAAATATGTTGGATATATTTTCTTGATTATAGAGAATCCCCAAGGGTCAATGGCACACATCATGTACTGCATTCTTAGTACTAGACCAAAGCCCTGAGGGTGACGAATTTGTATTTAGATATTGAACATTAGGAAAGGAAAACTTTGTAGTGGTTTCATGGATTATACTCTTAATGCAGCAATATCAGCTGAAGGAAATGGTGTAGTCACAGAGGAGACAATTCAAAGGGCCTTTCTTGAGACAGAGAGAGGGTTTACTTCTGTTGTTTCGGAAAATTGGCATTCTCGACCACAGCTAGCTACAGTGGGGGCATGCTGCCTGGTTGGAGCTATATATCAGCAGACACTCTTTGTAGCAAATCTTGGTGACTCTCGCGTAGTCCTTGGAAAGAAGGTTGGAAACACTGGGGAAATTGCTGCCATACAGCTATCAACGGAGCATAATGCCAATATTGAGTCTGTTAGGTGGGAGCTAAAAGACTTACATCCAAATGATCCTCAAATTGTTGTTCTTAGACATGGTGTTTGGAGGGTAAAAGGAATAATTCAGGTAAGGTCAACTATACGAAAAGTTTCTTGTTATTAAATTATGAAAAAAACCTTCCGAGTTCTCCCTGCATTTCTCATATTCCTATGCTTGGAAAGGATATGCGTAGATGCTTTGATGTGTATCACAATCTAAAATAGCAGAGTTTGATGTGAATGATGTTATTTCTCTGGCCACTTACAGTAAATAATTGAGCTTCTGTCGGTCTTCTTTTTTCTGGGGAATTACCATGTTATGTATGGTCATATGGTTTAATAATGAACTGAAGTAAACTGAATTTTGGGTAGAAAAGCAGGTTTAAAAACTTTCAAGATGACATCATGTTTTAAAGAAAATTGATACACGTCTCGAATATCTACTGTTTCTCGTCGATTTTAATATTTTATGTCTTAATCGATAGGATAAAGAATTCTGTTTTTTAGCTGAAAGTGTTACTAGTCTATGGTTGATCAGTTTGTACCTGTATGTCATACTTTCAAATTGAAGTTCTACAATTGTTGCTTTACATGGATAAAAATTAGAATTCATTCTCTAGTCTGCAACTTATTTCTTAGAAAACGGTCTCCTAAATTGACTGCAGGTCTCAAGATCCATTGGTGATGTTTATCTTAAACACACAAGATTTTGCAGGGAACCAACAAATGGAAAATTCAGAGTTCCTCAACCCCTTAATATGCCTATCCTATTGGCCACTCCAACAATTTTAAAACATCCTCTACATCCAAATGACTCCTTCCTCATATTTGCTTCTGATGGTCTATGGGAGCACTTGAGCAATGAAAAGGCCGTTGAAATTGTAAAGAGTCACCCTCGTAAAGTAAGTTGTATGCACCAAACCATTATACTTTCCTGCATATTCTGTTCAATTTAAGCTAAGTATGCTTCTTATGGGCAAACTATGACTTCAAATAGATGTTTACTTTTGATGATGTACATTATTTTTATTTTTATTTTGATAATTCAAGGATAGTTTTCAGTAACTACCAAGTATGTATAAGTCTATAAAATGAAAGCAAATCAAACTACTGTAACTTAACCATCTATTAAGAGGAACACTATATTCTTCTTACACTAAAGGGTAACCACACAGAAAACCGAAGAGATAGATATATATGCTACCCAAATCGGTAATCACACTGTGATATACATCCAGTGTACTAAATTGGACCATCCAAGAGTCAACTTCCTCATACACTCCATAAGCGCTTGTCTATACCAGCATAAGTACACATCCTATGATAACCCTCATGATTTCTGAATCATATCTTCAGACATTACTTTTCTTTTAGGTTTTCAAGCTCTCTGGCATTCCCCATTAGATTTCAGCAACTTGTAGATGACTGGCCTAATGTCTTTCCATTATTTATACCCTGAATATTCTCCTTAATTATTCCTTCATAATTTTATTGAAAAGTCGATCTCTTTAACACCAAATAATCAGGTTTTCGGGTGAGAAGATGCTTTCACCTTCCAAGTTCTATTCTCCTTGTGATCTCTTTCAATTTCTGCAAGTAGGTGTGATGCCTCTTCGTGATGTCTTTTAAATGAAATGCTCAGACCTTCCAAATCTAGTTTGAAATGGGATCACCTGTTCCTGTGGTGTATATTTTATTTTTATGGTGAATGGTGAAAGAAAAAGTAACAGAAGTGTACCAAAGATATCATGCATTTTCCAAAAGAGCTCTGTAACATATGGATGATAAATTGATAATCAAATGTTACTTTGATCTTGGGAGCACACCAGTGATTGAAGCCACTCAAGCTGTGGCACAACCTTGAAATTCCATTGAGTTACTCACAGTTATATCATCTTTATTCTCCATAATAACAACCCTGTAAACTCAGTACCATGCCAAATGACATAACACTTATCCTTTTACTCTTCATGGTTCAATTTATTAATCAAGGCTTACCCTTCGAGATCCTCTCTCTCTCTCTTTCTCTCTCTCTCTCTCTCTCTCTATATATATATATATATATATATATATATATATCTTTCTCTTTGTTAAAGTGTATAAACACATGCTGTACATTTTGACTCTTTTAAAGAGATGGTTTTAGCTCGTTGTCGCTTTTGATGTATTTTGGTAAGCATTCTTGAACATGAAAAACAAATCTGCTCACTTTTTCATGCTCATATTTTTCTTGCAAATACAGGGAAGTGCAAAGAGGCTTGTCAAGGCTGCTCTCCAGGTAGCTGCCAAAAAAAGAGAGATGCGATATTCTGATCTTCGAAACATTGACAAAAAGGTCCGACGTCATTTTCACGATGATATAACTGTAATTATTTTATTCTTAAACCATGACCTGATATGTAGAGGCGTTGTGCAAGATCCAACCCTTTCTATTCGCAGTGCTTTAGAACACTGATTGTTGAAGGAATATATTATTTTTACTAGTGCCTGAGGTTCTGTCACAACACCAAAATTTTCCTTGATATGCGGCTCCGGAGCAGCATCAGTGAAGCAACTACACTGTATGAGAGTGTTTTTTTTCCTTTGAAGAGGCTTATAATTTGAATTTCTCAAACCTTGTTATAGGTGGAGTTCAAGAAGAATGCTAATTCAAAAGTTTCGGATACAGTCAACCTCTATGTAACAGCCTTGTTTCATTATTAATTTGTTCTGTATACTAGTTTTTGTTTCTGGATTCTGGAGCATTTTGTTAATTTCTTGTAACATTGTCGCCTGTTACAAGTGTTAAAAGGAAAAACTTCGCCACAAGAGGATGATAGCTTTTGAGTTAAAAGAGGATGTTGCTGGGTCTCATTGTTTAATTGGAAGAAATTTATTTCCCTTAGAAGAGAACAATTGTTTGACCAATCAAACGAGCTCACTTGAATTTAATCTTAGTATTTTGTCCTCATAGATTTTGTGTATATGGTATCCTTTGTTGAAGAAATCATATTCTTCAAATAACAAAGAGAATATGGTTTCAATTCTTTAAATGGCAATGGAAGCTAGGCATACGCCGTTGGTTTCAAGAACTTGGAGATGGCGGTCATTTTCTCATCTTGCAAGGTGAGCTACAGTTTGATATTGAAGACCTCTTTTTCTTTAAATTCATTGATAGCTTCACAAACACACACACACACACACACTCTATCCAAACCCGAACTCCTTGACTGCATCTACCCCTCTTTTGGTGCTTCTGATACCACTGTGTTATTATACTGGACAACCTCATCTAACTTTTTGTGCAGCCATTTTCCATATTTAACCAACTTTGCATTTCTTTGCCCAGGAAGTTTTCCTGCCAAAATTACCATTTGGAGGTTGGCAGGCAGGGGCAGATCCAGGAAGCGCCTTGAGTTTAACTAGCTGGAGGAGCAATGGCCAACTGCACCTGACTCTCTTGAAGCAGTAGGTTAGGTTCACTTCTCTAAATAATATACTGATCCTAATAAATTTTCATATATATATATATATATGCAAGGTCGGAGCTGCTACATATACACTATATTCGGCCCTGTTGACGTACATCCCTTTCTTTTGCTTACAGCATTTTCTGCTCTGTTAATTTATCACCGTTTTCGCGATGTGGAGAGCTAACAGTAACAATGGGAAGTATTAATTATAGAATAAACTTCTCTTGACTAGCTATATACCATATCTGTGAGATTGAATGAAGACGAAAACCGAAAGTGCAATTTTCTATATACAACAGACTTACAAATTCAATGTTACAGTTTACTAGCTTTGAGAAAATTGAATGCAACTAATTTGCATGGGTCCTCTAACAAAAAATAACAAAAAACTGTAAAAGCCAATGATGGCACAGAAACCTTCACATGTAGAACAAACAAATCTCTTGAAAAGATGGAACTCGGCGATGTATCAGCAAAGGCAAATAACAAAACATGAAGACTATAACTCACAAGAAAGAATCTGCAAGAACACGAGAAAATCGCTTACCAGTGAAGGATATGCATCTTCTATATTTAACAAACAGTAGTAATCTAATGTGTATGATAAGTTATTATTGAAAGCAAATATGATCCCGCTGCACCCAATGGTGTGGCCTAGTGGTCAATAAAGTGGGTTGAGCACCATGAGGTCTCAGGCTCAAATCCCAACAGAGACAAAAACACTAGGTGATTTCTTCCCATCTATTCTAGCCTTAGTGGACAGAGTCACTTGGTACCTGTTGCACCTGTTGCAGGTGACTGGTATCCCATGGAATTAGGCGATGTGCGTGCAAGTTGACCTGGACACTACGGTTATTAGAAAAATATGTATGATCCCTCTCCCAGTAAAACAAAAGCTATAGAGAGAGGTTCTTATGCAGTTGCAATTATAAAAAGATTGCGCACAGGACATTCCTCAACTTATGACATCTTCATCAGCCAAAATTAGGATCATCAGGCTATTTAAGACTTTAGCTTTAACAAGTTAGGTCTGCAGGGTTTACCCTGTGGTGCACCCAAAGGGTAGCAACTGCAAGTTCCCTTGTCATCAAAAACTTGCCAAGACTAATAAATTGGTAAAGATTTCATAACATGCAAACTGGACTGTATTGCAGAGTTACATTCAAGTGCTAGGTAGATTTGTAGTTTATTTTGTAACATGGATAACTAGCATAAGTCATAACAACAACAATAATGCACTTTTTATGAGCCAGGATTTTAAACAATAATTATTCAGGGTTCTTGGGAAGATGTTCAAAGGAAAAAGCCCCTTCCACAAGGGTATTTGTTAATGACAATGAAAGGAACTTCTTGTTAAATATAACTGAATATTTGGTTCGATACTGCTGCAGTTGATTAAAATTAGTATCTTTTAACTGAGTTTCCAGTTACTACTGAGCAGTACTTTTAGAGGAGACTTCCATATGAGTTATTTCACTGTCAGATTTTCTGCAGTTAGGACTCTATTCTTCACATTTTTAGCTCGTTTAGCCAAGCTTTAAAGTCTGTTCATTTTGAAAACTGTTTTTTTGTCAGAAGTGCTTTCCCAAAAAGTACCTTTAGAGATGAGCAGTTTGTGTTTGACAAATTTATTTGAAAAGCACTTTTGCCAATATTAGAGAAACAATTTGTGCTTGGCCAAGGTTCTGAAAGTGCTTCAAGGAAAAGCTTCTTTTTTCAGCTTTTGAAAAACACCTTTTGCTACTACTCAAGATTCAACAACACATTTTTTCCTAAAAAGCTTAGCCAAACACCTCAACGCTCTAAAAATAAGCACTTCTGGCTTCACATAAGCTTGGCTAATCCTATTTAACTTCTGCTTCTTCTATAAAGAGGATCCAGAATAGCTTCACATAAGCTTGGCTAATCCTATTTAACTTCTGCTTCTTCTATAAAGAGGATCCAGAATAAACTTTCTTTCTAATTTAGCTCCTTTATTATGTCCTGTTCCAACCGAAGCTAACATGACATTCTGACTTGTAACTGAAGTGAAGATACAGCAAAATCCCAAGACAGACCACAACAATCACAAGAGTTCACATAAATAAAATGTTTGTTTTGAGATGATAACATTGTCAATCAAGAAAATATCACATGAGATCTTATTCAGAGTAACATGCATCTCCAAATATATCTTCTTCCTTTTCCTTTTTTACCGTTCAAGTTACTCTTCTATGGTTTTATTTTCTTCTAATAACTCAAGAATGGGAAGAACAGACAGGAAAAGCATCAGAAACATCGAGGGTAACATACTTCAAGTTATTCTCACCACCATTAAGTCACAATAGCATTAGCATGTAAAGGACACACTACTCTAGGAAGCAGTTACTTACATATTGACTTGGGAAGTATATCACTGCATAGAGTTGTTGAGGTGATACCAATAGTCTTTGTATTAATGTATCATAGCTTTGCAATTCAAATATTTTCCAGTATAGAATGAAGGCTTGAAACCCGACGGCGGAACAATGGTTCTAGCTTGAAAGTTGGCACCCCAGTCTGCCACCTGTTTGTATCATACATCTCACTCCATGCCTGTACAATCTCATCAACTTTGAACCCTGAAATTGAACAGGTACAATATGTTAAAGAAAATCTCTGGAGAGAAACATAAAAAGACCAACTAACAAATGTCTCACTCATATTTTACCTTCGAGAGCAGTTTCATTGGAACAGTGGTTCTTTATCATGACTGCAATATCAGAATGTGATGCTCCAGCTAGTTCAAACTTTTCCACTGCAACATCTAGACATTCTTCCCAGGTTGGTAATCCTATCTTAAATTCCACCACAGAACGTTCGTAGAGCATGGTTCCCCATAACAGGTAAATCTGAGACCTCATGTTTTCAGTCTGCTCTTTAGTTTCTTCAGATGATTTATCTTTAAGTATACCCTCCAGTCCCCTCCTGTACAATTGAGCTTTATATTCCTCATATTTCGAAAGTCCATTTAGATGTTGTTCTTCCATCTCTTCCCACATTTCCATCCCTCTGTCGATGCTATCCTCAGCCTTATTGTATAGCTCCAAGATCTCTGCACATGTTCCTGTCTCTAATTCAACTTTACTCCCAACCAAATAGTACCATGAGAGTTTTGCTTGTTCAAACTGCTGCTGACCGAGTGCAAGAAGGCTTTCGTAGAAATCTGGCTTGACTCTAAGAGCTTCTTCATACCTCATTTCTGCAGTTTCATATTCTTTTTCTGCCCATTCATATGCAGATTTAACCTGCTCTGACACCGTCTCCCCAGAACCCTCTTCTGTGAAAAATACTTCTTTTCTTGCTCTAGACATGTGTACATTTCCCCAGTTAAACAAAGACAAAGCTGCCATCTCTTGGAACTGAGCTGAAGCAATGTCAAAAAGCTCTTCTGCTTCTTCATTTGTAACAGTGTCCTCCATAGCTTCTGAATATAATTTCATTCCTGTCTCGTGAAGATCCAGATACGAGTCACAATCAACTCCAACATGGTTCTTGAATAGCCTTGCGAATTGGACAAACCAGTTCTCAGGGCAAATTGGCCCTTTATTCAGTTCCCCATCCTTTTTTACTATAGTTGATCTGCAGATGCTCGATTTCTCATCTTCTTCAACCCTCAAATACATAGGTTCTTTATCTGGACTAACTTCTTTGATGTACAGTCTTAAAGAACCTTGAAGATCAACAGATGATTCAGCCAACCTGAGCTCATCAGTAGTTGTAATAGTTACCAAATCACCTTCTTGATCCTTGTACTTGATAAGTGCGCCCTTCAGATTTGGAAATCGGTCCAGAACTATGTCTCTCACAAGTCGAAAACTGCAACCAACTGGTAACTGTGCCCATCTTATATCCTCTCCAAGAACCAACTTCACTGTTCTTATCATTGTTTTTTCTCCCTGGACAGTTCTCTTCTCCTCCACTACTACCTTGTCCTCGGCCTTCTTTTCTTCAACTCCATCAATCTTAGTTTCATTCTTGATCTCAACTATCCTCTTTCTATCAAATTTATTGTTCTTCTTCTCCTTTTTCATGTTATCCTTCACAACATTGGCAGATACTGGAAGGGGTAAGACTAACTTCTTATTTTCAACTTTAAGTATTTCTTCTATTTCCGTTTTAACCTTGTCTGCAATCTCTAAAGCAGTCAAATTGTTAGGTTCAATACTCAAGACATGGTTAACATCTCTTAAAGCTAAATCAAGCCTATTCAATGACTCATAACACTTTGCTCTCTTCAACAAAGCTTTGCTATACTTGGGAGCAACTTCAAGTGCCAAGTTACATTCATTTATAGCTCTTGGAAACTCGCTACGCCCCATTTGCATATAGCAACTAGCCAAGTTGCTATGCAAATAGGCAATATCAATATGGTTCCTAGGAAGCAATTTGAGTGCCTTCTCATATTTCAACATAGCTCCCTCGTGATCGCGTTTCTGAAAGAACCTGTTCCCTTCTTCCTTCAATTCTTTAGACATCTTGATAAACACAGCTGTGTCCTCATCAAATGCTTTTGATTTATGCTTCACATTTCCATCATTTGACTTTGATTTTACATTACTTTTCTTCTTACCAGTTGGCTTCCCCATGGTTTATCACTCCAATAAGCTGATCTTTGAATAGCCCCAAAATCAAACTTATAATTTTGCCCTGAAAATGAATAAATAATTATAAATTAAAGACCAAATCTTTTCAAACATGTTAATGGCAAATGATCATCAAATTCAATTGTACAGATGTAATTTTGATTCATGGAATTAGATATACATTGTAGAAATGTAACCTAAATTGAAAAAAAATAATTAGATTACCTTCAATACACGATGAACACGTTCTCCCAACCAAAAAGATCATATGAAAACTTCTTTCGTTTACTTTTTTTAGAACGTAATCGCTATCTTGAAATTTATTTCTTTGATTCATATATATAGTCAATCGATAACAATTAATTGATTTATATATATGGAAGAGAAAAGGAAAATATTGACAAATAAAACAAATCTGTAATGATTGTTTGTTTGGATTTGTTTTCTTTTCCTCTCTCTCCCATGTTTGTTTCTACGTTTCATGTTCTCTTTTTTTGCAAGACGTGCCCACCATAATTTTGAACAAAACATTGTGAGGACTCTCTCAATTTGGTTTTAAATTAATCGTTTCAACAGTAATAATTATTTTAGAAAATATTTGTTGTAATTTTGGTTATAACTTTAGAAGAAAAAAATTCATTAATGTTGTAAAATATTGTGTATTCAAAAATTACAAATTAAAAATTGATTAATGGTATATTTATGATCAAGAGTGAACTTAGTTAGCAAAATTAGTAAATTTAAAATTCTGAATCATTTTTTTTTAATGATGTGTTAGATTTACAAGAAAGCCAAATGATTTAGAATGTTAGTTAAGGATCCTTTTCATCATTCTTCTATAGAAGATGGGCTATATTGGTCCTTAATGTATACCTCTTAACAGAAATTTTATTTTGTATATACTTTGTTTTTCGTTTATTATATTTTATTTTTATTTTACCTTTTATTATAACTCTACCTTAAATTCTGCTCTTTTTTTTTTAAGGTTTATTTTTTAAATTATTGAAGAAGAAAATGATATAATTTATTCAAACATTATAAATATTAAAAATACAAATATAATATATTTATGAAGCAATATGTATAAGACGATGATGGTTGTGGGAGGCCTTTTCCTAGTAAATAAATATGTATTAACTTCTGTTTGCTCTGTGTGGAATTATATAAATTTCAACTGCAAATTCCATGAATCAACATCTGATTGTAGCACTTGGGTAGAGCAAAGACAAACCTTTTATTGCTAACATGTTCTTCAAAATCACATCACAACGTTTCAACTACTTGTACCTAGATTTGACATGAATCTACTCACATCTTTCACAGTTGGTAGACTCTACTCCTCTCCCAGGTTTCGCTACGCTGTATGCCCAAAACTTCAACTCAATCACTTGGATGGACATATCGGATTTGACCTACCAACCGTAGGATCGGGTGTGAGAATGGTATCCAGTGTTTTCTGCCCCTCCCAATAGGACTTGTTTCTCAACCACTCGTTTACTACAAATATGTATCATGATAAGAATCAAAGCAAAGCGGTCTTGTGAATGTCCAATTCTCCTGTCTTCTCGAGGTCCTTAATAGAACTCAGAACTAGTTTTCTCTGTATATGAAGTATATATTACTGTTCCTTAGAGATTGAACTGAAAGTCGACTAACATAGGTGGAACCAAGCAGAGATGGAAAAGATCAGACACAGGAATAAGAAGCAAGCTCGCCTTCCTTTTTGATCATTTGAAGAAAGTGGACTTTAGATACTCAGTAACTTAAAGGATGATGTTTCCAAACCAATATACTTATTTAAAATGTCTTCATGTGTGGTGTGATAAGATAAGGACCACTAGGGGACGATTTGTCCTTTTTTCCACAAGAACCTGAGAAATATTTGATTTTGCACATATTGACAATGTGATATTGTCATGATTCATCTTTTAAATAAGTCCTAATTGGCACTTAGTGTCAACTTGTTTTAGCATGTACTTAAAAAAAATTTCAAAACTTAGCAAGTATATCAAAACTTTAAATTTGAAATAAAAAACTTAATTTTTTAATCAAAACTTTAGTCCAACAAATCTTCAATAATTCGAAGATATATCAATATCTCCAAAAGATGCCAAGCATCGTGAACAATCATAACCCTACTAAAAACATGTTTATGAAGTCTCTCCTGACAGAGATGGCTGAACAAGTTGGTGGCCTAAAACAAAATCACGGCTGAAGTCCTTACATATTATTTGAAAAAGCTTTTGTATATATATATATATATATATATATATATATTTTTACTTCAAGTTTATTCTTACTTTTTGAGATGTGAAGTCACTAAAAATTGTTATAATCATTTTTCTCTAATAGTTTTTTTTTCTGACTAATTTCTCTTGAGACATTATCGAACTTTGTTAAGAATTTATCAATTCTACTTTTTAAGAACTTAGTTTCCGAATATGCAAATGTTATTAAAATTGTCAACATTATTCCATAAGCAATATATGCATTTGAAAATAATCAAAATCTTTTTATTTTATTGATCACATTAAAATCTTCTATTTATGTCATTTTTCTCAACACTTCTCATTTGAAAATAAGTCTAAAAAATGTGTATCTGAGGTACATTATGTTTTGGAAAAAATCATGGTTAAGGCTATTCATTATTTTTCATGTTTCTTTCTCGACTTGAGGAACGTTATGTTATAATCATTTGCTTCAAGACTCAAGTTGATCAGATCTATTTTGATTTTTTTTTTTAAAAAAATAAAAATTACAAGTTTTAATTTAAAACTTTTTTAAAATAGTAATATTAATTTGTAAACCTACTACTATATTGAAAAATAAGGCCCCGAATAGTGTTTGCTCACCCAAGAGCCGACACTTTCTACTGGAGCACTAAAGGGAATGCACAGGACATAAATTTTCTGGCTATTCCCCAAAAACTGAATTAAGAAAATTCTAACTGAAAAAGAAGAAATTCCACGGTGAAGGGTGGAGCTCACCAAATCAACTTCTGCAATAAAGCAACACTTGTAATCTGCTCCTCTATGAAACCTGCGTCTACATTGGCATAGGTCAATGTAGATTCCACAAAGAGAACGTCAGTATACTTTCATTAGACGGATAAACACAAAGAAGAAGATAGAGCACGAGAAAGACTCATTCAATGATGGGTAATTTGAGCTCACTCATTCCAGTTTAGCTCACATTAATACTTAGAAACATTAATTCAAATACCTTATGGGCATAATCTCTTCAGGAAAGAACTTTAGTAAGAACAAGGCGTAACTCACCTCAAGATTCTTTCTTTCTAACAAAGTTAACTTCTACGCTTGCCAAAAACAATCGCCAATTCAAGTGACCTGCCAAACGACTTGCGTTGCGTTCAGATTTTCTTGAAGTGCACCAGCTTGGCATCCCACATGTTAAGCCTCTTTAAGATTTATTTTTTCCAATGATTTCTTCTGACTCAGCTTCAACCTGTCTCTTTCAATTTCCAGTCCCAAATTCTTCATCAAAAAATTCACTAGACATTTGCTCCTTCAGTTTTGTGATCCCATACATGTTTTAACCTGTCACTAACATATCATCCATATACAGGAGCAATATAATGTACGAATTTATAAATTTCTTGAAGTAACAACAATGATCATCATTACACCAAGTAAAGCCAATAGTCATCATAAACCTGCCAAACTTCAAGTATGGTCTTGGTGCTTGTTTCAAACCATAGAGACTCTTCTTCAGTCTACACACCATATTTTTCTTATCAGCCTCTATGTACACTTCAGGTTGCTACGCATACAAGTCTTTCATCTTGATCTTCATGGAGAGAGGTTGTCCTTACATCTAAATGCTCTAAATATAAATCTTATGCTACAGCAATACTAAACCCAACTCGAATAGTAGGTAATTTAATCACATGGGAGAAAATCTCAGTAAAATCGATACATGCCTTTTCTTGAAAACCTTTTATTACCAACCTTGCTTTATATTTCAGTGAACTATTATGCTTCTGTTTCATCCTGTACAGACATTATTCTGAATTGTCTTATTCCCTTCTGGTAGTTTGACCAACCCCCAACTTTGATTTATGTGGAGTGAGTACACTTCATCCATTTCCTCAATCCACTTGGACTTGCTATCAACCTGCATTGCCTTATCAAAACAGCTAAGCTCACTGCCATCTGTTAGTAACAAGTAATCAAGAGGAGGAGAATATCGTTTGTTAGGAAACCTGTGTCTTACATACCTTCTTATCAGAAATGGTGTGTTCTCATAGTCAGCCTCTCACGCCTTTTTATTGGTGCATCCGCACAACTCCTCTTCATATGTCCGAACTATCTTAATTTCTTTCCTCATCTTGTCTGCCATAGTGGTCACTAACTTCCATCTTATCTTGTATAACTTTGTTCCTAATCTTATCTCTCTTAGTATGCCAAACACCCATCTGAGGATCCTCCTCATATCTGCTGATTTCATCTTCTAAACATGTGCGTTCTTGATTCACCTGCACTCTATCCTCATACAACAAAGTAGGTCTAACCATTACTCTATAGAACTTACCTTTAAGCCTTAGTGACACATTCTTATCACATAGTATGCCGAACACGAACCTCCAATTCACCCACCCACTCCAATACAACGTGTTAGTCATCATCAATATTTTCGTTTTCTTGGATTGTTGACCCAAGATACTTGAAACATCCACTTTTGGGTATTGTCTTATATATCAATCTTCACTTCCACCTCCGTTTTTCATGTGTTACACCAAGTTCATGTACTTTGTTTTAGTCTTGCTTAATTTGAAACCTTTAGATCTAGGGACCGTCTCCAAACTTCCAACCTATCGCTAACTCAACTGCACGTTTTGTTGATCAATAATATTCATTAGCGAATATCATACATATTCACGACACCTCTCCTTAAATATACCACGTTAATACATCCTAACATACTAAGGGTAGATCCCTAGTGCAACCTCGTCACAATAGAAAAATGTTTTAATTAACTCACCAGTCATCTCTCACAATTCCTACCCGAATATTTGACTCCATCATACAATGTCTTTAATTGCTTTAATATAAGCCAGAAAAACACCTCTAAACTCCAAAGACCTTTATAAAACTTACCTAGAAATTTATGAATTTTATCATATGTCATTTCTAGGTCAACAACCTTTTTACAAGATGAATGAGTTATGTGGTTGCTAAAGATCTTAAGGTATTGGTTGAAATCTATCTTATAAAAGAATTACGTCAAATACAGTTCAAGCATGAACAATAAGTGTAATTTTAGAAATAAAATAATTGTAGATTTCTTGCAAGAAATATTAACGGATATTAACAAATGGAGTGGCACCATCCCAATGGTATTGTGTTTAGGTTGATAATCAAAAACCGTTTTTCCAAGTCCACTCCTTAGAGTTTTGCGTCGCAAGTTTTTGGTAAAATTAAATAGGAATGTGAATGAATATGAACAAAAAGGGAGAAGTAGGAACTACTCAAGACCTCCCTTTTTTTGGACTCATTCCTCATTTCCTATCTTTCCCTCAATATGCCAACTAACATCCAGCCATTTCTAATCATACCGTCACTTCTAAATTGTCCAAATTAGCTGTTCACTATGTTCGGGAAAGTTCATGCTTAGGACCACTGGCATCCTAACTGGGCCATACCAGTACAGCCTGTATCCCATTTTCCTGCTTTCATTAATGGCGTTTCCCCTTTACTTAATTTTCAAATTATTATTTCTCCTTTTAGACTTTACTATTAGTATTATTTTCATTATTGTAATAACAAGATTCCTCTTTTGTTACTTTGTCCAGTAGGTTCAAATGTCTCACTTGAATTTAACATTCATTTTCTGTCTCCCATCTCCCTCCGTGATTCCAAGACAAGGTAAAATTTACGAAGATCTGTAGTTAAATACGTACACGGCATCGACTATCCGTTAGTCCAATAATTTGAATTAGCATACAATAAGCCGAACCTGTAAACAAGGACACCAAAAAGAATAACCTTAACAAATTCAACTAGAAATAAATAGTAAATAAAACTATATAAAAATAATATAGAAAAGGAAAATATATAAATAAAATACCTCGAACGTTGACGCAGAGATGCCAAAACACGACGAACGCATATACGGCGAAGGAACGGGAAACGCCATTGCATAACGGAACGGTGAACGCCAAACACGACGAAAACACAAATGCTGTGAACGAACACAAAGAGAAACAAGTCACACCACTTCATCGAACATCAAAAAAGTTCATACACGAATTACTCGTGATTTGTTGATTAATATTTAATCGAAGTTACGAATTCCTGATTTTTTTGCTTTAAATTTTAATCTGTTTAATTAGATTTTAAAAGTCCAAATTGTCCTTTCAATTGCAATCAGTTACTGCAACAAAACCATATGTACAAGGGAGAATTCTACTACTTCCATACTGCATCAAAATTGCCCTATAGCTTTCATTTCACTGTAGTAAGAACCGCAGCCAGGATCAGACGCCACCGCCGGAAAACTCTCAAGAGATGAGCCTCAGTTAATATATGAAAATCACCAACCTGTTACCACGGAAATTTCACAGGTTATCAGCTTTGGACATTCTGGAAAGCCGGCTAGGACGCGGTTGAAAGTCACCTCGACGTCTCTGATGATGCGACGATGGCCTAATAAGAGCTGCCAAAGCTCGTTTCACTAAATCACCTTCAACAGACCAAATACGCACCAGTGAATTCGTCATTGCCGATCTCCGTGCATTCAATCGGCTAGGCGAATACGACATCGAAGGAGTATTCTTCACATTCTTATGCATACTACACCTGAACGAACCAGGATGCGTCGTAGGTGAGCATAAGCACGTCCTCTTCGGGATCTGCTTCCGAACAACCTGATCACGTTGAGACACCGCCATGGAACGCCGAGGAGAAATGGATCTGTCAATGGAGAACCTAACGCTAGGCGTAGAATTCACCGGCGCCAGAGCGTGAAGATTCACGCGCGTCGGAGAAGCCGATCGGTTGAAACAGCCGGTCGACGGAGAGGAATAAAAACTAGAGTTGCTGTACGAAGCGAACGACATCGCATCAGTTGCGGTGGTGGTGGTGTTACAGAACCGGCCGGTAGGTGAGATTGACCTCTCAAACGCCGATTTAAGCAACGCCGACCCACCAGGCCTTCTAGAGGAATTCGCCATTTTCAGTGAAGATCTATATAAACAATTTCTGTTTGTATAGATCTCTTAAAATGTGCCCTAAGGCTTTTCAGTTTGGCAAACCTAGCGAGTCTCGAAGAGTAAATTTATAGCTGGGAGAAGATGATGGTCGGATTGTAAATAAGAAGAAGTTTTGAGGTGTAATTAGGAAAACAAATTGTTAGTGTGGTTAAAGTAACCATGATCACTAGTTAACCCGAGAGACGAGTGTGGAGGTTGAATATAGGCTTCTCAATGGACAGCGACTTATACAGCAAACGACAATAATTGGAGCCGTTTTGCCTGACTGCTTTTGCAGAGAATAATGTAGAGTACCACGTATTTTGTATTTTGTTTGATTGTATATAAATTTGAAATTATGATTTTGTATTTTTTACTTAAATAAAATTTAAAATTTTGTAAGTGAAAGTTAAATTTATAAATAGATTTTAAAAGTAAATTCTACTATTTACATTTGAATATTTATCCGTAAAAATTTGATCATCAACTATTTTCAAAAAACCAACTCAAATCATTTTATTTTAATTTTTAAAATTTTCACTCATAATTTTTTAAGAAAAATTAAAATAAAAAAATCTACTATCAACCATTCACTTGAAAATTGATGCATTTTTCTTTAGAGTTGACTCTTTCTATGAGGATATGAATTAATCGAAAATAAATTTTAAATATTTAATACACATTTAATTTGATTTAGTGTGAAAAAAAATATTGAGAATTTTGTAATTAAAATATTAATAGGTGAGTCGGACTATTTTGATGGTTAACATCACTAGAATCAATATACAAGTTGAGTCATAATTTGCTAACATTAAATTAAGTCAATTCGAATTGAACCTGAAGTTATATTTTTAATTATTTTTATTTGTTTGTTAGGTTAAAATATTTTTATTTTCAGTTAGAAAATTTTGTAATTAAAATAATCTTTTTTTACCTTTAACTACTAGTTCCCTCATCTTTTTTCCAAAAACAACATTAAAATGTTAATAGTCATGCATATTATAGTAAAACATGCATTTTTATTTATTATTTATCATCGTGAACAAGTGAAGGCGAATTAAAAGGATATAACTTATCATATCTAAATTATAATATTCTTTATTTCTAATTTACTTATTATCATGACTATATTAAATACTTTCTCTATTTCAAAAAAAAATGTCCGTATTTTCTTTTTAATTTGTTTAAAAAAAAATGACCCCTTTTTTTTTTGCAACACTTTAACTTTAATTTTAACTTTTCACGTCGCATGTTTAAAACCACAAGATTAAAGGGCATTTTGATAATTTGACATAACTTTAATTTAGAACCACAAAATTAAAAAGTCTTCTTTCTTTTCTTAAACTCCATTCCAAGTCAAACTAGGCTATTCTTTTTGAAACGGAGGGAATAATAAGTTAAAATGAAAAAAATATTTCTATACTCCGTGATAAATTTTTTTTTTTTTTTTTTTTGATCAACTTGGATTAAATGTTCAAACTATATATAAAAGAAAAAAAAATATGGATTATATGCGCCGACTTAAATTGGCGGAAGCATAGGATAGGCTGATTTATGGTCTGGCAAAATAGATGTCACATATATCTAGCTGTCCAGTACTCTAGTTATAATCAAGTTGGACTGTTGGACAACTTTTATTTCCTTATAATAATAAAAATTTGAAAATAATGTTTTTTTTCATTTAATGTAAGAAATTAAATTTATATTTATTTAAATTTAAAATATATAGAAGATATCAAAACATCTTATTATTATTTGTCAAATATTTTCAAAAGTCAAAAATCAACTTACCCAAACACCCTCTTAATTTTATAGTCTTAATAAGTTAAATCAAATATTAAATAAATAAAGAAGTATAAAAAATGTTTTTTAAAAATAGATTATAAATAAAGTAAAATAAATAAATTATAACAAAGGAGTAATTTTTTATTGTTTAAATAGAGTTTGGGAATTGAATTTTTATTGGCCATAAATAAAAATTGAAGTTATTTTTAATTTTGTGCGTGATTTAAAATAAAAAATAACATTTTAATATATTTTTCAAATTCCAAAATTATGCACGAAAAAGGTAAAAAGTTACTCCCTCCATGACCTAGTTTGACTTGGAACAGAGTTTAAAAAAAGAAAGAAGATTTTTTAATCATGTGGTTCAAAATTAAAATTATCAAATGTACCAAAATACCCTTTAATTTTGTGGTATTAAACATGTCACGTGAAAAGTTAAAGTATTTACTCCCTCCGTTTAAAAAGGAATAACCTTATTTTCTTTTTAATCTGTTTCAAAAAGAATGACCCCTTTTCTTTTTTGGCAATACTTTAACTTTAACTTTTCACGTGTCATATTTAAGACCACAAGATTAAAGGGCATTTTAGTATATTTGACATAACTTTAATTTAGGACCACAAGATTAAAAAGTGTTCTTTCTTTTCTTAAACTCCGTTTCAAGTTAAACTAGGTCATTCTTTTTTAAATAGAGGGAATATAAAAAAAGAAAAGGGATCATTCTTTTTTAAATATACTGAAAAAGAAATAAGGTCATTATTTTTTAAAAGGATGAATATAAAATATTGATTGTCAAATGCCTACTAAATATTACCATAGAAAAACAAAAGAAAGAAACTACATCCAAAGTAAAATAATTGATAGTTGGTTGAATGTTTAAATAAATTTGAATTATAAATTCCAAACCAAATCAACTTACTTTTACATTTATAATTTATAAAGATATCTTTGATCTAATAAAAAACTTTACATTATTCCTTTGCTTCATATGTTGAGGAAACCCAAGTCCTAATATATTGACGTAACGTCACAAAAAATTTTGAAAGGGACTATGCACCAGCAACATAAATTAAAATGGATGTTCTGTCTTTAATTATAGAGAATTTTTATTTGAGTTTCGATTAGTTTAAATTTTTATTGAGTAAGGCAATTTAATAACAAATTGTCCTTCATACAAAAGTTATATTCAAATTATGGACTTAAGGCTTTTTAAAATTGATAATGAAATTCTAGTTCGTTCCGTTCAACTTAGAAAACGGGGGAGGGGGGAGAGAAGATTTCCGATCAAAGGTACTTACTCCGTTCCATTTTAATTATTGTTTGATCTCGAAATTATTGTCACTTGATGATTAGTGAAAGAATTGATCATTTATGAACTAGATGAATAGTGAAATGTAAATTCACTTTGTCAAGCTCGAATTATAAAATGTAAAAACTAGAATAGACTTATTATTTTGTTATGTTTTTTCCCTATAAATAATAGTTTGTTCAAGCTTTGTGGAAAAAACAGTTTTTCTAGATAGTTAGAACATTGGCCAAAACACAAGTCATTTATTATAATACAAAAATATGTGTTTTTTATTCATTTTCAATTTAATGTATATAAATAGCTATTTAAATATATATAAAGTTGAAAAAATAGATACTCGTTATATGTGACATAATAACATAGAACATAAATTTTCATGTAGAACATATGTATTTATTTGTTCAATTATATACAAATATAAATATCTACTTGTGTAGATTTAAAATTAGAGCATATATATATTAATTGAAGTCAAGTTAATATATTTTTATATTATACCTTTAATATTGATAAAAATAAATTTTAAATTAATTAATCAAACATAAAATGACTGACCAAAAATACTTTTCTTAAAAACACATTTAAGAAAAGATATTTTTCAAAATAAAAGAAATTTTGAAAAGTCTAGTCTAACATGCTACAAGTCTATTGGCAATATTCAAATTCATTTGACAATATAGAGCCACCAAACTTTTATTATTGGGTGACATAGTTTGTTTCTTTTAAATTATTGTATCGGAAGGTTAAGTTTGAAGAATTCTTAAAATATATATATATTTTTTAATTTTAATGACTAATTTTATAAATTTTGAGTTTGTTGTTTTTCATAATTTGAGCATAAACTATTTTTCATAAATATTGGATGCTGAAATTCAATTGAATGTAATGGATCTTGGAGATAATATAAAAGATGAAAAAAAAGTATCAAGACAAAACTCTGCAAAAGTTATAATATTTTTGCATCATCTTGACGAGATCCTAAAAATCGAATATTTCACCGTTAAGGATTCACTTGTTTTGTGAAGTAGCCTAAAATTTAATATTATATAGCCTTAAATTGATCTCACCGTTCAAGCGAATCCTTCAATTTTAGGCTACTCCACAAAACAAGTGGATCCGTAACTGTGATATACTCTATTTTTAGAATGTTGTCAAGATGACATAAAAATATCATAGCTTTAGCACAGTTTTATTTTGGTACTTTATTTTCATCTTTTATTATGTCTTCAAAACCTATTGCATTCAAGTGGATTTCAGTAGTAAGCATTCATGAAAGATAATTTTTATCCGAACTATAAAGTACAATGAATTAAAGTTTTATAAGATCAACTATTAAAATTAAAAGGAAAAGAATAATCAATACCTTATTTATTCTTCGCTCTTTAAGGCGATAGAGTCAACGTGTTCTGAAACTATAATAATATAAAAAAGAATAAGTAGAGAGAAGAGAGAAGAGAGAAGACTTATTATTTCTATCGATAAATGATTTACAAGAGAACTCCGTTATTTAGTGGAGAAAATTGACCTAGTTTAGAAGTTAAAAATTTCTAAATTTTATCAAAAAGATAAACATTCAATATTTTATAATCAATATTAAATATTTTTTCACTAAATTTATTTATATTCATATCGTATATAATATTTAAAGGCTCTTTATCATAAAGTTTTATGTTGTCCTTTTCTATTGGGAATCAAAGTCAGAGACAAAAAGAGGATAAGATCATCAAAACAATTAAGTGTTGATATTGAGATTAAACCAATATATTCGGCAGATATAAATTTGGTTGCTAGTGGTTGTTTGAATTATCTTATGGTTATCCAAGTCATGCTAATTAATAAATGATAATTTAATTTATCAAAATTAAATTTACACAAAAATAATAACATATAGGATGTTTTAGATAAGAAGAGTTGTTTCTACTTTGAAACGGTTATGTTATAATAGTATATGGGTTCGAGCCATAAAGAAAATAAAAAAGAAGCTAATTTTTCAAAAAATTATTTAAAAATAAAAATAAAAAAGTTAATTTTATATATAGAGATAGTTCGATTTTTTTTTTAAAAAAAAAGAAGTAATTTTGTCTAAGAGAAGATCTTAATAAAGCAAGGAGATTTTTTTTTTTTATAAATTTTTTAAAAAATTTCCCCCAACCAAAGTACACATTATTTTTATTACTCTTTAGATCCGTGTTTACTTGTCAAATATTTTTTAATTTGATTTCTCTTAGTAGTGCTTTTCGACAAATCAAGATCAAGTTTTTTTTACTTCACATTATATCCTTAACTTATTAACATTGAGTTAATGTCTTTGAAAAAAAACGGTGAGTAAATATGTTTAACACCATAAAATTATAAATTCTTTATATCTATCATTGTTTTCTTAATATCTGCGTCTGGTTAAAATTTGACAACTACGACAGAGGGAGTATTTGTTTTTGTATCTATACATGATTCAAGCTGAAAATAGTTAGTTTGACCTTTTATTTTATTTTTAAATCTCATTGTTTCCTTTTTTTACTTCTTGAGGTTTTTTGGCAGAAATAAATGTAAGAAAGTATATATCATGTTGTAGAGCGTGATCTAATACAACGTTATGTATTTTTATTTGTTTGAGAGGCATATATATTTAGACAATAGTATAAAAGGTTCATAAATTATATTAAAACATTAAAGAAAAAGTCAATTACTAAATAATCATCATGAAAAAGGACCACGGGCAAAAATTATAATAGTTGTAACGATCAAAAAGAAGTTGCAATTAGGTCATTTGGTTCTCTAATTATAAGAAACAATAATGTTATTCAAATTATATTGGTCTTGACCTTATAAACCACCTTTTGAGACACACTAGGGTTGCTTTATAAAATTCTTCAACAACATTTTTCAATTTCCAATCTTATTAGTAACGTTATATATTATTATTATTATTATGGGTACTTGATTTTGAATGTTATTGATAATTATTATCTTGCTTTTACAAACATGATATTTGATGATCATGATATGCCTAATTTAAATTCATATAAATATATACCGACGTTAGCTATATATAGGTCTTAAAAATTTTGATCAAATAAATTATGACATGATCGGATTAGTGGGATAATTATGTGGGGTTAAGCTAACGTCAAATACGGTTCAATAATTAACCATCCTATTCCTTTTAAATTAAAATACTTATTGGGGTTACTTTTAAACGAAGAGTCAACAAGGAATAGCTCCACTTCAAAGACTCAATTAAATATTTAAATGACATAGAGCATAAAAGAAGCTTCTAAATGCTTGTTTATTGGTTAAAAATCATGTCAATTATATTATTCTCTACACCAACTTGTTTAAGGTAATATAAATTATATCCTATGAGTTATAATCATACTTGTATCATTTTTATTTTTTATTTTTTATCAACCAACTTTTAGGTGGGTATTGGATTTAAAATTGTAATTGTGTGATACCCAAGGGATTCAAATAGGATTAGGACATGTGTCAAGACAAAATGTCAGATCATAAATAGGACTTTTTTTTTAGTTAGTGAATTTGAGTCTAGAATCTATCGTAAACAGTCTTTCTACCTTCATATCATAAGATAAGTAAAAAACTGTGCGAACACCTTCCTACTCTTGCACCATTTATACTATAGAATTACACTAAGTAATGCGTAAGTTAAGTTGTTGTCTTTTAAGTACTTATAAAATGTTTTTTCAGATAGAAATATAGTATATGCCATATATATAAATTAAATCATATGATAATGTTAACGAGCCAAATTTTGGAGGGTACTGCTTTACTTAGATTTTAATTATGTTATTAAAGCGGTTAAAATATTTTATTTGGTAAATATTCAATGAAGTTTTTTCTTTCTTTCTTAATAAGATAGTTTATGTAGAATGAGTAAAATAAGTTAGTTATCTAACACCTATTCTTTATGACTATTGACTTTTCCTTCAAAGCAAAATTTGCAATGAAAACCTGTTTTAGCCCAACCAGTACAACATTGTCTTTGACTCTGGCATTTTGGCCATCAAACTATAGTTAGTAAGTTGGTCATAATTAAAAATAGGGTAACTTTCACGAATAACAAACATATAAATTTATATTTGTATATTATAGCAAAGTTTGCATAATTGCGCTCCATATCAAATATACATATGTATCTTCACTATACATATACAATTAAAGCGAATTGTATAAAACGAGAAAGAGAGAAATTATATACAATTTGAATTTGTATAAAACGAGAAATAGAGAAAGGCAAAAGAGACTTGGGCAGGAAAATATTTGTATTGTATAATTATAAGTGTATAGGACGATTATATACAATTTGAATTTGTATAAAATGAGAAAGAGAGAAAGGCAAAAGAGACTTGGGCAAGGAATATATAATTGAATCGAATTGTATAAAACGAGAATGAGAGAAATTATATACAATTTGAATTTGTATAAAACGAGAAAGAGAGAAAGGCAAAAGAAACTGGGCACGGGAGTATTTATATCATATAATTATAAGTGTATAGGACGAAAATATATGTATTTGCATGTGTATATACAATTATCTCTCGCGGAGAGATGAAACGAAAAAATATATATATTTATACAATTTTCTCTCGCTTTATACAAACAAAAACACATTTTATACATTTGTGTTTGTATAAGGATATATAATTTTAAAATTCGGATTTGGGAATAGATTTTAGGAAAAAATTGAAAGAAATTGGGAGAGTAAAGATAGCTAACATATTTTTATAAAAATAGAGGGTGGGCCACAACCAATTAAAAGTAATAGAAATTTTAGGGATAACCGAAAGAAAATGGGAGAGAAAAGATAGGGAATGAATTTGGATAAAAATAAATCTTCCACATTTTTAGATGAGTGGGTCCGAACCAAATGGCAGAAATTGTGCAACATTTGCTACGGAATACAAATGAATTAAGCAATAGCTATAATATTTATTTTTATTTAAATATTTGCTATTATGTACAATTTTCCCTTAAAAAAACACAGTAATTAGGTAAATAGAAGTATATAACCTAACACTACCAAGAAATGTCAGAGTCTGTGGTGCGTATTCGAATTATTTCATCGAGTACCTGCTAACAATATATGTCACAACTAATTATGTACATCAAGGTCTCGATAGATAAGAAGAGATCACCTAACATTTGTTGTCTCTATTGAAATATGAACCCAAACTCCAATCTCCAAGATTAATATGCAGTTCATTGACCATTAAGTCACCTCAAACAAATAATAATATCGGTCCTATTAAATAGATCTACTGTCCGAGTTACAAATTTGTCAGAACTCAATAGTTTAACTCAAATTAATGTATAAATATATCCGGAATCCAATAAGCAAAAAATATCATAATTCGAAGTAGTTAAACTTGAAATTCTGAATCCACACCAGTAATAATCATAGTTCAACCCCTCAATTCGTTTTGGGAACCTCAACAATTAATTCACCTTAGGCTCTTTGAACTGCCACAAGTGATTCAGTATATACAAAAATAAAAAAATAAAAAAAAAAAATACAAGTTACAAGTTACAACAATAATAATACATCTCTCAGCTAGTACTATTGCACAAAATGAAACAGATTACTTTACTCTTCATGAGTAGGTTTATCCCCTTCACCTTCAACTCCTTCATCAAGTTTGGACATATGTTCTTTCTTATAGACGCGGTGGCGCCTCTCTCTCGCGTATACTATCCAGAATGTAAGAGAAAGTAACACTGCAAAAGTTACCATCACTAGTCCAACATACACTCTTTTGCTGTATTGCAGAAGACCAGGGCAATGTACATTATATATGTCACCAAAAGTTTGCCTAACAAAATCACAATTTTGTAGGTCAACCAGGAAAGGACCATATTGATACAATCCATAGCTCATGTTTACAGCAGCAGCCATCTGGCTGTAGAGTATTGGAGTCAGACGGCCTGGCGTGACACAAACACCACTCGGAGAAACTTGACAAACATAGCTGTTCAAGACCTTTGCAATGCAAAAATTGAGTTTACGTTATATACACTGACGATATAAAGAAATTCTACACATCCAATCTGATAGCGGGTTATACCTGAGTTGCGTTGTTTAAGTCCACTTCAGCAGGACCACAGTTGTGAGAAGTTAAGTCAGGATTAAACAGATTGCAAAGGATTGGCAACACAGGTCCTGATTGATTGTAGTAAAAAGGAGCAAAGTTGGGAGAGAAATTGATGTTAGAGACATTTGTAATAACCTGGTTGACGATATCGACCAGGTTATAAGTCACTTCCTTGCTTTTAGTAAGAGTCTCTTGTGCTGTGGCATAGTCCACACAAGGTAATATGTCATCTAGAGCTGTATGAGCAGTGGGGTTTTGGATCCACTCATCCATTGCTACACAAGTATCTGCAGTCACACTGAAACGTTAAAACAAAGAACGATTAGAGATGTCCAAATGCATGATATCAAAAGGACTCATTAAACAAAGACAATATTTGAATCTTCTTGCGTGTTAAGTCACTTCTAGGATGAGGCTGTTAGTTTATTTAACATTGTTCAGCAATCAGCACACTTTGAAAGGTTCTTACGCAACATTTTAGTAATAGTAATACCCAAAGAAGGCATCAGGAAGCACAGGTTAACTCTGTTTTATCCTGTTTCCAGGAGAAGCTGAATGCATAAGACGAAGACTTGCCTAATATGAGAAGAGTTGTCATGAGACTAACTCTGAATAGCTTAGTGAAACAGCAAAAATAGTGGAAAAACTGAAAGAGCTTACTTGTGGAGAACAAGAAATATGCCACACAGAATCAATGTCCCAGTGATGAGAATCCATCCGAAAATAACTAAGCTGCATAAATAGAACACGAGATCGTTCTTACAGAATGAAGTACGTGGGAAAGGAGTTAATGGAAAGACAAGAGACATAATTATGTCGTGATGTACAACATAAACTCACATGTAGACAAAGACCTGCATGCCGAATATTGAGAATACTGAAAAGACAAAGTACCGGAGCATATTTATTAGGAAAATACGAAGAATTTATTACAGAATTCTAAGGTATGCATCTGTTTAATGGTTAAGTAAATCTTACCAAATCCAAGAAATGTCAAAGCAAGCATAGCAACAGAAAGAACGATAAGAGCCGTTCTCCTGCATTTATATAGCCTCAGGATATTTAGTGGTAAATTAAGTGCCCCGAATTTTAAAATATTGAAATGCCATTCACTTACACTGATTCTATCAGGTGTTCTACGTTATCCTTATTATCAGCTGTTTTAGTGGAAAGGGTACTAGCAGAAGAAGTGATCTTCGTTTGAACGTAATCAATGTCTGTTTGGACATTAGCAGGGATTAAAATTCGATCCACTGCGAGCTGTTTGGCAGCTGCTAGATAAACAGACACATTCATGAGAGTATCAGCTGTGACATTTGCCTGATGCACCACATAATCCAAAGTGTTTAGTGTACTGCTGTGGAACTTCTCTTGGCCTGTGTACAAAATGACACATCCAATGCTGCATATCGAAAATCAAATTAGAACCAAACTCCAAAAGAGAAAGAACATGAATGAGAAATTAATTCATTTAACTATCCAAAAGAGAGAAAAAACGCTCTGCATCTTCCGAGGATATTAAGGTAGTGGACAAAGGAAAGTCATCCATTTCGCGAGGAGAAGGGAGAGAGAGCATACATTGCAGCAATGGTAAAAAGCGCGAGGAATATTAGGGAGAGAGCATAAGCCATCGAAGAGTATCCATAAGGTTCTCTTTTAAAGCAACGGGAGCAGATACAGATGAACAATAAGCAAAGTCCAAAGATCACAAACCAGATCAGCGCGGTGATAAAGAATGGAACGGCTGTATATGCCACAGACTGCACAAGAAACAAGAAGATTAATTCCAACTTTCCACGTAACATGTTTTAGAGCATAAGCTTAATGCACACTTTGGTACATTCTACATATGTTTAGTTGAAGACTACAACATTCAAAAGTCCTTCACTAATTTCTTAAACTTTACGTCAAAGTCAAAACCAGACAAACAAATTGAAACAAGGAAAATAGTACACTACAAAAAAAAAAGGTAAAATCTTGAGTACTTACAGCCCAGTAATGGCGGTCGTCGATGTTCCATCCTCCATTATATCTCTTAAAACCATTGAGAGGGTCTTTTCTGTATGTTCTCTCAGCAGCCAATATAAGTGATGAGCTCTGCACTGGAGCCTCAACTATATTGGGACCTTCAGCAAATACCTCATTTCTTCCCTCCCTAAATTCATCTAAAAATGTCTCATTTAGTCAGCAACAACATACACAGTGTAATCTCACAAAGTGAGTTATCAGCAGAAGCGACTCAAGCATACTAGTGGCCTAAAGCAAAAATCAAACGGGGCTTAAAACTTGAATTGTTAATAACTTTATATAATTGATTTCTTCTCGTTTTCAATTGACAATATAATCATCTATATTGGGACCTTCAGCAAATACCTCATTTCTTCCCTCCTTAAATTCATCTAAAAATGTATCATTAAGTCAGCAATAACATACACAGTGTAATCTCACAAAGTGAGTTATCAGCAGGAGGGGCTCAAGCATACTAGTGGCCTAAAGCAAAAATCAAACGGGGCTTAAAATTTGAATTGTTAATAACTTTATATAATTGATTTCTTCTCGTTTTCAATTGACAATATAACCATTCTTACTTTAAATTATTTTTCGTGAGATATAGTACTTCAAATATGTCAAATTTCTTTTAATAATTTCTTCATTTTCATGAAAAGTTTACTTTTTCTATGAATAGTATTCAATATTTGTTAAAAAATAATGACTTATAACCTATTATTATAAAAAATGAGGCCCCTTAAATTTGGGAGCCTAACACACATATCTTTTTTCTAACACTATCAAGCCACCCCTGAATTGTTTTCAATAGACACTCGACTTGAGGAAAAATAGTTCAAAGTAGATCGAAAAAGTTACAACAAAAATACTATAGAAAACATAACAAATCATCCTGAACAGAAACTACAACAAAATAATATGGTAATGTAACTACAAAACAGAAACTATGGAAGTAATGCTACGAACTACGAGTATGAAAGGATAAGCGAGACCACACTCTACTAATCATAAAAAAAAAAAAAGACATACCTGATAAAGGTGGTGATTGAAAGTGAGAGTCTGCTCCTCCATATCCATGGGTGAAGTTAGAGAAAAAGATGAAAATGGTTAAAAGAGAAAGCATCATTGGCCATTTACATAACATTGTTATAATTGAATTCCTTAATGGCTTTCAAAATGTTGGAAAAACAATGAACAAAGGAAAGTAACTTCTTGAATAAAGGTTGTGTACTCTGTACATACAGAGTGTTTTTTAACTGTTAAAAAAACATGTAATAAAAGCATATGCGTTTACACTAACAATTCAACAAATGCGATTTACTGCTTAGCTCGTCTTAAATTATTTGTCATTTTAGAAATTTAAAAAATGTGTTTACTTCAAAATCGCATGTAAAAAAAAAGTTAATATTCAGCGATAGTAGCGGAGCTAGGATTTTTAATAAAGAGGTTCAAAATCTGAAAAACTAGACGTATGGACTAACTGCAGTGAATTCGACATCTACTATATATACCTAAAAAATAATTTTAACCATATATAAATAATAATATTATGATCGATCCCCTGTTCAGCAAGGGATAATATTATAGGATATAAATAAAAGTAAAATAATCAAAACTTCTCCTAGTTAATATTTTCTTTTAAGAGGTGTGTAAAAAAGAATCACGACATATAACTTGAGACGAAGAGTATACTGATGATCCGTCCATTCTTATTTTGAGGTCTCAAATTCGAGCTCTAATATAAAAATAAATTCCCGCAAGGAAGACTAATTTCATCACTTAATATAAATGATTACCTATAATTAATTTTATTTATTTAATAAAACTTACAAAAAATAAACAGGTTGAAAGCGTGCTATGAAACCTAGTGAACCTGGGGATGCAAGTCCAGTGCCCAGAATATAAGGGACGATAAATTATTCCATTTTCACTACTAAATTCGACAAAAAAATAATCTTCAACTTAATTAATTTAGGACTATAAATTATTAATTATCAGTACTTTTGTAGGGCAACTTAATTTACAATCAGTAATAATAAACTCAACGTATTAATTTAAGTTTCATAATCAAAATCTAAGGTCATATTGTAGCCTTTTCTTTTTGGTTGTATAGTTATGTTACACTAAGCAATCAATATGTTAGAGATTTTAATGTTGCAACTGTCATATATAATTAAAGGAGATTTTTTTTTGTAACCAACATGGTTGTATTAAATATTTTGTTTAGTTTGTTTCTTTCTTAAAATTAAGATTTGGTATTTTGTTTTTCTTTTCTAATCATGTATTAGTGCAAAATCCTAATTCATTAATTGGATAACTTTGCACACAATGCCATTTCGATGGTGACTAAGTTGATTGACCAAGATATTCTACGTTTATATCATTTGCATGTGAATTTATCGCACTAAGCTTGTATAATTTAGTTTATATTTTTTTAAATGTAACTATAGACTATTATATTAGAGCAAAACTCATGTAAATACACCAAAATCCAAATTTCTTGTTACTTTATAAATAAATAAAAACTTTGCTCACAATTACTCATATCATCTTGAAAAATTCCTATAAAGTTTTTTTTTTGACAAAAAACTTCTTTGATTAAAAATTCAAGAGCTTTTAGTATTTGGTGAGGTTCCCAAAAAAAAGAGGGGGAAATGTTGGGGGCTCATTCTCCTAGACTAGAAAGATGGGGCAGCTAATTCGGCAACTTTTTGACTTTGGATACTAATGTGGGACCTACTATCATTCTAATTCACCTCAATTAGGGTTAAGTGTACAAATACTATCTGTTTTGGATAGTCATTACATTTTAGAATAATTTAAGTGAATTTGAAAACGTTAAAAGTTAATTATATTATTTTTTTATTTTTTTTTAAATTACAATAGTTTCTTAGAATTTATGAATTCAGTATATGTTATTGGACTTCTTAATACATCAGCAGACATCTGGATACATAGGGGGAGGGTATGTAGTAGAGCAGACATATGGATAGGGAGAGAATGTATTAGAGATGAAATAGGGATGTACTCAAGAGGGAATAAGACAACGGGATATATATGGAAGGAACCTATTCGAGAGGGATGAGGTATATCTAAGACTAGAAGGATGTATTCGAGAGGAGGATATAGATTCATGAGAGAGAGGAGAGTGATAGATCCGAGTGGGGATTTCTGAAATTCTTTTAAACTATTGGAAATTTTTGAAATCATGATAAAACAAGATGTGTACTTAAATAGTTCATTTTTATCTGAAGTTAAATTTTTTAAAATAATCTTATTGCTTCAGACACAATTTTAGATATTCGTATATAAAGTGTAGCATTGGTAAGTTTAAATACTCCTATTATATATTTTTATCTGAAGTTTGGTATGATCTTCACCACTTTAGATGGATTCTTCATTCCTTTTTTTTTAATTTGAAAGAGAGTGATCTAACTTATGAAAGACAAATAAAGGAATCAAAAGGTTTTATGATCAGAAAAAAGGAAAATGATGTGATTGGTGTATCACTAAATTGGTGGGTAATTTGTAGAAAGGGAAAAACATATAAATTCACATAAAAAATCACCAGCATAAACACAAATAAAATGTTAAATTGTGTATAAAAACGAATTACTTCTAATATTCTTGGAGGTATTTAAAGAATAACATTTTATTCTTTTTGCCAGTAGTTAAGATATATTTTTTCATGTCGAAGACATAAATTCTATTTCCCTAAATGAACCAAGAGACATTTTCTACTAAAGTCGTGAATTTTATGGGATCAGATTTTTTTTAAAAAAAAAATCCATTAAAATTTTAGCTGACTTATCAAAGTTAATTTCACATATTTTATTGAGGTGCAGGTAAAACTTTGACTAAAAATTTAGTCACAACTTACAAGTGGCTGTAATTTTCATGTATGCCAGCATATAAAAAAGGATAATTATATTAAATAGCAAATTAATAATCTAAAATAAATAGAGTAGCTGCTGTTTGATTTAATTGTGTTTCATAGCAAACGTTTGTCAGTCGCCTCTCTCCCTAAACTTTTGCTCGCCACTCTCCCATTCTCACTCGCTAGTCGCCACTCTCCCTCTGCTCGCCTCTCTCGCTTTATAGAACATAAGTATATAAATTGTTTTTCTGTTTTGTATAAAGTGAGAGAAAATTTTATATACACATGCAAAAACATATATCTTAGTTAGGGGTGTCAAATGGGCGGGTTGAGTTGAAATTAAGAATATTAAAATGGGTTGAATAAAAGTTGGGTTGGGTCTTGACCCGCCCAAGTTTACTTTGAGCTCAAATGCGCTAAAAGTGGGTTGGGTCTTGACCCGCCAAAGTTTACTTTGGGCTCAAATGCGCTAAAAAGGGTTGGGTCTTGACCCACCCAATTTGACCCGATTAATCTCAATAATTTATATTGATATTTAACTTTTATAATCACAATTTGAATTTTAGCTCAATTTTTTTTTTAATAAAGTAACAAATGGATAGATAAACCCTAAAAGATGTTATATAGATAATAATTCATACCTTAAATATAGGAACATATCTTAATAAAAAAATTTAAAACGGGTTTAAATTGGAGATTTTATTGGGCTCAATTGAGGATTCTCTTCAAATGAGTTATGTTTGAATGGGTTGAGATTGAACCCAATTCAAATTATTTTGAGCCCAACCCTTAAAATTCTGGACGGGTTGGGCGGGTTACGTATGTTTGGGCTCATTTTTGACATTCTTAATCTTCGTGCTATACACTTAATTATACCATATACAAATATTTTACTTCGATTCAATTGTATGCAAATGCAAATTTTATACAGATATTACAGCGAAATAGGCCAGCGAATTATACAATTGCAGCGAAATACAATTTTCTCTCGCTTTATAGAACAAAAGTGTATAAATTGTGTTTCTGTTTTGTATAAAGCGAGAAAAATTTGTATATACACTTGCAAAAACATATATCTTCTTCCTATACTATAATTATACAATATACAAATATTTTACTTCGATTCAATTGTATACAAATGCAAATTTTATACAGATATTGCAGCAAAATAGGCCAGCGAATTATACAATTGCGGCGAAATATACCAGCGAATTATACAATTGCAACGAATAGGCCAACGAATTATACAATTGCAGCGAAATAGACCAGCTAATTATACAATTGCAGCAAAATAGGCCAGCGAATCATAAAATTATATATGTATATCAAATTATACATTTATTTATTTACTATAGAGCGTAATTATGCAAACTTTGTTATAACATACAAATATGATTTTTTTTGTTTGTTAGATGTGAAAGTTACCCTATAAAAAATACTAAAAATTCAGTCACATGTGTGTTTCAAATTTCAAACAATTGAACACACAATTGAACACCAAATTTACTCTAAATAAACTCATATTTGAAATATAAATTTCATATCATAAAAAAAATTCAATAATCAAAATAACAATAAATCTATTAAAATCCATTAGCATATTTTTAACCTGCACTTTAATCTTACTATTTATTTTGCCTTCAATTACCTCACTAGCCTGTCTTCAAATATCAGTATTCTTAAAGTCAAACAAATTCTTTAATTAATAGAACAAATCTTGAATTTGAAAATAAAAAAACCGTGGCGGCAAAAAAGAAAAGAGAAAAGAAGAGACTTTAAATTTTAGCCAACAAAAAATAATATAAAATTAGGTGAGAAAAATATATTAAATAAAGCATATTAATCCAAATAAGACTAAGAGTAATTCTAATTACGTAACGGAAGAAAAGGTGACTGGGTCAGCGGAAATGGATGTCCAAGTAATCGAAAATGGATGTAACGATGATTGGTGGTGATAATTGTAAAATAATAATTAATAATGAACGATAATTCATTTTGGTGATTGACTGCAATAATAATTATAGATGATAATGATAGTTGATAATGGTAGAGTTTAATTTGGTGTAAGAATTTTTTGAACAAAACAATTCAATAAAATCAAGACTTAATTATAAATAAATTATCTATGAGTTGTAAACCAAAAAAGAAACAAATATACTTAACGGTTAAGATCCTAATAATAACATTCGAGCCTACAAATCCTGTAAATTGATTGAGATCTAGTGATTACAATCAATAATCAAGTTTATATCAAGCCAATATATGTATGTTAAAGTGCAAATAAATGAAGCTTATATTAATCGTAATTTTAGGTAACTGATAAATTTCTTAAATTTCCACTATTCAATCAAAATAATACTAGAGTTTTAATTATTTGCACAAGAAGTGTAGATAGTTTTTTATAACTCAAATGAAATTGACCTACCCAAATTTTTTATTTTTAATCAATCCTGATATATTTAACCTTGAAAAAAAATACAAGCACAACTTGCTACAAATTCTACATGTTCCCAATTTTTTCTAACATTGATAATAAGCAGCCCCTAGCAGTGGCGGAACCAAGATTTTCAATAAAAGGGTTCAAAATTCGTAGAAATAGACACACAGAGTAGCCTAAGGGGGTTCAACATCTACTATACATACATAAAATATTATTTTAATCATGTATAAATAATATAATTTTCCGTCAAAGGGAATTCGGATGAACCCCTTTTAACCAAGGTGGCTCCACACTGGCCCTTAGTATCGGGCTTCAAATCTATCTGACTCGTAAGAAGTTGCTGGTTTTTCATTACTTATTGTTTTAGGCAATTACTATGAAGCTGCAATACAGCTTTAATTAGTTGTTGATTTGATATTATGTCATTGATCAATATATAGTTTTCTATAATCTTTAGTATATTACATTAGAGTCTAACAATTACTTTTAAAATATTTAATGTACAACTTGTAGAATGCTACTTGCATTACTTTGAAATTTCAGAAATTTATTTTCATATGTACATCCAATATGGTGTGTTCATATTTGACACATTCAAAGCAAACTTCCATATATATACTCTCTAAAATTTCATCCTAATACACTACTAATTAGCCACATATTATCAAAAATTGCTAGTTACAAGCTATTCAACGATTGATCATCAGTGACAAAGTTCATAGCTAATTTCATTTTTTTTTGGTAGCGATACCTCCAGGACCATCTCTAATCCACCCAAAATACCAAAAGAAGTTGTGTAACCAAAAACAAAAAAAAAATGTATAGAGTTGCAAAAGCATCAGAGTTCTTGGTGGTAACAGGGGTAGGGATCAATGATATAAATATAACAAAGAAAGCATGGATACTTCCAGGGCAATCATGGACAAAATTTGATGTTTCACCTGTGAATTACACATTTGAAGTCCAAGCTATGAGTGCTGAAAAGCTTCCTTTTATTCTTCCAGCTGTTTTCACAGTTGGTCCTAGACTTGATGATGAAGCTAGCCTCTTGAAATATGCAAAACTTATCTCTCCACATGACAAATACTCAAACCATGTCAATGATCTTGTTCAAGGTATGCCCCCACCCCTCTTTTTTTGTTTTAAATAGTGGTAGTGCACTGAAGCAGTTTGCATGCAACTCGACTATTTGGTTGGATACCTACTTACTATCTCCTATCAATATTGGTATAAAGTAACTTTTCCCGCCAAGATTAGACAGATGAAAAAAATTCACTTACATAATATTATCTTTTCGCTCTATTGGGAATTGAACCATAGCCCCCCTCCATGATTTTGTGTCCCTCATTTTACCCTCCACTATATTTTGTGGTCATTTATACCCTTAACATTAAGCAGATCATCGTGTATTTTCCCAATCTTTAACATGAAGTATAATAATGAAGAATAAATATGAGACGATTTGTTAGCAACTATTTTTTTGGTGGATTTTTGGAAAGGGGATATAGTGGGGGTTCGAGCCCCTATCATTAGGGTGAGGATGTAGGCAGCTCTCCAACTAAGCTATACCCTGCTATTTAACATAGTAGATGGAAAAATTTATTCATGTACCCCCTTTTGGCAATGGCAATAATAAGGGTAGTTTGGGCACATATTTACTATTGCAATGCGTACCTGCTATCTCCTAATAGTATAGGTACCAAGTAACTCTATCTGCCAAGACATAAGCGGAAGGAAGAATTTAACTTAGCGTTTCTTTTGCTGCTGATATTCGTATACTGATCTTTCATGATTTTCACTCCACTTCATTAACGGACCAGGTGCTATATTAATTTGGCTATTCCCCTTTTTCAAGGTATCATTGAAGGAGAAACTAGAGTTCTTGCTGCATCAATGACAATGGAAGATATATTCAAAGGAACCAAACAGTTCAAACAAGAAGTATTCCAGAAAGTGCAACTCGAACTAAACCAATTCGGGCTCTTAATCTACAATGCCAACGTCAAACAACTCGTTGATGTTCCAGGACACGAGTACTTCTCCTACTTGGGTCAAAAGACACAAATGGAAGCTGCAAACCAAGCTAAAATAGACGTGGCGGAAGCCAGAATGAAAGGGGAGATAGGGGCAAAGCTAAGATCAGGCCAAACGCTACAGAATGCAGCTAAGATCGATGCAGAAACAAGGATTATATCGACACAAAGGGAAGGAGAAGGGAAGAAAGAAGAGATAAAAGTGAAGACAGAAGTGAAGGTATTTGAAAACCAGAGAGAAGCAGAAGTTGCTGAAGCAAATGCAGTGTTGGCAAAGAAGAAAGCAGGGTGGGCTAAAGAAGCACAAGTAGCAGAGGTGGAGGCAGAGAAAGCAGTGGCTTTGAGAGATGCTGAGTTGCAAAAGGAAGTAGAGAGGATGAATGCTTTAGCCATGACAGAGAAACTTAAGGCTGAGTTCTTGAGCAAAGCTAGTGTTGAGTATGAAACTAAGGTGCAAGAAGCAAATTGGGAGCTCTACAAGAAACAAAAAGAAGCAGAAGCATTTCTCTATGAAAAGGAGAAAGAAGCAGAAGCACAGAAAGCAACTGCAGAGGCTGATTTCTACAGACGTAAACAGATAATCGATGGAGATTTATATGCAAAGATTAAGGAAGCAGAAGGACTTAAAGCTCTAGCAGAAGCTCAAGGCACATACTTGAGCACTTTACTAGAATCTTTGGGTGGAAACTATGGTGCTCTAAGGGATTACTTAATGATCAGTGGTGGGATGTTTCAAGAACTTGCCAAGATTAACGGTGAGGCTATTCGAGGCCTACAACCCAAAATCAGCATTTGGACAAATGGAGGATCTGAGTCAAATGCAGAAGGTGGTGGAAGTGCCCTAAGAGAAGTTGCTGGTATCTACAAAACATTGCCACCATTGTTCAAGACTGTTCATGAACAGACTGGAATGATGCCACCTACATGGATGGGTACCTTGACAAATGACTCTAGTCAATGATTCTTGTTCTCCTCAAGAAATAATGCAATGAACAAAATGTCACACGTTTGTTATCTTGTTAAAATGAGAACACCAAGGGATTGGTCCATCTGATAAGTGTTCAGTCAGGTCAAAAGTTTCTTTCAATTGTTGAACTTAATCAAGTTCAACGGCTGCGGTTTGTTTTACATATCTTTCTTACATGTTGGGATTTTGAAATTAGGCATCTTTGAACCAGCATTTTCGATCAATTTATATACTAATTGAGCTCAGCAACATCAAATGACTACCTATATCTTAAAGCACCAGCATTGAGAACCTTTAATCAAATGAGAAAAAACAGAGGAATATTAACAAAGACCTGGCAAACCAGAATCAGAAAATAAATAAAAGAACTCAAGACGTCTAAAAAAAAAAAAATCGAAGCAAAAGAAAGAGGTAATGTGTGTGCTGCAATAGAAGGCAGTATGTCTGCAACTCTAGATAAAACCACAACATAAAAAGAAGTTTAAGCAGATGGAGATATAAGTGGAAAAGGTAGTAATAAGAGAAAGGATATGCCCCGTTAACGAATTATAAAAAATCAAACATATTTGAATGTCCTAGTTGGTGCTAAACAAGAAATACTAACAGGGAAAGGCTAATAGCAGAAACACCAAATAGAAGAAGCAAAATGAACAACTAGTCCAAAGTTCATCATAGAAACATCCACTTTAAGGTTAAAGCAACTCAGTCACAGCCACAGGCAACAAAATCATAAAGCAGTAAATTGCAGGAATAAATGTCCAGCTCTTCATTGAACAGTACAGCTTTACAAATCACTGTAGAATCCAATTGTGTATCAATTGGAAACTGAGTGATACAGTTCTCCTAAACAAAATGGAACTCTATATAAGGAGGAATTACAAGAAATACCAAGTGCAAATAACAAGTTCTACAAATAGTTGAGGCTGGAAAGTTTCACCGGGTTTAGTAAACTATGGACACTTCAATAAGGAAATCACATAGTCCCATTCACTCGGATATGGAACGGTGGCCCACGACAAAATATGGACTCATCACATGAATTAGCTCTTGCTCTGGCTCGGAGCATTTCATTAGCATCATCAATCACAGCAGCAGCTAATAGTGTGTACTCACCTGGAACCAGGAAATACAAGGAGAACGAATGTCTATATTCCTTCAATGGAGGTACCTCCATGGTGATACCATTCAGAACACCTAAAAAAAATCAAGAAAGGTCAATACACATATCAGATCAAGAGTAAGTTTGGTCTTCAATTACACATTATGAGTATAGCTGCTCTCTTAGGGTGTGTTTCTGGCTTATTTTTTCGTGTTCGGTACATAAGCAAAAAATATTATTCTAAAAGCAAATCTTTAAATGATACATATGCAGAAACAAAATTACAGTGGCATCTTAACTTTAAAAAGAACATGAAGATGGAAACGAGTAATGTTTTAGAATAGCACCTGCCCATAGCACCGTCGCTTTATCACCCTCGACACAGTTCTCCCCAGCTATATCTCTGCATGTGATGCTAAGACTGACTCTAATAATTTCCTTGGTATTATTGCGAACCAGCACTTCTACTGGTGTCGTGTCATGAGCTTTTACTGAACCTTTACGTGCACCCTGAATATTAGATCCTTCATCCAAATTAAGGTCAGCAGAATTTTGTGAAGTATTATTGCCACACCTAAACCCAAAGGTCAATGGATCAGGAAGTAATACATCCATCATGGATGATTGAAGCGCAGCCTGTATTGCGTCTTTTATGTTTAGTTCTCCTGAATTGTTTCGGCCAGATTGCCACCTGACTTTGATTTTAGAAATTAAATTTTTGATGGAAGCATTAAGTTCAGCTTTGCTACTTTTCTCAGAGAAGCTTGATTTTCTAGTACTGGTCCTATTCATTTGAGACTCCTTAACCAGGTAAGTACCATCAAGAACAGGTAACTTAAAATGTTCTAATGGTATTAGCACCCTGGCAGTGTAATCTCTGTCAATCCTAGTTTTAGGATAATCATACTCAGGATTCTCCTCATTGTTAGAATCCTCCATATTGACAGACACGCCAATCTCGAAGACAACATCAGTCGGATTGGATAACTCAAGCTCGAGGAAACGCAGGCCCCAACTTCCTCTGTAAGGATCAATTTTCATGAACCTATCAGTACGAGGGGATTCTTCAGCAGAACTGGTTTCCACTTGAACTTTTGAATGATTCTCACCAACATGAGCAGGGATCTCCATTGATAACAAACGAGCCTTCATAAGAGATAACCCCTGTGAAACACATATATTAAGGGGAACAACCAAGCGCCTACCAGGAGGAATAGATCCGTTTATTGATGCATCTCCAGCATAAGTAAGTGGACCTGATAAGAGAAGTAGATCAGTCAATATAGAAGAAATTCTATGCTACCCAGCCCCAAACACCAGTTAGAGAATCTAAATATCCAGGATGAGTTAATGGACAACAGAGTAGCAAATCATTAGGTAATACAATTAGATGTACATGAAATCCAACAAGTGGGGTCTGGGGAGTGTGGTGAGTATGTAGCCTTACCCCTACCTATGAGGTAGAGAGGCTGTTTCTGATAACCAATTAGAGAATCCAAATAGTAATAAATCATAACAAAAAAATTGGCAGGTAAATAACAGTCTAAATCATGAACCTCAAATGTCTGACTAAAGCATGAGGCTAATACATTTCAGAAACAAAACGGAAAGTCAAAACAAATAAAATCTCATCCCATGCTGCACAATGTTCTCTAACTAAAACTATTCTGCACGTAATCATGTCATGATTAGTGACCAACTAATTGACATCCTACACTTCCATCATTTTACATCGTCTTTTAGTATTGTACAAAAATATTCCATGTATACCCACAGCGTAATTTCTATCTTTGTTCCCAATTTCATGGCCAATATTTGATTTGGTCCCTAACATTTATCTCTCTCAATTTTCATTCTAAACAATATGATTCTCATGTTGGTGCAGAAGCTCACCACCAGCCTGACTGACTCTTTCAGATTGCAAAAACAAGTGGCAATGCAAGAAAATTAAAAAGAATAGTCATATCAACATCCATATCCAAATCCACATGCATTGTGTACATTCTGAGTCATATGGAAACAAAGAAAGGACCCCTCATAATTGATGGGAAAGCAACACAAACAAGAGGGGCCCTAGAGAGTGCAGGGACTTTCCCAGCTTGTTGCACTGATATATGTTCACATCGTAGAACCAGGATGCAGCATCCCAAGTTCACAGTGCTTCATTTTCCTAGTCTATCACCTAACCTGCAACAATCAGTATTTGAATGCTCACCCGCATAGTGGATCAGCAGCACAGGACTGCATCCATCCTTGACTTGCCTCCCGGTGCTTCCAGATATGTTCTTACTAGGAGCAGCATCCGGATCCAAAAGTCCAAGCTGCCAAGCCTTTAAAGTGACAGGTATTCTCACTTCAGCACCGGGCTTCAAAGGAAGGGATGACTTCAAGGTTTCATAAACAATTAACTGGATTGAATCTTGATTTTTCCCAGATAATGAGATGTGGGCTTGTTCTATCGGAACTGTACCTGCATTGGCCACACTTATCTGTACTTCACGAATCTCTCCTTCATATAAAATTATAGCACCATCACTACCCGCAACACGTGATATAAGCAATGGCAACGGGGGGACCACCGAAATATTTGGAACCGTAACATTTTTCAACTTTGGTGACCCACAACAGCGGAAAGGGTCAGACAGCACAAGTCCTTGAGCTGCTCCCACTAGAAGATTATCCACATCCTTAAAATAATGTTCAGTGATAACACCAAAACAATGAACAATGCATCCTGGAATTTTTAATGAACCTACTTCAGTAGGAATTCCAGATAATGCAATCACTTTGGAGGAATTAGGAGGCAGACTAACACTGATGGGAAAAGCATCAAAATTCCCAGAATTAACAGATAGATATATACTATCGACGTTCAAATCAAAACCACAAGGATTTGCCAACTCAACGAACACTTGTACTGCTTCACCCACAACCCAAATCAGCTCCTGCTTACTGCTTTGACTTGGCTCCCCTTTGCTGAAAGGTGTGTAAATAAAAGGTCCTGAAGGAGCAGACCCTGCCCACCAATCATCTCTCCCATGATTACGTTTTACTATGTCCTGTTGGGAGGAATGAAGTGGAAAAGAATGCAACCTGGGAGCATATGTATTAAGGATAGGAAAATTAGGTTCTTGTCAAAAATAAGAACTCTGATGATAAGGTCAGCAATTGCAGACACCATAAAACCCAGAACAGTATCAGTCTGAGGAAAGAAATAAGCCAGCAACTGTAGATACCATAAAATCTAGAGTATCAGTATGCGGAAGATCATTCTGAAACAGCAAAACTAATAATAGTAAAATCTGAGGGAACTATGAAGATTGAACCAGATTAAATTTACTTCTTTCTAGGGAGACTAGTGAAAGAAGTTCCAAATAGTCCTTTGCAAGTTTACCACCATTAGTAATAGTATGTTAGCTACAGGAATACATCAAAAGAATAGTTCTTATGATAAAAAAAAAGGTTATACCTGACGGAATTAGAATTCTTCTGATTTTTATGAGCTTATCAGTAAACTCCTAATTATATGCTGAAGATATGGTCAATACATGTATTGGCCTTAAACCAGGTAATTTGAGCATCTTTCAGGCCTGATCTAGTTAGTAACGTGCAATACAATAAACGCTGAAGTACAACCAGTCTTTACAAAGGCAATTTGAGTATCTTTCAAGCAAGATCTAGTTAGCAGTGTCTAATACAATAAACCCTGAAGAAATACCAACATCATCAACATACTTCAGATTCAACAGTGAACATTTCACTCAAAATTTACATTTACATGGATGCTTGCATTAGAAACTGAAAAGAATGAAGCAAGAAAGACAACTACCATACCATTACATCTTTCTGAATTGGTAAGCTCAGTTCATTTAGTCTACCTATTTCCTCCTTTGCCCGTCTCATACACAATAAAAGATGATAGAACACTGCAAGAGGAGAACCAAACACTTCAAGCGTGTGTTTTGTATGGACTATGGAGGAAAATATTTTCCAGAAAAGATTCTGATTTTCCCATGTTTGGTAGGTCAAATTTTTTGGAGAACATTTTCCCTAGGAAAATAAGTTCCTTAAAAATGAGGAAAATGACTTCCCTAATGAAAGTATGGAAAACAAGTTACACAAGTGACATTTCACATTGATAGTGTCCTCCTCACCTTACAACACACCTCATCTTCACCCCACCGCCATCCCATCCCCACCACCCCACACCCCCTACCTTCCACCTTCACCTCCTAGATTATATACAAATGCTTTTAGGATATTATTTTTTGCTTGCATACTGAACACAAGAAAATAAGTAAGAAACCCACTTCTTTTCCGAGTAAACATTTTCCATCATACCGCCACCCCAAGCATCTACTTAAGGGGCAACATAAGCAACCCACAAACAGAATAACAAAGTAGGACTCGAGGAAAGCAAACAATATCAAAAGATCCATGTACAATATTAAAAGATATCCTTTATAGAAATACCATTCTTTTCATCCTTTTCTTCATCAGAGATAATAGAATGGCCACAAATGACAAACCTAAGTCTAACATTACCCAGATAAAAGATAGAATCACAATTCAGATGACATTTCAGCTCCTATTTTCTATTGATACACCTCATCTCAGTTTCTCGTCTCCACTTATAGCCACCAGGTGAGGGAAATAGCTGCTACAGATCATTAGCTTAGCTGTTCTGTCCTGATAGTCTTCCTTTCAAACTTACCCTTACTCGACGTGGGCACAGGATGAGTCTATCTATTCACTGGCATACAACTTAAATCTTTCTTCAACTGCTAATGGTCTAGCACATACACAAGCCAGTGAAACAATTTCTTCTGACAATTAAATCATTTTAATTCATGTCACGCTGAAACGAGATCATCTTAACAGAAGGTATAGCATTAATCATACACAAGTATCAATCAGCGATCTATACAAAAGGGAACGTTTCCTTGACACCAAATAAACAAATGAATCAAAACCTTCTTTGGCAATTTAGTGACATGACTTAAAAGAAAGCGGACTTCTTTTTTTGCACGTCATATTACATCAAACACAGGGAAAAGCAGAATTTTGTGAAAATTAGACACCAGCAATGACATATAGTACAAGGACCCCAAGCTTCCCCATCTGGCATTGCGCAATGTGTCATCTAACATCTACAAAATATAAAGTGCAAAACAAGGTGATTACATGGTTTCCGACTTTCCGTGTACAAAACAATCTATTTCCTACTTCGAAGCTTGGGTATTTGGAACCGCACAGTTCAATGTAACAACTGACTAGTGTGTGCCAAAGAATAAGACACCAGTTTCCTGTACCCCTGCCTCTATAAATGAGGAGAATTTTCAGCTTTGAGACGAGATGAAAAAACAAGATGAGCTGAAATATTTGCTTAACTATGAAGAGTCAGTACTCTATAACAGAAAATATAAGAATCTCCATAACATAAGAAGCTTTGTTATATTTTACAAACAATACCTTATAAAAGGCAATGCAGGATCAGCACAGCGAGTTCCTGAGGGAAGTCTCTCAGACGCATTTGAAAGTGCACTTGCAAGACCATTTTGCCCAGCAGGTGTGATAAGAGGATAATAAGACCTAAGAAGACGTGCTGCTGCACTCCATGCAGTAAGAGGATCTCCACCACGAACAGCTGATAGAAGAATTTCCCTCAGAACAACCATTTGAATGCTACTCCATTGAGATTCAAATAGTGATACTATCCAATTGTGATGCGCTTTTCCACCATCAACATGATTTTGTCCACTTTCCTTCATATATAATGAAGAGAGATAGAAAATAAATGTTAAATCTTTTATTAATACCAGGGTGAGTTAAAAGAAACTATGATAAAGACGCCTCATGACACACACACTTAGCATGTATTTTGACTCCAAAATAATCTAAAATGTGCACAGACAAGATCTGCTAAAAAGGCCATTGATCCGATGTATATGACTGACAGCCAAGATGAATCCGCATACAGACCCTAGCTTTCACCATATATCATACCATAACTGATAATGATAGTTCAATACTTCAATCTAGCCTAATATCTCCAAAATTGAAGCACTGAACTGCAGATTCCCAAAGCAAGCCACATGAACTCCTTTGGAAACTGCATCTTCCTATCTTGGTATGCATTTTCAAGAAGTTTTTATGACAGTATGGAATCTCCATTGTGCTATGGATCCAAGTCACGGTACATGCCATAGGAGGTACACCAATTCCAGTAGACAGAACTTAAGTGCCCCTCCTTGTAAATAAAAAATTATACACTCTATCCTGAATGCTTGGGCATTCGAAATTTTAAATGTTTGAGGAAATATTAATCCATCAAGTAGATAGTTGCGACACTACATTTTCTCTCAAGGGTCACGTCAGCAACACTACTAAACCAAAACCCGTCGATGAACAATTTTATGAGAACTTCTGTGAATGTCCAGTTTCTCACTACCCTTATACTTTGGTGCAACAACACAATGCTAGTATATTAAAATATTATATCCTTTTTGCCATAATTCAACGACTTCCCATTGTTTTTTCTTTGTACTAGCATGGAAACCTCATACTGATGAATAAATAAATTACTCCCTCCGTCCCATTTTATGTGGCGCCCCACAGTGTTTAAGAAAAAAAGGAAGACTTTAACTTGTGGTCTAAAACAATCCTTAAGATATGTGTGTGGTTGTAAATCATTTCATTAATCATTAAGGGTGGAAGGGGAATTTGAAAGTGAAATTGTTTCTAATAATAGTAAGATGACATTTTTTGGGGACGGACTAAAAAGGAAAGGGTGTCCCATAAATTGGGACGGAGGGAGTATTGTTTTCTCAGTCATTCGCCAAAATTATTATGGAACTGCAGGTGGTGACAGATCTATATTCAGTCTTCAATTGACACGCCCAAAGAAAGTATTCATTATTTGAAATGCATGTTTCATAAGCTTGAGAAGGCAGTTCATTTGAAGAGTTATGAAGACTTTGTACAACCAATTATATCGGATCAAGTATGTGAACAGAAACAGTTCCCAACCCATACTGTATATAGATTTTTGCTTCTTTAAAAGCCAGTACAACGGTTTATGTCCTTCCCGTAGAACCAGAAGGAGCAGGACTGTAGGTTGGTGCAACTTAAAGTGAAGCCCTGCATGTAATCTGTTTGTTGCATCATGAAAAACAATATGAATTTTTGAGTCACCTGATAAAGAGCATGGTCAGTAGAGGCTCTACTTTGAACACGATAAGCTTGTGTGGTCATTGCCAGTACTTGCATTGAACTAATAGCAGCCAACCGATTTTCTTGTTGCAAGTATAGCTGAGCCACCTGCCTTGAGAAAAAAGCAGCCTTTCGGTGATAACCAAGAGTCCCAAAGAGGCGAGCTATTTCAATGAATAATATCAATCTGTCACTAGCGTCAATCAAAGATTTTGCTCCATCAGCAGCCGTAGTCAACAAATCAACCACTTCCTTGGCCAACTCCTTCCTGCCAAACCAATAAGAACAAAAAACAAGGAAAGTAAAAGTCAAAAACTGCTCAAGAAGATATATATATGACAGAAGTAGCTCTTCTTCTAAGTAATATTACATCAAGATCTTCCAGATTTCTCCAAAAAATTTGAAGTGATCTGGTAACAAGATGCATTTTGAAAAGGCGAGGTATCATTGGCTTCTCTTTGATGAACTATATCATATAAGCAAAAGATATACAGAAGGCATTATTGAAGTCTAACGAGATGAAGATACTGTATGTTGCAGAGTTAGGTACTAATATATTTTTTTGAAACTAGTACTAATATTTATTTTATTTTTTGTTTGCAATTTGATTTGAATTCAGATAGACAGATACATCATTTTTATTGTTTCTCATTTTCTACAAAAACTGAAGTCCATAACTGTTGAGGAACATATTTCTGTAGCTTAGACTTAATGAGTAACCTAGAATAATCACAAGCAGAAGCATGTTGGAGGGAAACAAAATCTGCTGTTTGCTAAATGTGGAAATTTGTTAGTTTACTTTTTTAACATTAAAAAAAATTGGAATATTGAAATTTCTTAGTTTACTTCTTTTTCACTTTCCATCAAACCTTCTCCTCTTCACCCCACTCCACATAGTTATTGGAGTGGAGGGCTGTGGTCGTAGTCTGTAGCCAGTAAATCATAAGCACATCATCATACCTCTATACTCAATTGAATTCCACCAAATTATTCAGCTCATGAACAAATATATACAGAGCAAAGTCCAGGTGAACTAATGATAAGAACCGCATTAAAGCTAGCAAGTGACCCCGGTTGCAGTATTTTGGCCTGAGTTGAGTTGACTGATATCTAAGCAATTTCAGATTTTCTATGACAAGTACTAATGCTCAAAAAGAGCTACTTATGATTATTCGAATACGAACATGCTCTTTTTTGTGTGGTAATTTCAAGTTTGTATCATATCTCACAATTTATAAATTGGGCATCATTCAGAAGATAAACCTCAACTTACATATCTTCCCAAAAGGATCTCAATTAACATATAAGTACGTCAAAAGGAAAGAACAGAGAGAACACAGCAAGTTTACAGTGTAGCTGCAAGTCATTATTTTTTTGAGAATATAGCTGCAAGTCACTATTAAACTGTTTTTTATCAAGAAAAGAACATAACTAAACGGGTTATGAAGAAGATCATTCCAGAATTATATTTGATCTTTACTAAGAGTACCTGCAGAGGTATCGTGCTAATTTGAGAGTAGCCTCAAGCTCGAAACTTAGAGGAGAAACTCTGCACCAAAAACAACATTAACAGTTATATATGCTGAATAAGGAAATAATCAGAAATTTAGATTAAGCAATATACCTATCACTAGTTGAAAAGAGAAATCATCTAGTTTATACCACAAAGAAGATAAGAAGAATAAATCCATTTTGAACCCCTACTAAATTGAGGATTATCTTAATCAACAGTCCAACAACTGAGCCATACGGAGAAAAGGCATAGCAATGGCTCTTTGTTATACATGAACAATTTAAATCGTTAAACAGTTTGGTCATAGGATAAAGATCCATATCACTAGTGTTATGTCATGCTAACTTTTTTTCTTTTTTTTTTTTGACAAAAAGGCTTGCAATTCAAGCTTTTCTTCAATATAGAAAGGTGGCAATCCCTCACAACCTCTGGACAGTTCTTGTAATTAGCCCCACAGCAACATAGTTTTCCTCACACATTCAGTCATAAAAGTTTATCTGAGTCAGCCTCCAACTATTAGTTCATCTACCGATCAGTCAAACTTGTTCAACATGCAAATTATGATAGATTTCACAATAACTTGCCCTGTATCAAGGAGTTCTAAACTTCCTGAACAAGTGACTAAATTGTTCTGTGATCTGCTAAACTGACAAAAAAGGGGCTGGGGAACGAAGTCATTTTACGAACAAAACAAAATTAAGAACTTATGAATCGCCGCACCACCAAAATAAGCAACTTAGTCTTTTAACTTTACTCTCATAGAACTTGCAGGTTCCTAACATAATGATTACTACATATCCATTATCAAGGAATCCTGTGACACTACTAAAATTAAGATGGAAATATAATTTGAAGTCCATTTTTATTCTCCCTGGGGTTACATCGCTGGTCCAGTTTGTTCCCAGTTAATGGTTCAGATCAACTATTAGACTTCATTAGTTCCCTCACTCTGTCATAGACAGTTTTTGTATAGGTGACAAGATTTTTTGAGAGCTTCAATGTCATATATTGTAACAACTGCATCTTCTTGATGCATTTTTAATGATATCACTTACATCATCGGGAAAAAAAAGATAGTGTTTTCCCTCTCAAACTCTTGTGCACGAATCAGAAAGAAAGGGATGGCAAATACAAATTATATACCCAATCACAAAAAGAAAAAAGACATGATAAAGGTGCTTATGTAAGTTGTAACTACACCTACAGAAAGATTAAAGACAGACATATACCTTTGAGCATTGTCTTGAATAAATGACTTTCTGTAATGCAAAATGACATTATTGTAACGGTGCTTGACCTCATCATCTAGAAATTGATCCCTCTGACCCATTTGATCTATCTAATCATCAAAATAATAACCATGAGATTCAAGTAAGGAGATAAAACTAAGACCTTTTGACTTTAAGAATGAATAAGCTCTTGAGAAGAAAGAGACAAAATGGCAACATAATATACAATGCAGTGATGCACTCAACTCTTTAATAAGTATTGCTATCTCGTGGTTTTGACATCTGCAATACTGCATCATTTTTCACAAAATGTTAGCATTCCTTCTAATTCAAGTTTATGTGCCTGCCACTTTAGTTTGTATCAAAGGTAATAAAGGCATCCATGGATTGTCAACAGGAAACACAGAACAGGTTAGAACACATAAACCTTGGAACAATTTGAGCAACCCATACCTTTACTGGTCTCAAGGTTCCCTCATCCTTCTCAGGACCTTAGCAACCATGTTCTAGTCTCATCTTAAAGATCTGCTACACCACCCCAAAAAAATCCAAGATAAAACAAACACATAAGGTCTATATTCATATGTTAAAGAATGACAAAAGTCCTCATCGCCCCATCATGCCTTTGTATCGTCTTTGTTCTCTATTTCAATTCCTAAGACTACAGGTGAAGCACTTTCTCATTCTAGATGAAGGCAGGTTATGGTTGATGAGATGTCGGCTTTGCATAAGAGTGGTACTTGGAAGCTTGTATCTCTTCCTGCAGGTAAATCTACTACTGTTGGTTGTCGTTGGGTTTATGTTGGTTGTCGTTGGGTTTATGCAGTCAAAATTGGTCAAGACGGTCAGGTTGATCGGCTTAAGGCTCGCCTTGTTGCCAAAGGGTATACTCAAATATTTGGGCTAGATTATAATGACAATTTCGCCCCTGTGGCTAAAATAGCATCTGTCGGTCTTTTTCTATCTATGGTTGCCGTTCATCAATTGGACATTAAGAATGCCTTTTTGCATGGTGATCTTGAGGAGGAAGTCTATATGGAGTAACCACCTGGTTTTGTTGCTCGGGGGGAGTCTAGTAGCCTTGTATGTCGATTGCGTAGGTCACTCTATGGTCTGAAGCAATCTCCTAGACTTGGTTTGGGAAGTTCAGCACAATTATTCAACAATTTGGCATGACTCGTAGTGGATTTGATCACTCTGTGTTTTATCGACATTCTGCACCAAATCGGTGTATCTATTTGGTTGTGTACGTTGTTGATATTGTTATCACTAGTAATGATCAAGATGGTATTAGAGAACGGTCCATCTCACCCGATGTTGGGGCCCCCAAATATAAAAAATTATCCATGCGCCTGATGCTAAGCACTGGGCGTGAAGTGAGGTGTTAAAGAATGACAAAAGTCTGAAGAGCTGCTTGATTGTCACACACAAGTTCCATCTGATCAATTGTGCCAAATTTTAGTTCTCCCAATAACTTTTTGATCCAAACTAGCTCACACAATTCAATAATATTTTTCTCATATATTTCTCACATGGTATCAGAGCATTGGTGAGAACTTCAAGTCACCGGTGTCAAATTTCGGTGACGACGGTGGGACTGATTTGTGTCATCTTTCGTTATGAAAGTGTTGAGCAAAAGACAACACCATCACGAGGCTCCGGAAGCTCAAGCGACCAAACCCCAACCAAACCCACCGAAAAATACCCCCCTACGCGCCCCCACACGCCGATCGAAGGTGGAAGTTTCCCTGCGAGATCTGTTCACGCGTCGGCGCGTGAGTGCTGCTCCGGTCACTTATTTTTGAGCAATTTTCTTTCGTTGGGGTTGCCCAATATTTCCGACCAGAAGTCGGCCAGTTTTCTCTAGATCCAATCACCGGAATTAGGTTTCCGGTGATTTTCCGGCAAGTTTCTGGCGAAATCAGAACTTTTAGGCCACTGCAGGTAGATTCCAGTAGTTTCCAGCAAGTTTCTCACTCTCTTCAAGCCAAATTTCAAAAAATGTCTTTCGGGTGTGATGTTTTTGGCTCCAAAAATATAGGGATTGGAAGTTCAAGCCTTACAATCACTTTAGAACCATTAATGGGAAGTTCAAACTATTTAGCTTGGGCTTCTTCAGTTGAGTTGTGGTGCAAGGGTCAAGGTGTTCAAGATCACTTAACAAACAATGTTTGTGCTGTAGATGAAAAGACAAAGTCTAGTGACGATGGTGCAAAAGCCAAAGCACAATGGGAGAAAGTGGATGCCCAATTATGTAGTCTCCTTTGGCGCTCTAATGATTCTAAGTTGATGCCCTTGTTTCGCCCATTCCAGAAATGTTATTTAGTTTGGGAAAAGGCACGTGCTGCTTTATACACTAATGACATATCTCGATTCTATGATGTGATATCTCGGATGACCAACTTAAAAGAAACAAGAATCTGATATGTCTACTTACTGGGGACAAGTACAGGCAGTCATAGAGGAATTTGAAACATTGATGCATATCACTACAAACGTGGAAAAGCAACAAGAGCAAAGGCAGACATTGTTTCTAGTTCTTACACTTGCTGGACTTTCTACTGACCATAACTCTGTGCGTGACCAGATTCTAGTCATTCCTACAGTTCCCTCAATTGATGAATTATTCTCTCGTCTACTTCGTCTTGCTGCACCTCCCAGTCACAAAGAAGTTTTATCACCCATGTTGACTCCTCTATTCTCGCATCTCAAACCACAGAAAAGCATACATACCAGTCTATGGAGAATCGGCGAGGGGAGGGCGTTTTGGGAAACCTCGATCCAAGTGTAGTCATTGTTATATGTTATATTTTGCATGGTCCACCACCCAGTTATGATCCTATTGTTCTTAAGGAATATGATGAGTTCCTTCGAAACCACCGATGTGGGACTTCTGTCATTCTTTAACATCATCCATGAACACACTGAAATGCCTTCAGTTGCAAACAGATGTATGTTTGCAATACTTATCAGGACCTATATCCAGCCAACAACATCAATAAACCTAACTGATTGTTGTCATTTCAATTACAACACATGATTGACTGTAGAATTAAATTTGATGGGAGGATAAAACATGATTTGAATATACAGAATAACCCCCCTCTTAATGGTGTCCTCTCAAATTCATACAAGAAATTTCTCTGTCCCTTTCTTAGACAGTATCATCAGTAATCATCTTTGTAGCTAAAAAGGCACTGTGTTCATTACATGCAAACTGTAATACTATGAAAGATTGAGAGGGTCCATAACACAAAAAGTACAAGACAGACATGATACCTTTCTTTTTTAACCCCTTGAAAAACAAAGATGTATGTTCCTACATGAATGCAGGGTCAAGCAGGTAACAGAATTTAAAACCAAACAAAACTGGAGAATACATTGATTTAATAAATTACACTCCATACCAGAAAAAATTTCCCTCCACCCACCCCAATAAGGGGGAAAAGGAACAAGAAAGAACAGAAAAACGGGGATTTGCTCTGGAAGATGTTTAGCTGGTAAACAGCATTTCCCATTAGTAAACAAAAACGTGTGGATAAAATAAATCAAGAAGTATATGTGGGTGTGTAGTTGTCAAATATGGTTTCCAACTCCCACCATTATTTTAAAAAATAGTTTTGACATGGTATGTGGGCATTTGTGTAGGTGTCAAATATGGTTTCCAACTCCAAAATGTAGTCTAAAATGTACAGCTTATATTAGTTGTTTGTCAAGAAATGACTTCTCGTGGATTATGAACTAAATTTCTAATAAGATGCACTGACATCACTGAGAGTATGTTCATACTTACCAACAGAGCACAAACACTGCCTTCCATTGCCCCAGCGTACCAAAAGAAGTCTCCAGTCAATCTAGCAAGCTCCAATGAAGTTGTATAATGGGCATTAGCATCAACAGGTGACCCTGCCAACAGACAGTAATCCCCGATAGTTTTTTGTGCACGGCCCAATCTTCGTTTTTTAGCCTTGATGACCTATAAGGTTTTCCAATGCAATCGAGAAGTTAATAATTTAAATGATGATGAAATACTACCAAGAAACTAAACAAGATAACTATACAAATCAATCCTCAAAACACCTAAAATATGAACCTCCTCTGAGCTAAGACTCGCTTGGGAATCTAAAGGTGTCTTGAGAATAGTTCCACCAGACTCTGCTTGAAGAACTGATTTTTCAAATTTCATCAACAACGAGGCAGCAATATCTTGCATCATAGTTTGCAAGTGGAATTCTTGAGTTTGACGATCAGCTGGGGGAAACAAAATTAAGTTGCTCCCCTTGAAGCTTTCATCCTCTAGCTGCACAATAAAAAATGCATTTTAGGCATGTCATGCATGAAAAGAGCAAACTCGAAAACAAGGACACTCCTACAGTCAGGAGCTTTTGATCACGAACTTAACAGTACGCAAACTGATTATCCATTCAAAAATGCATCCAGAGAAGTATCTTAAGCACTGCATTTAATTATTCAAAAAGAAAATAATGAAAAAATTAAATTATATGAGCTTTCAAAAGCCTATTCTTCAAAAGAGTATTCACACACACACAGACACGCACATATATATGCTTATCTATTCATATCCACCAGGAATCTTTTCAGTTTTGCTAGTGATGTGTGTGTTGAGAGTATGGGTAAGTGTAAGACTTGGAGAACATTAGATTTCCAGTAATCCATAAATTATCTTTGAAAATACATTAATGTGTATCCAAATGAATAGAGTTGCAAGTACATAGAGGGTACATATCAGATCGCTTACCCCAATTAGTTTGGACCAGTGGAGCAACTGAAAGATTCATTTATTTATAAAACAGTAGAGTCTAGTCATATTGTATGCACTGACATAACTTCTGTTTCTTTTTCTCTTTTTGGGTACAAAGAGGACAAGACTGAAGTATCTGTAGTTTCTGCACAAAGGAGCAGATGGTTTGCTAGCTTATGATCCTCAAAGCCTTAAAGCATATTTAATTACTTTCAATTCGATCAAATTTTCTGTAAGTCAATTTTATATATATTGCAGAAATTCACATGTCCAATATCTATCAATCAATTAAACAGCTATGTCTGAATCCCAAATAAGTTGGGGTTGATTACATGAATCTCTGTATGACTTTTTTTCTTTTGAATGACCATATCCATTTCCTCTATTCAAGTCCAATCTCTACCAGTAATAGAACATTTCCAACCATCAATTATACAACAAAGAACACAAACAGAATTCGAACCTAAGAATAGCCAGGAAAAATACAAAGCAGTGTCAAACAACTGAATGGATATAAGAAAATCATATACCTGACCACAAGTGACTTAGACTTGAGGCATAGTTGATTAATTGACTGAGAAATAAGTGAAAACAATAAAGTATCTATAATTTGCTGCAAAATTGGAGTAAGCTAGTTTATGATCCTCCAAGTCCTAAAGCAGATGTAACAATTCTAAATTCAATATCCCCAAAACCTTAATTCTACAAGTGGATTTCATCCTTATAACAAATTCCAAAAAAAATAGCACAGGCATTCAGTTCCTATCGTTACAAATATTAAATCTTTCCCAAACAGTCTTTTCTTCAAATTATTCTAGATACATATAAATATATCCAAGTTTAATTTATGTTGGTATAAGCTGCTTATATGCTAGATCCTACTCAGTTACATGTATCAAATTATATCAAACAGTTCCAACAGTCAAAGAAGACAATCAGAACTAGAACCTGAGAGTCACCAGGGCAAAATGCGAAGCAACGCTGAACAACTGAAGACGAGTAACTCTTACATGCGGTCACAAACTGATCCATGACCGAATGCAGATCAGGGGAAGAAGGACAGTGACAAATGCCTATAACGGCAAATATTTTCCGATTGGATTGGAAATCTTCCCAAGGACTAGCCGGTGAACCACCGACCATGTATTTGAACCGGAGGCTACCGGAATCCCAAGGTTGATGAGCGAAAGGAGATTTTTGATGTTCTGTGTAGAATGAACTGATGGAAGATAATGATACTGTGTAGTGACGAACTAGCATAGAAGTGTAGTCGCGGAATAAAGGGATTGCTATAGATCCGATTGGTAGAACTGCTACTCGGATCATACAGCTTGTTTCGATGCTCACGTCGGGTTCCATTTCGAACTCTGCCGGGAAATGATCGCCGGAGAAGATGGAAAGTGGATATTGGCAGCTCCGGCGAAGCGGTTTTTAGATCAGATGTTAAGCATATGACGGAGTATTGATTTAAGCCCAACAATTAAATATTGGTTTAATTCTTTTTGTGACCTTTTTAGTTAATTGAAATAGACCAAATTAATTGATTTTAAAATTTATACATTTCAAAAGTTCATCTTTATTTTTAAATTTTGTGTCAAAATAAAATTACATAAACAAATTAAAATACGAGGAATATATCTTTCTCTCGTATCAAAATTGAATATTTTAAAATATCATTTAAACTTCAGTTTATCTTAATATTAAAAATTCAAAAAATAAATAAAATAACTTTGAACAGTATTCTAATCAACTAATCAAGTAGTGTTCCTATACAATCAAAACATTTTTTTAACTTGTAAAACAAATTATTTTATGGTATATATATATATATATATGCATCCCACTTGTATTTAACGGTTAATAAAGTTAGAGAAAAAATTTAGATTTAAATTTCAATGAAGATTAAATAAAATTATAATCTCCATCTCTTTTACCATGCACAAGTTTGGTAGTAAAATTACCAATACTTAGCTAGTGGGAAATAACAAATGTACCTTATGAAATTAGTAAAGGCGAGTGCAGATTGGCCAGATCGTCATAGTCCATATAAAAAAAAAATCTTAGAGTATATGAGATTTATCCTACGATGAAAATTGAAAAGACATAACTCTAAATAGACCAAATTTACCATACAACAGACATATAAATAGTTAGTTACAAATTCCCACCTTTCTCTCATCATTCACTAACAAAATAGACCAAATCCACTAGTGCCATGCATGTATATTGAATCTAACACATTTTATGCTTTCATTCATTGTTTTCAATCAAAAAAGAAAAAAAATTCTTCAAGATCTTCTGTTTTTTGTTGGTTCAATTACATGTTTTTCATCTTTCAGATCTCTAAGAATTCATCGAAAACTTGGCGATCGATGGATAAATTAAAGAAGAGTCTATTATTGTGTACCTTTTTTCTTGAATTTGCTAGTGGATTTTATCTACCTGGTAGTTTCCCACACAAATACTATGTAGGTGATCAATTATCTGTCAAAGTAAATTCTTTGACCTCAATTGATACAGAATTACCTTATGGATATTATAGTTTACCTTTTTGTAAACCTTTAGAAGGTGTCAAAGACAGTGCTGAAAACTTAGGTGAGCTTCTTATGGGAGATAGAATTGAGAACTCTCCTTATAGATTTAAAATGCACGTAAACGAAAGTGAGTTGTTCTTGTGTCAAACAAATGCATTATCAGTTGATGAATCCAAAGTTTTGAAAGAACGGATCGATGAGATGTATCAAGTTAATCTGAATCTTGATAATCTTCCTGCTATTCGGTATATGAACAAAGATGGATTCTTTCTTAGGTGGACAGGTTATCCGGTTGGTATTAAGGTTAAGGATGTGTATTATGTGTTCAACCATTTGAAATTCACTGTGTTGGTTCATAAGTATGAGAAGACTAATACTATGCCTGGTGTGATTGGGGCTGGAGATGGCGTTGAGTTAATTACAACGGATGATAAGTCTGTTATAGACACACCGGCTTACATGGTTGTTGGATTTGAAGTTGTTCCATGTAGTTTTCAGCATAATATAGATTTGCTTAAGAATCTAAAACAATACGATAAGTATACTGCACCTATTAAATGTGAACCAGCTACTGTGGCCGGGGTGATCCAAGAAGGCAAGCCATTGGTTTATAGTTATGAGGTCAATTTTGTGGAGAGTGACATTAAGTGGCCATCAAGATGGGATGCATATTTGAAGATGGAAGGTGCAAAAGTTCATTGGTTTTCGATTCTTAATTCCATGATGGTTATTACATTCTTAGCAGGGATAGTTCTCATTATCTTCTTGAGGACAATACGAAGAGATCTAGCTCGATATGAGGAGCTTGACAAAGAGGCTCAAGCTCAGATAAACGAGGAGTTATCAGGATGGAAACTAGTTGTTGGTGATGTCTTCAGGGTTCCGGAGAATTCAGAACTCCTCAGTATGATGGTTGCTGATGGATGTCGTATTTTAGGAATGGCAGTGGTGACAATATTATTCGCAGCTCTTGGATTTATGTCTCCAGCCTCTCGAGGCACTCTTATTACTGGCATGCTTTTGTTCTACATGTTTTTAGGTATTATTGCTGGCTATGTTGCTGTTTGGCTAATGAAAACACTGAACGCTGGTAATACCAATGGATGGCTTTCGATTTCGTGGAGAGTTTCTTGTTTTGGCCCTGGAATTGCATTTCTTATACTAACTGTTCTGAATTTCCTCTTATGGGGAAGTCATAGCACTGGTGCAATTCCTTTCACTACATACATTATTCTGTTGTTGTTGTGGTTTTGCATTTCCATGCCTCTTACACTCATAGGTGGATTCATCGCTACAAGGCTCCAAACCTTGAGTACCCTTGTCGTAGCAATCAAATTCCTCGTGAAATCCCATCAAACAGATTTCCTACTTGGGTGTTGGTAATTGGAGCAGGAACTCTGCCATTTGGAACTCTGTTTATTGAACTCTTTTTCATCATGTCTAGCTTATGGCTCGGACGTGTTTACTATGTTTTCGGGTTTCTGTTGGTAGTATTGATACTGCTAGTGGTTGTTTGTGCTGAAGTGTCTTTGGTCCTGACTTATATGCATCTTTGTATGGAAGATTGGAGATGGTGGTGGAAATCATTCTTCGCGTCTGGCTCAGTTGCAGTCTACATATTCTTCTACTCCGTCAACTATCTTGTTTTCGATCTCAAGAGCCTCAGTGGACCTGTATCGGCTATGCTATACTTAGGCTACTCACTTTTAATGGCGCTTGCTGTTATGCTAGCAACTGGTGCTATAGGGTTCTTGACGTCTTTTTTCTTTGTGCATCGTCTCTTCTCTTCCGTTAAAATAGATTGAAGAAGGTGACCTGTATGAGTTCCATTTTCCATGCTATTGATGATAACATGAAGTTCAGGTGGAAACTAATGTTAACCACTTCCAAATATTGCTAGCTTTTATGGTAGAGTACTTTTTTCAAAATATTTCAAATTTGTTGTCATGTTGTTTCATACATTTTAAAGGAAATAAGATTAGTTACTGAGAAATTATGATTGTGTGTGTAGTGTAAGTTTAATTCTAGCACTAGGAATTTGCAAGCACAACATATGACTTCTCAGTTCTCAAAAACATTTTTGAATGGTGTTTGTTTAAGGACTTCTTATGAACACTTAAAGACTCCACTAGAGTTTGTTGTTTCATTGCATGACCTTATACTATGTTGGTAAACACTAAACTATTAAATCAATTATTATCTTTGATTTACCAAATTGATGTTACTATATTTTACCTTATATTTGACTTAAGTCGAGGGTACATTAGAAAAAATCTTTCTACTTATATAAGATAGGTGTAGTTGTGTACACACCACAATTCTACTCTTAAGATTACACTGAGTATATTGTTGTTATTGTGTTTAGGAAAGATTCAACCTCGCGTGGTCAATAGCGACTTTCTCAGCGAATTCACTTTTAATGTGTTGTGATAATACTATAAAAATTGCGACCTTATGGAGTAAAAATATAGAGATTTGGTTTTAGTATATAAGATTTCATAAGTATGGAAGGATGCACTATCGCCGGTTGGTAGTTGGTTAGAGTTATGCAGATATTAGTAATGTAAAAATTAATTATGGTGAATCTATGTATTATTACTTTACGCAGGTATACATGTATAAGTTATTGCACCTCTTTCTATCATGTATAAAATAATATACAGATTCGCTCATAACTTATGCAATTTTCTTAAATATCAATCAAACCGTATAAATCATACAAAAATTAATATGTGAATAAGTTGTTTCTTATGCAACTACCAATAGACCTACTGTAATTTTTTTGGCAAGACTTGACTTGAGCATTTGAGAAAACATTTCTTAGTTCTTACTATTCAAATTTACAAGTGTCATAAGATATCGTTTCTCCTACATCAGGATGAAAATAATCTTTTATAATGTCTTACAAATTAAATTTAAAAAAATTCAAATCTTTTAATTTAAAATGAACATAAAATTTTATAACTTCAAAACAAACTCTGGCACAAAAACTTGTGAACCTCAGTCAAGTACGTGTATATATGTATTGTTAATTCAAATAAATAACTCAAAAGTAGGCGCTAAAGATGAACTAATTTTTTTTATATTTTGTTGTAGTAATTGATTTTCCAGTTTTCTGATTTCTTCAGCTCAGGTAACCAGAATCCTCTTTTTGTTACCCTTGTTTCCATTATTATTCCGTTTATTGCTTCCGGTTAACCTAAGGGAAGGTTGAGACCAGCTTTATCTTTGTTAATCGCATTTTAGGTGCTTCGTTTTTGATGGAATGTATAGTTAGAAAATGCGGAGTTGTATTTTTGTGCTTTTTTTGTGCTTTTGCAGTTTACAATTTAGTGATTTTATGTTGATTATAACTCGTTATCTGTTTGCGATCGAGTGATTTTGTGTTGATCATAACTCTTATGTGTTTAGAATTGAGTGATTATATATTGATAACTCTTTTGTGTTTGTTTTGGATTACTTTTATGTTGATAACTGTAATGCATATAATGTGTTTGAAGAAAGTTCTCTGTGATTTCGATCTGGGGTCCTGCGTTAAGCGGTTTAGCCTTATCGAAAGAATTCCGCTTAGATCTCCTTTTCCTTTCTTACAGAAAAAATATTCTGAAATTTTGAACGGCTACCTATATACATTGACAACTACTAATTCCATATATTTTTAGAGGAAGGCTTTTCCCCGAAACAACTCTTCTCTAGACGTAGAATATAATGGTTCATTTTGTGATTTGAAAATAGTTTGCGACAACATGTTCAGCTTCCAGCAAGTTTATGCTGCTTTTTTAGTGTGCTGACAAATTGGAAAAGGTTTTTGAAACAACTCTTGTCTAGACGTAGAAATAAATGGTGGTAGAATGTAATGGTCCATTTGCCAAGTAGCTTGCGACAACATGTGCAGCTTCCAGCAAGTTAATGCTGCTTTTTTAGTGTGCTGACAAATAGGAAAAGGTATTTCAAACAATTCGTCTCTTGACGTAGAAATAAATGGTGGTAGAATGTAATGGTCTATTTGCCAAATAGCTTGTGCAACAACATATTCAGCTTCCAGCAAGTTTATGCTTTCTAGCGTGCTGACTAATGGGGAAAAGGTATTAGTTGTGGATGCTCAAGTACCTAAAACAGAAGACATTTCAAATTATCTAGGTTGAGTCTCTTTAGGCTGTTTGATTTGTAGATAGGCTTTGTGACGTTCCACCAAATGCGCTCAACTTCGACTTCCTTGTCCACCCCTCACCACCTACCCAAACTATATCTTTGGTGTTTAACTTCTTCAAATGGTTGTGCATTCAGTAAACCACAATAGACGGACGGGGACAATTTCCTTATAATGCTTCTTGTATCCTATCAATGCAATATCAGGAGCGTGATGATTGAGTTAGCTTTGTGCTATGCTTTTCGTAATCACTTTATATTTATTTTGTATATATCGATTTTCATAGTGGGGGAAGTGTGCGATTCCGTTCCAGTGAGGTTTTGACATGCTTTCTGCTAATTCATCCATATTGTCGCCATTAAAAAGTTCACTGGGAACAACAATTGATTTTGATAGAATAAGTTGTTCATTTACATATAAATTGACTGCACCATTATTTCAAATTGGAGTATTCGTGGAACTTGCCTTTTAAAAAAACAATTCTAGTGTACCTCATTCGAAACCTAGATAATATATTTAGACATACTCTGCTTAGTTTTTATCTAGACTTGCTCCTTCTCTTGGAAGAGGAACATAATTTATGTACTATAACACTTCGAGCATAGCCTAACCTAGCTGATATGTTAAGACATACCCTGCTAAGTTCTTATCTAGATTTGCTCCTTCTCTTGAATGAGGGACATAGTTAATGCTCTAAAACACTTTGACGGTAGCATTGTTTAGCAAGTGGACGGCTACTATAACATTACTTCTGCCTTGTGGCACAGTTCTGCACCCAACTTAGCTGTTTATATCATGGTATTTCTCACTATTTATAACATAAGCAGAACATGTCGACTGAGAAGAGTCTGCTTGAGCAAACGTCACCTGCTGTTGCATCATCATGCCGAAAAAAGAAGTCTGAAAGTGCCACATTTTTGGAGGATGTGAAGGATCATATTGATGAGTTTATACATGCCTCAATGGATGAACACGCATCTTGCTTTAAGAAGACCATCAATAAGGTTAGTTCCAAATCAAAATAACATTACGGATTATTCCTTTCTTAATAAGGCATTATCATTTATTCTTAACAGCTGTGGTTATGCCTTCAGATGTTTGGGATGTCTAAGATTGTCGCTGAAAGAAATGCTGAAGCAAAGGAGGTTGAGAGCTCGCTTCCTCTCCAAACTGTTGTATCTGAGTAAAGATTCCCTATGTAGAAAGAACTCGGGAGGGTGAGATTGTGGAGGGTCAAAACGTGTATGCACCTAAAGCCCTTTCCCACATCAGGTTTTATCGTGCTATCTACGTAAACAACAATTTGAGATGCTCTTGCCTAAGAAGACTTGCTGCTTTTGCATATCTGTTGGTTTTACCACACCTTAGACATGTCTAGATAAAATAAAGGGGCATTACAATAACTTGATGAATTTCCATAGTGATTGTTGGATCCTTTGCGTTTATGGTTTGAGCTCTTCCTTTTCTGTCAACATCCTTCTAGCTTTAGCTTTGGACCATACTCTATGCTGTGTTCTCTAGTTACACGCGTATTTAGAGCAGAGCCGTCAATATGGATTATGCCCGTTGGGTCAGCCTAGCCTAATTCGAAATTTAATAGGATTGAGCTAAGATTTTTTAAGCTCATTTAAGAAAAAAGTTTTTTAGCCCGGTTGAATAAGTCTGCTGACTTGTGGAGTTTGATAGGGCCGGCCCGTAGGCCAATACAAAATACGCTTGTAATGTTGCCCTTTGTGAAAATTTTGACTTTATTTGGCATGGACCTTTTCTTCTCATCAGTTAGCTCAGTGAAGAAAGAAACCATTTCTAGAGTTAGTTTCTGTTAACTCATAGTGTTAAATAATATAAATCCATTTCTCACCAAAACATTGCTTGAAAAACAGTGATACTAATTTAAAAAAATTCTAAATGTGGGGTAGAGAAAAAATTGACAAGAACAAAAGTGATTCTGAGGTCATTTTGGACGGAAAATACAATTCATTATATCCGATGATGTAGGCTATTAAGGACAAAGAAAATACCCTAATTCAACATAAACATGACAAATTTTATTAATAGCTGCCATGACTTTCTTCTACCTTCATTAAAAAATTTATTGGTTCCTGTGAACCTTTGTAGATTTTGCTTTAGATACGCCACTTGATTTCTTTGGAAAAATTGAAAGTGACCACTGTAACATTCTTGCATGTGAGTACTCCTTTTGTTGGATGGGAAAGGGGGATAGAAAAATCTACATTTAATATATACATCTGAAATACGTTATTTATGCATAAAATTAATATTTTAAAATTTTACATAATTAATATATATATATATATATATAAGTGAAAAGATATTATTATACATGGGATGAAAGCTAAAATAACTAATATATACATAAAATAACTAATCTCAACATTAATAATATCTACGTTCACAGTTGTAAACTGTGAGATAACAGTTCTCACCTTTGAGTCACTGTTTAATTCTTTTTTTGCACTTTTTAACTATACTGGTTAGTTATGACTTTGACTAATATTACCACTGTCACATCACAATTTATTTTTTCTCACTCTCTTAAATTTTTTACTGAAAAATTCTTTCGGTCAAAATAATATTTTATTTATATTATTTTACTTTTAAAAATATATCTACCTTTTTTACTTGAATATATTGTAATTAAAAAATAAAAAAATCAGTTTATTTTGAAATGTCATAAACTTTAAAATTTCTGGTCAAATTCTCTAAACATTTAGCATTATCTTTTTTAACCGCTGTTAAAGAACAAGAGTAATTAATTAAGTAATTTTCAGACAAAAAACATTGCGAAATTAAAGGCTTTTAGGGGAATTTACTTTCAATAAGTACTCATCAATGAATGAGTGTGTTGATTTTTGCCATGTTTTGGTTCATAAGTCCGAGTAACGCAATAGGGGTGGGAAGTAACATAATTTTTAATACTCCCTCCGTCTCAAAAATATAAATTGTTATAACTTGAGCACTTGAATCAAAACTTTTCGAGGAATCCTTCATAAGTGATTGTAAATTACTGACTTTTTTTCCAATCTTTTCAACTTTGATTTCGTAGAAGCCGTAGATATTAATGTAAAAGTTGATATTTAAATTTGTATAAAAATTGAATAAGTAGACATATGTATTTACCTGACAATTCATGTAAGAAAAAACTCGAACTAATTTGTATTATGTCAGATAAAATATGTCTCTATTTATTTAATTTTATACAAATCCAAATATTTATTTGTCATCTTTTAAAATTAAAAGACATAAATATTAAATAAGATCGAATTAAAAAATAATATTTATATATGGTCTATATTTTTCATTAACCATGTTATGTGTATAAAATAGTGGGTCCTACTTTCACGCGTTTAATGATATAGTCTAGAGGGACCCAATTCTAAATTCACGAACTTGTTTTGACTCTATTTAATTCGAGGTAATATTTGTCACTCAACTTTAAATACTTTATTTAAAAAGTAATTTAATTTAGGTTTGTCTACTTGAAAGTCACTTAATTTTATTTTATAATTCAAAAGTTACTCAACTATTGGTATTTCACTTAGAAAATCACTCAACTATTAATATTTCATTTATTTAGTTACTCAATCAACTTCAATATTTTTTCATTAAATTTTATTAAAATAACTTTTTTATTTTAATTATCTTATTGACCAATTTTAATTATTTAATTATATTTTTCCTCTGAAAAACGTGCTGTTGTGATTGATAAAAATAAAGAAGAAATTTTCTTTTCTATAGCAGTAATTGTCTAAACTGAAACTAATGCTGATTCTTTTTTTTTTAAGATTGGAATCAAGAAGTTAAGAATCCAAAAAAAAACACTGTAGCAATCTTATTATTCTTTTTAAAAAAAAAAGAATTCAAAAAAAATATTTTAAAAAAATTAATAAAATAATTAAGAGCATCTTATTAATTTTTAAAAGTAAGTTTAAAACAAAATTGTATTTTAACAAAATTTAATTTAAAAACATTTAAATTAGTTGAATGACTTTCTATGTAAAATATCATAGTTGAGTGATTTTTTTAACGAAATACTTATGATTGAGTGACTTTTGAGTAATAAAACAAACTTGAGTGATTTTCCAAGTAAACTGCTCTAAGTTGAGTGACTTTCTAAGAGAACTATTAAAAGTTGAGTGATTATTTGAGATATTAACTCTATTTAATTTCGCAGGACTTTAGTCGACAGGCCTACAACATCATGGATTATTATTTTTTCTTCTTTCATTTAGAACTCGATTAATTTAGATTTACATCATATAGAGTCTCATTTACGAGAAATTATTTATACAAGATTTTCCTTTTACAAATCCCGAGCCAAAAGGCCTGTAATATCAAACACAAATTTAAAACCTTTAATTTAAAAAAAAATAACTTTATCTATTACACCACAACATTCGTGGCAGCCTAACGGATTTGATGACTAGGTGGGGGTAAACCAAAAGTCTAAATGTACTATTATCCCCTTGAGATATACTTTTTTGTGCTACTAGCGTTCACTTGGAATTGATGGCGTATCCTTACTCAAATTATAATTATTATCTCCCATAGTTATTATTTTTGGTGAAAAGATTTGATTTTTTTTTTAAAAAAAAGGTAATAATATGAGATAATTATTATTAGTTGAGTAATTAACCTGAAGTTTGAGTTAATGAATGAAGTAACACATCAAACATTTTATGGAGGTTGATACAAATTTTAAAGGGAGAAGATAGAAGTACCTCCCTAGGCTATGACTCAAATATCAGAGACATACCTTAACTAAACTAAGATCCTATTACCCCTGATTCATTATTTTTGTAATTTTGTACTTTTTTTAGCTTGCGTGACATCCAATATCTCCCACGCGCCTCAATTGCGTGGAGTCACGAGGTATGCCACATAAGTCAAGATGTGTATAATAATATATATAAAATGAGTTTAGAAAGGTAATAGAACCTTAGTTTAATTAATGTGTCTGCGAGATTTCGATCGCAATGTTGGGGGTACTTGTGCCTTCTCCCAGTTTTAAATTTCCAAAGTTTTGATATTTTTTGAAGTTATAAGATCAATATTTAATCATTAATATACATTTAATATCATTTAACAAGGATTTATCTTCATATATATATATATATATATGTTGGGTGGTCTTGGGCCTTCTCAACCCAAAAGCTAGCTCAAAGGTTGAGGCTTTCCCTCACACTTATAAATTGACCACCAGCCCCTTCCACTTCCGATGTGGGATAACCCAACAATCTCCCCCTTCACACATCGGGCATTGGGTTGGAGAGAACGACAACCCAGTTTCTCCCGGTGGGCTGAGACTTGTTGACAACCTGGGCTCTGATACCAATGTTGGGTGGTCTTGGGCCTTCTCAACCCAAAAGCTAGCTCAAAGGTTGAGGCTTTCCCTCACACTTATAAATTGACCACCAGCCCCTTCCACTTCCGATGTGGGATAACCCAACAATCTCCCCCTTCACACATCGGGCCTTGGGCTGGAGAGAGCGACAACCCAGTTTATCCCGGTGGGGCTGAGACTTGTTGACAACCTGGGCTCTGATACCAATGTTGGGTGGTCTTGGGCTTTCTCAACCCAAAAGCTAGCTCAAAGGTTGAGGCTTTCCCTCACACTTATAAATTGACCACCAACCCTTCCACTTCCGATGTGGGATAACCCAACAATCTCCCCCTTCACACATCGGGCATTGGGCTGGAGAGAACGACAACCCAGTTTCTCCCGGTGGGCTGAGACTTGTTGACAACCTGGGCTCTGATACCAATGTTGGGTGGTCTTGGGCCTTCTCAACCCAAAAGCTAGCTCAAAGGTTGAGGCTTTCCCTCACACTTATAAATTGACCACCAGCCCCTTCCACTTTCGATGTGGGATAACCCAACAATATATATATATATATATAAGTGAAAATGATGGGTAAAAATCAAACATAAATTTAAAACTATAGGGTCTACCTCTGTCCCTTTTGTCTCAATAATAATAATAGTAATAATGGATATGAACCAAAGGAATGAGGTTAGGGACACAATCACACAAAATATCATTTACATGTTTGATGTGGGATTCTTTTGTATTTAAATTATCCAAAAATTAAATTGATGTCATCCAAAGAACACATATAGAGATGCCTAAGGTTGAAATAAGCATAAAATGGAAGTTAGCACATGTGGGAGAAACACTAAAGCATGTTGTGTCCCAATGACCAAAACAATTTAAAAGAATCACTAAACTAATTAACAACTACACATGTATATGTACCAACAATTTATAAAAAATAGTGGGTATAGCATGCAGAGTATATTAATATCAGACTAATCTAAACTCAATATTTTTAATATAAAATATAAATTTATATATAAAAATATATGACAATTGCAACATAAAATAAATATGAACGGATAACTAATCTATATGAGTTCATCGCTAAAATTTTAGAGTTAAATTAGTAAATCTAAATCTTAAACCGCTTTTATTATCCTATCCCAAGTGCATGTAATTGCAAATTATGAGACATTGCACATTAATTTGTGTCTTTCTCCTGGTACCCTAGCATATGACACTTTTTTTTTCTTTTCAATTCAGTAAACCAATGATGGGAGCAATGTGCTCTTGAATTTAAATAAGTCATGTCCAAACAAAAATTTTCATTACTTGGAACATGCATTGAGGTAACCTCCACATTCAAAATTTACCAAATTATTTTATAAAATTATATATTAAATTGAACCCTTTAATTTATATAAAACATATTTAGAAATTTTAAATGGAAATTTTAAAAATATATAGTTTTTTGAAAATATTTACGTCACGTAACTCAATATACAATTACATAATTTTTTCATTGAATCTACAAGTGTCAATATCGCTCTAGTCCTAATTACTAGGTGTAAATTGCTCTACATGACAGAGAAATTTAAAAAAATTAGCTATACATATGAACAATTTCACTTTTTTTAAAAACTAATTATATATCAATTGAGTGATCTTTCGGTATAAATATTTTTAAGTACGCGTGTATATAACTTTAGCTTTTTAGAAATAATTTAATTTTAAAATTTTTATTTTTCCCTCACATAAAATGGAAGAAAGGAGTTTATGCAATTTATTATATTATAGATGAAAAGTGTAAAACACCAACCTTTATTTTCAGTCAAACTCTTAACATTTTGATGCAACTGTGAATCATGGCCTCACACATTGATCTCACATCGTCCTATTTGAATAATCATTAAGTTCAACTATTAATTAATATCATGGTTAATTATATCATACTTTGTGTGATAGCCGTTAAAAGATCATAAATAAGATAAATAGTTTGGACTAAATATCAAATATATATTGTTGTTATATTTTGGGTATGGATCAGATAAATTCGTTCTTATGCAATTGTTCATAAATCACATAGCTCAGTGCGATAAGTTCAATTGAGAATTGAGAAGGCATTGTAGGAAAATCAATCTCTGACCTCTCTTATATGATACTCACTTATTAATCTACCTTACTTTATCCATGATTTTTTTTTAAAAAGAATCATTTGCTCAAAATGTTGTATATTTATGTTTAAGGGCTAATAATTTTATATAGATAATTGATCTCATATAATAGTAAACAAGATTTGGTTAAATGATTCAAATCTAATCAATAATTATGATGGTCTAAGATCATTATTCTGTGTGTCTTGTCCATACCTTGGACTCACTAATAATGTCTCATATAAGTTGCAAAATATTAATCATGATGTCCCTTAATTATTTTCCCTCTAATATATTTTAATTTCATTTTACAATCATAGGTTAATTAAGATTGAGATTATTATGGAACAAAAAGTATTATAATAATCATGGGGACTGCATCTGGTCACCCTTTTTGAAAACCCAAACTGTTACTATCACACATTTTAATTCATTAATCATTAATATCAATAATAACAAGCCTTAACGTAATTAGTAATTAAAATTAATGTCGTGTGACTAATTATGTCAATACAGAATAAGACTACGTACATTATATCCTTATGATTCGATACCGAAAATTTAGTGTGTGTTCTGTTTAATCAATTATGTCAATTCCAATTAGCCAACTGGTAACTACTAATGATTAAAAAATAACCTTTGTAGGGTCCTTTTGCTTAATTTGGTTGACAGACAAAAAAAGCCTGGATTGGGAAAAATAGCAATTTAACTGTGAATGTTATCTCAATAAATCCCAACTACATAAACCCCTCATATCTTCACACTTAACTAAATCTCCTTCCTCAACCAATTCATTTTTCTATCTCATTCAGGCATTTCAACAAACACTTTTTTGCAAACACAAAAAAATAGTAATACTTCAATTAACTACATTTTAAGATTGTCAATATTATGGCTAGAGCACAACAAAGATACAGAGGAGTTCGACAGAGACATTGGGGTTCTTGGGTCTCCGAAATTCGCCATCCATTGTTGTAAGTCATATTCTATATTGAGATATCGTATCGTATGTCATACTGATCATACATATTGTTTTCGACTTGAACTAATGAAATATATGTGTCAAGTTCACCTCAGTTATAAAAATATGTGGAAACAGTGATACGTTAGAGGCGGATCTAGAGTACAAACATATGGGGTCATGAAACCAGTAGTTGTTGCCTACACTTGCATACATATTAAGAAATTACTTTATTTGTATATTAATTTAAGGTTAATGCAGAAATCGTAAACTTTAAATTCTGAATATATGTCTTTGCCTCTCTATTAGTGTAACTTAACCTTGATGTGACATGTTGTCTACCTTATCTTTTAAATATGTACAATGAACAACTATGTGTAGTTATCTTTTAGCTAACCTGATCAGGTGACTTTCTTGAATTGAAATCATTCATATTTGTGAAAGGCAGACTTTAAAAACTAGTAACACGTTTTAAAACCGTGCGCGGATAATATTACTAGTGGACTGGGCAGTTACGATATCCTTATCCTCCCTAGCTCTGTCTCAAAGTTATTGAATTTTTAGATGACATAAGTAGTAAATGTCTCTGTTTTGATTTTAGGAAGACAAGAATTTGGTTAGGCACATTTGAGACAGCAGAAGATGCAGCAAGAGCATATGATGAAGCAGCAAGGCTAATGTGTGGTCCAAGAGCTAGAACAAATTTCCCATACAACCCAAACATGCCACAAACATCTTCCTCTAAGCTACTCTCAACTACATTGACAGCCAAGTTACACAAATGCTACATGGCTTCACTTCAAATGACCAAAACCTCACCACAAGAACAAAAATTAGCAAAAAATGTAACCAATGTTCAAGAAAGTGTTATTAATTCCTATAAAATGAAACAACAAATGTTGGTACCAAAGCCATCAGTACTATTGACTCATCATGATCATCGTGAGGAATCTAAAGCAGTCAACTTGGGACTGGGAGTAATTAGGAAAGTTGAAGATCAAGTACTTGAGGGTATACCACAATTTGTCAAGCCACTTGAAGATGATCACATTGAACAAATGATTGAAGAATTGTTGGATTATGGATCCATTGAGCTTTGCTCTAATGTTGTTCCTTCTCACCAAATCCAGTGAGCTTGCTCGTAAATCAACTATTACCTAATACTTGCTACATTTGATCAGTACAGGTATCAGATAACTCTTTACTGATGTTCTCTCTCAGTAATTGTCTCCTTTCGGGTCCTACATTGTTCTGTATTAGAAAGTTACTCATTTTGCTAATTTAACCTCATTTGTATAGCCGTTCCCGACTTATTTGGGATTGAGGCATAGTTATTGTTGTATTAAGTCTTTTTAAGTAGTCTCCCTCTGTTTAAAATATATGTATCATTTGTAGGTCTAGGCATTTCCTCTTTTTGGTTCCTAGAGTTTTTGCTTTAAGAGAACCTTCTACTAGTTGTAAAATTCCAGTATAATATAATCTTTTTCCTCTTTTAGAGCTCTTGCCACCATTATTTTATAAATTCAATTTTTTTTTTGGTTTCCCATTTTGTATCTGATATTCAAATTGAAACTCGACTAAATTCAGATTCATATCAAAAAGTTTTATATTAAGTGTGTTTGGTATGAAAGAAAACATTTTTCTGGAAAATGTTTTCAAATTTTCTTGTTTGGTTGTGACAAAATTTTGGAAAATGTTTTCCAAATCAACTCATTTTCCTCAAAATTAAGGAAAATGACTTCCCTTAAAAAAATTAAGGAAAACATTTTCCAAACTCTCATCCAATTTCAAATTATATTTTTTTTTGGAGAAAAACGTCAATTTAAAAAAAATATTTTTTCAATTTTAAAATTTTATTTTTTCATCCGACCCTGACCCCCACCCACCCACCGGCCAGCCCCCACCCCCACCCCCTCCCCAAAAAATTAATTTTGCTTTTTAAAAATATTTTCTTCAAATTTTTATTTTTAAACTCCTAACCCCCTCCCCCCTCCAGCCACCCACCCCAACCCCCAACCCCAAAAAATTAATTTTGTTTTTTAAAAATACTATCAACTTCAAATTTTTATTTTTTCACTCCTACCCCTCCCCTGCCCCCATCCACTACCCCCACCCCACCACCACCCCAAAAAAAAAATTGTTTTTAAAAAATATTTTCAATTTCATAAATTATTTTTTACTCTAATAAAAATAAAAGATGTCTCTCAAAAACATTTTTCATTCATAAATCAAACACTAAAAATCATTTCAAGAAAATATTTTCTACTCACCAACTAAACATGAGAAAATAAGTCCAAAATCTACTTATTTTTCAGGAAAACATTTTCTAGGAAAACATTTTCCATTGAAAACATTTTCCTCAATACCTAACACACCCTAAGGATAAAACGCTTCTTAATCCCCTTCACGCCCAACACTGAACTGGAGCGTGGACTGAGAATCCAAATAGGGATGAGCCTGACTGTGATAATAACATCCAAGTCTAACTCAATCTCAAAAGAGATCATGAAGAGAGGATTGTTCAAATAAAGAGACTATCATTTCGTTACTCAACCAGTGCGATACTTTATCCACTATAGCACTAAACACAGACGCAATATCCAACCCGAGAAGAAAAGAAAAGAAGAAAAAAAGTCTTTTTTCTTAAATATTGAACCGTCAATCACGGACGAGTAACATAAGGCATGCACATGGAAGAAAGACTTTTTTTTTTTGCCTCTCTAATAAGTTAACGAATATACCATCAAAGAAAAAAAACGCGTTTTTTAGTTCACTAAATTTTATTTTATTTAAATTTTGTTAAGCGCCATGTACAACTTGCAAGCAATAAATATTGAATATTTGATTTAATAAATATTGAATATTTGATTTAATAAATATTGAATATTTGGTTGCTTCATAGTGTCATAATTTGGTCAAATACTAAAGAGTTTAATTCGTTGGATTAATTTTATTTGTTGTAGTAATCAAACATGCAATTATGAGTCTAGAATTTATTAGAAACAATTTATTTATCTGAGATAGATTAAGATAAATTTTTTATACTTTATTTTGTGGGATTATAATATTGAGTATATTATTGTGGTTGACTTCTTGTTATATTCAAGCACGTAGTCAATGTGACCTAATTTGACAAGTAAAGTGACAATGTCACAATTCAACTTCACATGTCAAGTATTGTTCATTTTGTCTTAATAAATTTTATGAATTTTATTATTTAAATTAATAGTTGAACTAGGGATTCTAATAAGGAGCATGGAAAAATTAACAAGATACATTTTATTACGAATTTTATTATTTATATTAATGATTGATCTAGGAATTCTAACAAGGAGCATGGAAAAATTAGCAAGATGTATTTTTATTTTGATGAAGTGTATAATTTCTCTATTCTTAAGCAAATTTAAGGATTTGAAAGCATTATTGATTTCAGAATGCATACGAGTTAGTCGAACGTCTATGTGTTTTTATAATGGATGATGCTTAAAAGCATAAAGGAAAAAAAAGTCCGGTAAATATCAGATTTACTGTAGGAAATGATTCATATTTTCCCATTATTAATAATTGGGATCAAATTTATCCATATCGTTATTAAAATAGGCTAGATTTGTCCTTATTGATTAAAACTATTTTTTCTTTATATATATATATATATATGGCCATCTTTACAAGGAAAAGGGATTAAATTTACCTTAGAAATATGTTAAATATTTCACATTTCCACAGTGACACCAACACCATAATCTTTTTTAACACATGCAACTTCAATTGTCAACTCTCTATTTCTCAAATTCAAATTAACTATACTTAAGCCTCAAATTAGTTCATATAAAGCTCAAACAATGATCAATTGCACTACTTAGGTTGAATCCTCACAATTTTATAGATACAACTCTATTATCAATCATTCTCAAATTACAAATATCATTATCAGAATTTCACAATTATGATTTCCTAACAATATAGCAAACTTATGTATGCACAATAATTCTGCATTATTTGCAACATTATTGTGATGGTCAAGATGAGATTATGGTGGTTGAATCACTTTTTTTTTTTATAGTAATTGTTTTAGAGAGACGAGAAATCGTAATCAAATTGGATTATTTTGTTCAAAATTTTATATAGTTCAATGACAAATTTATTCGTTTTTTCCTTGTAAAAAAAAAGGTTCACATATAAAAAATAAGTGAATAAAAGGTATATTTACAATTGAGCATAAATTTAGCTAGAGTTTGGCCGTAGATTATTATTTGAGTAAAATTTTTTGGGTGAAATTTTACCAGGTGTTTGGTCATAATATTTGGAAAATATATTCACTTTTTAGAAAAATATGATTTATACCCATAAGTTTTTAAAACTATCAAAACTAACCATAAGTTTGTATTACAAGTCAATCGAATGTCCGTTGCAACAATACCAAATAGTGTTCATGACAGTAGTACAATGTGGTAGTTTGGAGTGAGTGCAACTAGTATCATTCCATACATCGTGAAGTAGACAAAGCACATGACTTTGTTAACTTGAGCCGATTGTTCATCATTTTCATTAACAACCATATCATCATTTAATATTCACTGAATATTTCATCATTACTTTAGTGTTCACGTAAAAAATTATGTAATACAACGAAAACAACTAATATAGAGAGTGTTTTTATAAAAGATAAAAATTTGGAATAAAATTTTAATTTTTAAAAGATTCCAAATAATGAGATTTGGTCCAAATACTAGAAAAAAACTAGTATTTGAAAATTTGGAATATTTACCAAATAATAATTGCATGGATAAACATTATTTGTCAATTTTTTTCCCTAATATTATTTGAGAAATCTATGGCCAAACGGGTTGGACAATATCACAAGGTTCAAGAACAAGTTTGGATATTTTCTCAATAAAAATAACTTGAGAGGTCGTAGTATAATTCCATGAGGAGAAAAGTGTAATTCCATCAAACTAGACTGGAGGTTAGTGTAAATACGTAGAAAATATGAAATTCATCCTCCTAATTCCATCTAAATAGCCTAAACCCCTCAAAACCCCCTTCAAATTTTCAGTTAGAGTCCTGTTAATGGCGGCATTTCTTCGAGCATCTCGTAGATCACTGTTCTTGTCTTGTGGCGTTCTATATCCTCACGGCCAACAATCCTCTCTCCATTTCGGCAAGCACATCTTCCAATTTTCCAGGAGTCACGCATCGCAGGCAATCCAAAAATCACCATTTGAATCAAACATACTCAGAATACTTCGCAATGAAATCGAGTATCAGTTAGATTACGCCCCTCCCCACCCGGTAAATCTTGAACGAACTATGCAATTTATCTATTTTGGGAAGACAATGAATTTACCCCTTTCTGCTTTATTTTTGAGTCACTGAGTTATGACTGCTCATTGTTTACTGATTTTACTGTTTTTTTTCCGGAAATTGAGGCTAAGTATCTTAATTTTTTGGAGAACATTTATATTATGTCAGGTGTTTAAGTTTGGTTAGAGATTGTAGGAGAGTGTGGAAATAAGTGTGAAATTTAAAGGATTTTTAACTTTTCTTAAGGCAAATTATTGAGTCGTAGTTATTGTTATTGTTATGAATGATATTGGTCCGAATGGAGCGAAATGGATATAAAGGTATCAATAAAGCTGACCCCGACTAGTTTGGGATGAATGTAGGCTTGTAAATGCTACTACTGCAATAAAACATTCACTTTGTGGCTTTTTCCCCAACAATGGCTCCAACTCGAGATTTTGATTCATAGAACTGTCCATTGTATCATATATCACCATTGAATATTCATTATCAAGAATAAAAGAATTTCGGATATTGTGGTACACTTGATCAGAGGTGGAGTCAGAGTTTTTAATAGTGGGGTTCAAAATCTGTAGAAATAGGCACATGAATTAGTTGAAGGGGTTTGACATCTACTATATATATACATATAAAATTATTTTAACCATGTATAAATAATATAATTTTCTGCCAAAGGGGGTTCGGATGAACCCCCTTCGTACAAGGTGGCTCCGCCCCTGCTCTTGATAGGTTCAACTTCAACCAAGCTAGTTTATTATGGCTCAAGGCCAGTTTGAAACTCTTCGTGGCTCGATTTGAGCTTTACTTCATGGTGTTGTCATGAATAAGTGAATTAATCCGTGTTACCTGGTAAGCTAGTTTGGTTTGCTTGAACCCCCAATTTGATGAGGTGGTAAAAAATGAGCTAATGAAATGCAAATCTTTAGGGGCTGATGAAGGAATATATCTCAGTCTTACATTAGCTGTTAAATTAGGTTTTATGCTAACTTACATCCCAAAAGTTAGCTCAAAGGGATAAAAATTGCTCAAACCTTATAAGGAGTACACCAATCTCATTAACTATCAATGCATGACTTTTTGCTTAAACACCCTACTTTACGCTCAGTGCTTAACATCTGGTGCGTGGGCAAATTTTTGGGCATTTTTGACCCACCTCACGCCCGCTGCTTAGTATTTGTGCATGGGCAATTTTTGGGCATTTTTTGACCCACTTCACACCTAGTGCATCTGGTGCGTGGACAATTTTTGGATTCTTTTTGGCCCGAACATTGGGTGAGATGAGCCCTGCTCTGATATCATGTTAAATTATGTCTTAGGCCTAACTCATACCCCAAAAGTTAGCTCAAAAGAAGGAGGATTGTCCAAGCCTCATAAGGAGTCCACCCATCTCATTAACTACCAATGACACCCCATCTCGCGTGGGCCTGCTTCTTTTTCATGGCCAAGTACGTGAAAATTCTTTTTTTTTTTTGTGGCAGGGAGCAGGACCTCTGCCTGCTCTGATACCATCTGATACCATGTTGAAGTTTGTGACCATCTCATCTAAAAGTTTAAGCTATTAGAGAAAATACACTTTTATTATTTAATGATATTCTCAACATAGGCAAAGAAAATACTGAAAATACATATTTATATTTTTTCTTTTTGTGGATATCATGGGAGAGAAACCCTCGAGAGTTGTTCAAAAGGTAATGATTTTGTGAATCTCTCTTTCTGTTTGAAACCCTGTGCCTGAAGCCATAATCTCAAGTTTATGCCATTGGACATTTTGGAGGCCAATAGAACCCAAGTGAATCTGTATGATCAATTCAGGGACTAGTCACCTGTATAAACTTTCTTTCGAATTAAGCCAATTGGTTTTCGAATGAACTTATCATTTGGTCACTAGAGGTAGCTTTATCTGTAGATGGTGTGCGTTTGGTTCTGTATGCTTGTCTATTTATGTGTTTGAATGTCTTCAGGCATGTGCATATCTTTAATGTGTCTATGCTGTTTCATACATCCGTGTGCTTGGGTATATGTCGTTACAATGCAGATACAGTTCACTATCCTTAATAGGAGAAATAAATTCTTACAACTGACAAGTGTTTTTTATGGTGTGGCTGTCGACTCGTTTAGTTGAATTGTTTACAACGAAGTGAACAGTTCTTTCAGTATAAATAGACTGCAGATTCAATTTTTTCAATCCTTTGGTTTATTCTATCCAAAGAGAAAAGATATATTCCTTGTCAACCAATTCTCTTTTGTTATTATGCAGTGCTTATTTATGCTATTAAAAATCTCTACTAGCTTACCTGCCTTTCTGCATTTTGGGCAAAAAACTGAAAGATAGCTCTGTTATTTATTTTAAGCCCTTTTAAATGTTCAATTCAATGGTGATATTTGCATCCCTGTTGTTTCTCACACTGTATGTTGGCTTTCTCCAGCCTGTTACAAAGTTTAATACATTTATGGTGGAAGATCGGCCAGGCGAGCAGTGGGTTACCTTGAGGAGAAAATTTGGCGAGGATGAACATATCAAAATCGAGGCAACAATGATTGATGGAGCAATTACCGTTCCAAAAGGAAATGATGAGAATTTAGGGGAGGATGTGCGGCTTCACATAAGTGTGCTAGTTGACATATGGAAGGGTGAAGGTAGTGATTTCTTGGAGTTCGTCTGTTCATCCTGGCCAAATTCCTTGGAAATTCAGAAAGTTTACTTACTCAGAAGTGACAGTTCTCGAGCTCAACCTTATATGGGCCCCAATGTTAAGTATGAGACGTCTTCTTACTTTATTATATTGTGTATGCATTATACTTGCACTAATCTATTTCACCTATTTAAAGAGTAAAATTCCCCAAAATAAGAGAAAAGATAAGGAGCTGAATTTTTCTTTTTTCTCATTGAAGTTCTTATTTTTCTTAAGTTTCTGCGGGCAAGGCCTTAAACATGATCACTTTCATGTTTGAGGATGGTGATCAACTATAGTAAATCAGATCATCCTGATAGCACGCCATACTCTTCTTTAGAGAATAAAATAAAAGGAGTCACAAGCTTTCTCTGGATATTGTCTACCTATTCATTTTTGACATACTGTGTATGTTCATTATTTCGTTGCAGTTTCTTATGCTTGCTCCTGAGTTTTTTATACTTCTTTGTGCTTTTACTTTCAGGGATTTGAACAGTGGCTTCCGAGATGGCCTAAACGAATTCCTAAAGGCAAGAGGGATAGATGATGAATTTTCTGCATTCCTTCATGAATTTATGATGAATAAGGATAGAATTGAAGCGATTGGATGGTTGAGAAAAATCCAGTCTTTTATTGAAAATTAGAGGCACGTCTCTGCTCTCTCAAATTCTCTGTAATATTGATCTATTGTAACTTATGCTTAGCTTTGCTGTGAGTTTTTGCACGAAATTTCAACTCTTCTTTTTACCTCTGTGTTTACCTACGGGTCAATCAGATAACTGTTGATGCGTAGATGTTAAACAACGACATCATAATATTGTTTCTCAAGTCATTAGGTACTTTGCAACCTTCTCAGAGATGAAAAATCTACTGACTGGAAACCAAATTCGATTATTTTCTGCTTCAATTTGGGATTAAGAAGAGTGGCTGCAAATAAAATGGAATCAGACTTGTATAGCCAAATTCTTCCATTGAAATTTTCAAAGTGGAGTGAGTAGCTCTTTCATTTGGACTTTGGCGTGCTTGCTCTTCAGCTTCATTGCAAAACAATTTTCTTGCAAGAATATTAAAGGATCATCTTCGGCAATATTGTGATAGTAACCGGCTTGAAAGTTCATGCAGTCATACGCTTAGGGCTTAGTGAGAAGTTAACTTCCATTTTTAACTTAGGCTTGATAGCATATGAGAGTTACTGCGTGCATCAAATCCAAACGAGCAAAGACGGTGCTCGAAGCTCTATCAAGAGTCCGATTAGATGTGTAGAATGCGTATTTAGAGTCCATCAAATTCACGTTGAAGCTATGTTCATGGTGAGGCCAAATACAAGACGATAAGCTAAATGAGAAGGGTATATATGGACCAAAAGTATAACGAAGAGCAAGATTATGAAATTATAGATAGTACAGTGACAAATTTGAACCTTGTCCATTTTGTTCTTTATGGCGGTGATGTCTGGATTAACTTGCTGGTGCTCCAATTGATTAGTGGGGACCTGATACCCTAACATCCCGTGTTGTAAACCTGTTCACCAAAATGAATTTGGTATTCTGCCTGGGATCCAAGCTGGAATCTCCAGGTTGTTTCTCCTTAGCTTCAATACCAAACATCTCGTCGAGTACACTTGGAAGGATAGCATACAACAGGTTCATATGTCTCCAGGTAAGTCTTCGTTTCTATCAAAGCACTAGAGAGTTGTCAAACTAAATACTTGGCTTGAAGACCACAGTTTTTATCCAGCTTGATATAGTACTTTTATGAATCGTTTTTGCTTAGAATAGTACCTGTTGCTATGTTGTTTCTTTGCCAGGAAGTTGCTGAGGCATGATGTCCAGCAATACTCCTTTATATTTACTGAGTATATATTGACCGTTTGGTAATGAAATCATTTAGTTACCAAAAAAAAGATCTTTGTTTCTAAATATAGACTCGATTATGTATTTACTTATTCATCTGGTTTTACAAGTAGGTGAACTGCCAAATGTCTAATTTATAATCAGGGGGTCTGATTTACCTTACAATTCTCAATATGTTACTGGCACAGCTTTTCTGTTCAGTGCTTATAGTGATTATCTAGCAAAGTACAAGCAAACGGTCAGCTGCGGTAATAAACAGTTCAATTCTGCTGATCTCATGGCCTTCACCAAGCAACCGGTAGTGAATTTGTTCATATCAATTGCACTTTTCTGATGCATCTCACAATTCACGTAGCTGTTTCAATCAAAAAACTGTAGATGGACTATCTCTATGACAATCAATTTCCATTTTTTTCCAGGGAAGAGCGCACAAATAAGAGGAGTAATGCTGATGAATTTATATTAACGTTTGTACTAGAGATGATCACAATGGGAGGCTTCAAGCTTAGAGTTTGAGCATGACTATAAAATTCTCACGAGTCAAGATAACATTCTCCAAAACCAATAGTACTTGACATGTAAAACATTGTTTTTAAATTGGTGACAAAAGAGAGGGAAAAGCACAACAGATGAGTCATAATAATAAGGAAACCATAGATTTCTAACCTATCAATTCAATCATAATAAGAAGCTCAACTTTGCAACACAGATATAACAACTCGCCTTTCTTTATAAACAATGTTGATCAACTATACAACTATTTTCCATTAAACTAATAAGGAGCTGCACGTGAGATCATCTTCGTCACACGTTGCCTACATACTCCAAATATAAATCCTAAATATGGATCAAACCCATACATACTTCTCTATATATATACAAAATCAATTTTTATTATGTATCTATCTATTGTCAGTACTTAGTACGCTTCCACAAGTTTCATTCTCTACTTCCTTCAGATCTGTCAAGTACCTCACGAATTTATGATTGGCGGTCTTGATTGTTATCTTCTTGATTGGTTTGTCTAGAAAGGGCTTTGGATCCAGCAATTGCCTTGAGAATTTATGATGGCCGATCTTGAATGTTATCTTCTGGATTGGTTTGTGTAGAAGGGACATTGAATCAATTTTCTTCTTCCTTGTCTTTGCTGTGTTGGCTACTTTGGATAAATTCTGCAGAAAAGTATGGTTCAAGAGCATGTCTGCAGTCCAACGCGTGCTCGGATTCTTCACAAGACATTTTCCCAGAAAATTTCTAGCCTCATTTGACAACTTTGGATTCTGAAACTTTGGTTCCTGAAACTCGATTTTGTCCAACACATCATCACCATCTGCGTCTTCCCATAGCGGTGTCCCCGTAATCAGCTCATAGACAGTACAGCCAAGAGCCCAAATATCAACTTTTGGGGTATACTCAGTGTTAATCACAGACTCAGGTGCCATATACCTTTCGGTTCCCCTGATAACTCCCTGTTTTTGATTCATGCCCTGTTCCAAGGTCATGGAGAGCCCGAAATCAGCAATCTTGGCAGTTTTGTCCCCGCCTACAAGGAGAATATTTCCAGGTTTGATGTCGCAGTGAATAATTCCATTGTTGTGTATACAACTGAGCCCTAAAAGAACGTTCTTCGTGTGTTTCTTAACTTCAAACTCGGGCAGTGAATTGCAGTTCTGAAGACGATCAGCAAGGCTTCCTCCTGAAGCATACTCGAGCAATAAGTTGTAAAGATTGACGTTATCTTCAAAAGAGATATTAGCTCCGAAACAGTGAACAATGTAAGGTGAATGTTTGAACAATCGGAGGATTTCGACTTCTTCTTTCAACGATTGAGAATCAGTGTAGTTGCATGATTTGAGGGCGATGAGAGAGGGAAGAGTAACACCACGAAATAGTGCGTTAGACGTAGAAGCTAACGAGACAACACCGAATCCACCTTGACCTAGAGTTGTGCCCCTTTTCCACAATAACCCCGCCATTGAAAATTGAAAATTAAGAATTGAATATGAAGTATGTTTGTAGTATTTTATTATTATAAGAATACATTTGAGAGTAATTTATATGTTATCCTATTCCCTTTTCTATACCTAAATGGATTCATACAGTTTCTTAAAAAGATAAAAGAACGTTTTCACTTACCAAATTTCTATTTTAATTTGGTTTAAAGGATTGTTTCCTAATTTTTCCTTCTACACTATTCTTTTCCCGTGTTTTCTTATACCTTTAGGGATTAATTTAATTCAATTTCATTTTTATTTTCCTATATAAAATTTTAATTTACTTATTATTAAACAAATCTTTGTAGTAGGCATGTTAGATCCTTCTAGCGAAGTTCATGTTTTTTTTAGTTCACGGGTATTTTTGATTCTTTTCACAAGTGAATTATTTTTTCACTTCTTTGATTCAACGAATAATTTGAATTTTAAATATTTCCACTAAAAATTTATTTTCTTATCATTATTTGAGGCTCTTATTCTTATTTCATTTTAGTGTGAAAATATAAGAAACAAAAAGAAAGAATTGTAAATGAAAAAAAAATTAAGACTAATTTTTTGAGATTATATTGTAAATCAAATTTGATAATATCGCTCACAACTTTCTAATTGTAGTTACTCCTAGTAACAAATTTATTATCCATTTTCAGTCAACTTGATGAACCCAAACTTCTTAATTCCTTCATAAATAGTTTTTATTTTTTTTATAAAAAAATATGACTTCTGTATTGAAATCATTAAACACGGATTGAACACCCACACCACACCCATGTTGTGTCGACACGGGTGCAGTACGAAAAGTGAAGAGTCCGATATACCCTTTTTGATCCTCTGATCATCAGTTCCTGTTTTTCTTTCGTGCCCTGTTCAAAAGTCACGGAGAGTCCAAAATCACCAATCTTGGCTGTCAGGATTGATGTCGCATTCCATTGTTATGAATGTAATTGAGCCCTAAAAGAACATTCTTCGTGTGTTTCTTAACTTCAACTTCCAGCAATGAATTGCAATTCCGAAGACGATCAGCAAGGCTTCCTCCGGAAGTATACTCGAGCAATAAGTTGTAAAGATTGACATTATCTTCGAAAGAGACATTAGCTCCGAAATAGTGAACAATATAAGGAGAATGTTTGAACACTTTGTTACTCAAATGAATTCACCTATGACACATCCTTGTGATCCTGCTCTAGTTCCTTCCTGGAAGTAAGTATCCTTCGTGAATGCACATTTATTTACTAACATAGGTTAACCCATGGTACATTGAGCTCCAATTTTTTTTAAATTAAGCTCATCACTGTTTTTGCATGCTAGCTTTTTGGATGATCCATCTTTGCTAGGTTGCCATAAAATTAATGGTTACTTAAGGATGTCATTAATATCACTAAAAGATTGAATAGGGCACTGTAGAATATATGTCTAACTATGAAAATTAGTTCTGCTCATACATGTGGCGAGTCATGACAAAATGATACTCTTAATATATAATGTTTGATGAGATGGTAGTGAACTTGATACTTATTATGTATAAATTCCTTGAGGACCTCGAAGTTACTTCCACTCTATATCATTGCATTATGAAATATGTACAATCTCATGTTTTCAGGTATAGGAACAAGAAATCGTAGTTTAGTAGGTTATATGAGAACCATACATTGTTTGTTTTCTAACTTAATGAGATTTGGAGTGAAAAACACCATTTAACTTTATATGAAACTTTCTCCGTATGTTTCTATGTCTAATAAATTAATTCATGGATCTTTTTGTGTGCTTGAAACTCATATGCTTTTGTTATGCGTCAAAAAGCAGAGAAGTTTTCATTTGATATATATATATATATATATATTGAAGATCCTTTGTTTACAATTTGCACCACTCAACTTCGCTTCCCTATAATAATTAGTCTCTTTTTTATTGCATTTTAGGGGAAGTTTTGACATCTTAGGTGCTCTAGAACTTGCACCTGGGATATTCCAGGCTCATCCTCCTTGCAGAGTTAGTCGTAAAGTGTATGAGTTCTCGGGACTATTGCCTGATACTCTTAAACTTGAACTAGTTCCACGTGGAGATATTTGGCCAAGTTTATTCGACAATCATTGTCCGGATAAAGAAGATATTGGACTGTATTTCTTCGAAAGTGAGAAAAAAAGGTTAGATTTACCCTATATATCTATCTTAAAAGGGATAAGGGTTGCAAAGTAGAAGTGTGCCATTGCCCCAGATTGTTTTTAAATACTAGAAATTAATTTGCATTTCCGGTTATATGTAGGTTTGAGGGATATATCGCTTTGGTGGAGTTCATGCGCAACAAGGATTTGATGATGAGAACTCTTATCAATGATGTTGAGTTGATTATAATTTCATCCACAATCTTGTGCAACGATTCTCAAAGTACATTGATAATCTCTATGTTCGTTTCTTATTTTCTTATTCTCTTTCAATGCATCTCACATTGTGGATGTTTCTGTAGGATGGAACAACGAGCACTTTCTTTGGGGATTATTTTACCGGAAAAGACAGAATACAGATGCTGAAGGGGGAAGCCGTGATATCTGAAGAAAATGAAAGAATGTTGAACATTGTTGTCTCGACAACTACCAGATTAGTATAAGATGGCAAAAAACAATAACAAGAAAATTTGTGGCCAATGCAATATTCGAGTTGTTCATTATCATAGTTAACCATATAAAATCATTACAAATCTTGATAAATGAGTTCCCCTTTCTGCTTTTACAGTGAATTAATGTTGATATTCATTTTTATGAATGAGAACCGTCTTTCTATTTGAGTGAAATCGCTTTATAGTGTAAGAATTTGCTTTGTTGACATTTGAGTATGTATCTTCATAATAGTTGGTTGAAATAACTAATTATCTCTCATGATGCCTGGAGAGAGTTCTCAAATAGAGAGGCAAAATCATGTTTTCGGATATTTTACAACTTATGTTTCCTTCATATATTCAGGTGTCATATACCTTTTTGTTCCCTTGATAAATCCCTGTTTATTGTTTGTGCCCTGTTTCAGAATCACAAAGAGCCCAAAATCAGCAATCTTGACAATTTTGATGCCTACAGGGAGAATATTGTCATGCTTGTTGTAAATGCAAATGAGGCATAAAAGAATCTCTTCTATATGTGTCATGATTTAAACAATCATCATACTTTCTTCTTTTACCTTTTTAAAGAACGAGAATGATTTTCAATTAACTTAAGCTAAAATTTAACCGATTAACTAGTAAGTTAGATGGGCAATAATCAAGAATATGCATAAGAAATTGAAAATATTCCTCAACTCACAATTATCGAACAATCCATTACAAGGTAGGATAAATCATTTTTTTTATGGATGTATCTATTGTCGTACACTCCAATTAAGGTTTCATATACCTTTTTGTTCCCTGATCATCAGATCCTTTTTTTCTTTCATGCGATGTTCAAAAGTCATGGAGAGCCCAGAATCAATAATCTTGGCATATTTATCGAATATTGTCAAAGTTTGATGTCGCAATGAATAATTCCATTGTTGTGAATGGAACTGAGCCCTAAAAGAACATTCATTGTGTGAATTTTAGCTTCAAACTCCGGCAGTAAGTTAAAGTTCCAAAGACGATTGGCAAGGCTTCCTCCGGATGCAAGGAGAGATTAGCTCCAAAACAACGAATAATCCAAGGAGAGTGTTTGAACATACTGAGAAATTCCTCCTCTTCTTTCAACGATTGAGAAGCACTGTAGTACAAAAAAAAAAGGTGACATAAATTTGGACATTGATTCGTCGTTTCAATCACATTAAATTGGACATATAAATTTAAAGAAAACCTAGATAAATCGATCAGCTAGCAATACCTATATGTTTGAATGAATGTAGATTTGGTTTAGACAGAAGAATAATTTTCATTTATGGAGAACTGTATCAACTTTTATAACAAGTGATAAAAGGCTATAATAACAATTTCTTTGTCAAAATTAGAGACTGGACACTAAAGTTGAGAAAATAGAATTTACATAAACTATAAGAAACGTCGAACAGAAGCACAAAACTCCTGATACTGTTTAGTTTTGTCCACAAATTAGCTGAAATTCTCCAGATACTACAGACCACTCTTCACCAGCAGCCTCTTGAGTGATCTGAACCTGATATTGATTACATTCTACAATTGAATTAAAAGGTTGGATCAGCAGAAAGTCGTCCGGATTCATCAATACATTGACACCCATAATAGCAGAGTCCCACAACCATTATGTTCTAATAACTCATTAATCTTCTCTTCAATTGAATTTACTTGGTTGTTTCAATCAAAAATTGCAGATGCACAATCTACTTGGGAAAAACCCGAGAGGAAAATAATACATGGTTCGTTTTGGGAACAAACTTCCAACTCAAGCTCATCATAGAGGTTCCTCTGTCCCAAAAATATCTCCAAACTAACTGGTGGACTGCTCTATGGTGAAGATTTACGAAGGTGTATAAGTTATTTTTGCAGATGAATCGAGAGTTTATATATATAATGTCTCTGTAGGTCCTATATAGTGACAGGCTGAGTAGACGGTTGCAAGGGATCGAGCAAATAAACTCGATCCAAGAAGTGTAGTGGTTTTACATATGAATGGTTTTATGCAGAAAGTATATAACAGTCATTCCAATATCCTTACTATGAGTTAGTTTCTTACACTTCCCATATGAAAAATCTAACAATAGTTGCCAGTCTATGGCTATCAATTTCCATTTTTTTTTCCACGGAAGAGCACTCAAGAGAAGCTTCAAGCTAGAGTTCGAGCATGATGATAAAATCCACATGAGTTAAGATAACATTCCCCAAAACTAATAGTACTTGACAGGTAAAACATTGTTTTTAAATTGGAAAAAAAAGAGAGGGCACAAATACGGAAATACACACAGATGAGTCATAATAATAAGGAAACCATAGAACTCTAACCTATCAATTCAATCATAATAAGAAGCTCAACGTTGCAACACAGATATAACAACTCGCCTTTCTTTATAAAGAATGTTGATCAACTATACAACTTTTTTTTCATTAAACTGATAAGGGGCTGCACGTGAGATCATCTTCGTCACACGTTGTCTACATACACCAAAACAAATCCTAAATAGGGATCAAACCCATACATACTTCTCTCTCTATACAAATCAATTTTTATTATGTATCTATCTATTTTCACTACTCACTACGCTTCCACAAGTTTCATTCTCTACTTCCTTCAGATCTGTCAAGTACCTCACGAATTTATGATTGGCGGTCTTGATTGTTATCTTCTTGATTGGTTTGTCTAGAAGGGGCTTTGGATCCAGCAATTGCCTCGAGAATTTATGATGGCCGATCTTGAATGTTATCTTCTGGATTGGTTGGTGTAGAAAGGACATTGAATCAATTTTCTTCTTCCTTGTCTTTGCTGTGTTGGCTACTTTAGATAAATTCTGCAGAAAAGTATGGTTCAAGAGCATGTCTGCAGCCCAACGCGTGCTCGGATTCTTCACAAGACATTTTCCCAGAAAATTTCTAGCCTCATTTGACAACTTTGGATTCTGAAACTCTGGTTCCTCAAACTCGATTTTGTCCAACACATCATCACCATCTGCGTCTTCCCATAGCGGTGTCACCGTAATCAGCTCATAGACAGTACAGCCAAGAGCCCAAATATCAACTTTTGGGGTATACTCAGTGTTAATCACGGACTCAGGTGCCATATACCTTTCTGTTCCCCTTATAACTCCCTGTTTTTGATTCATGCCCTGTTCCAAGGTCATGGAGAGCCCAAAATCAGCAATCTTGGCAGTTTTGTCCCCGCCTACAAGGAGAATATTTCCAGGTTTGATGTCACAGTGAACGATTCCTTTACTGTGTATACAACTGAGCCCTAAAAGAACGATCTTCGTGTGTTTCTTAACTTCAAACTCCGACAGTGAATTGCAGTTCTGAAGACGATCAGCAAGGCTTCCTCCTGAAGCATACTCGAGCAATAAGTTGTAAAGATTGACGTTATCTTCAAAAGACACATTAGCTCCGAAACAGTGAACAATGTAAGGTAAATTTTTGAACATTCGTAGGATTTCGACCTCTTCTTTCAACGATTGAGAATCACTGTAGTTGCAAGACTTGACAGCAATTAGAGAGGGAAGAGTAACACCACGAAATAGTGCGTTGGAGGTAGAAGCTAACGAAACGACACCGAATCCACCTTGACCTAGAGTTGTGCCCCTCGTCCACAATAATCCCGCCATTAGAAAGTAAGAATTGGATGTGCAGTATGTTTGTAGTATATTATTATAACAATACCTAAATGGATTCTTACAGTTTCTTAAAAAGATAAGAAAAACGATTACATATATATTTCACTTACCAAATTTCTATTTTAATTTGGTTTAAAGGGTTGTTTCCTAATTTTTTCCTTCTACACTATTCTTCTCCCGTGTTTTCCTATTCCTTTAGGGATTAATATAAGAATAAATGTCAAAAACACATTTAAACTATACATTTTTTTTGAGTTTCATACCTAAATTATTGATAGTTTGAAGTTCATACCTAAACTATCACTTTTTAGTTTTAGAAACATACCTCTCTCTTTTATACGACTCTCATCATGGTATGTGTAGTACACTCTCTCTTTTATTTTAAAGAATTTCCACATCACACTCCACATAGACAAAACATTTAATCTTGACAAAAAATAAATAAATTATTAGTATTAATTAAAATTAAAAATTAAAAAACTATTATAAAAAAATAATATTTTTTTATTAAAAAAAAATATAAAATATTTTTCTTACCCCAGGTCATCACTTCCTCACACACCCCAACCCCCAATCCCACCATTTTTTAAAGTTCTTTATTTTGTTTAAATTTATTTTATAAAGGTATTTCATTTTCTTTACTTCATCTCGTCCCCCTCCTCACATACTAATTTAGATATTATTTTATTTTCTTAAAAAAATAATCCTACCCATCCCACTTAACCCTCGCTTTCAAATTTTTTTCCCAGTGTTTAGATATACATATCGAAAATATTTTTTACTTGCCGCCACAAGACTTTTTAAATTCTTTTAGTTATTTATGTTATATTCGGTACACTAGTGAAATTTTTTTTCTAAAAATATATCTACGTGCCTATCTAACACAAAATAAAAAAAAAACGTAAAAATAAAATTAGGAGCGGAGAATTAAATAGGAGGTAAATTTTTATTTTTTTAAAATAAGATAATATCAATTTCTATGGGGGGGTGGGGGTGGAGAGGATGAATGGGTGGTTTTTTTTTGGAAGGGGAGGGGAGGGGAGGATGAAGTATGAAATTTTTAAAAATATTTTATAAATAATTTAAAAAAAAAAAAAGGATGGGGGTTGTCGGGGAGGGGGTACGTGGAGGAGTTGGTGGAGTGGGGTAAGAAAAATAATTTAATTTTTTATATGGATAGTAAAATATTAATCTTTAATTTTTAATTAATATTAATATTTTATTATTTAATTTTTATCTATGTAAAATATTTTATCTATGTGGAATGCCATGTGTCAAGGTTTTTTCAAATAAAAGAGAGAGTGCATTACACACACCACTGAGGTGTGTTTCTCAAACTAAAAAGAGATAGTTTAGGTATGAAACTCACACTCTCAATAGTGTAGGTATGAAACTCAAAAAAAGTGAATAGTTTAGGTGTGTTTTCGACACTTATCTCTTAATTAAATTCAATTTTGTTTTTATTTTCCTATATAAAATTTTAATTTATTTATTATTAAACAAATCTTTGTATAGACATTTTTTCACTTCTTTGATTCAACGAATAATTTGAATTTTGAATATCTCCCTTAAAATTTTATTTGTTTATCATTATTTGAGGTTCTTATTCTTATTTCATTCTAGTGTGAAAATATAAGAAACAAAAAAAAAAAAAGAATTGTAAATGGAAAAAACAAAATTACGCAACAAAGCAAACTTATACTATTTAATTACTCATCATAGCTATAGTTTGATATAATTATCACTCGCGACTAATATTATACATTAATTACGTGGGCTGACTTCGAATTAGTCACGTTTGTATATGTATAATTCGCCAGAATATACAAATACACATGTGTAATATACATTTATTTAACCTATATACATATACAATTCACCTCTCTCCCACACTCTCCCCTATCTCACTCACCTCTCTCCTTCTTCTCACAATCTCGCTTGCCCTATATACAAATGTATATGTATAATATACAATTATATACATATACAATTCACCTCTCTCCCACTCTCTGCCCTCTCTCGCTCGCCTCTCTCCTCCCTCTCCCAATCTCGTTTGCCTCTCTCCTTCCTCTCCCAGTCTCGCTCGCCTCTCTTCTCCCTCACCCACTCTCGCTTGCCATATATACAAATTCATATGTATAATATACAATTATCTAACCGATATACATATACAATTCACCTTTTTCCCCCTCTCTCTCTCCTCTCTCCTCCATATAACATGTAGCTACGAATTGTAATTATCAAACTATACTTACGGAGAGTAATTAGACTATTTTTAAGTGGTTTATATGTGAATGTTCCCAAAAAAAATTAAGACTAATTTTTTGAGATTATATTGTAAATCAAATTTGATAATACCGCTCACAACTCTCTAATTGTAGTTACTCCTAGTAACAAATTTATCATCCATTTTCAGCAAAACTGTCTAGACTTTCCCCATCAATTTTGGTAAAACAACCCAGAATTGGTTGACCAAATCGAAGATGGATCGCACACCACACCACACCCATGTTGTGTCACCACGGGTGCGACATCAAAAGCGAAGAGTCCGAGCAACTTAGATGACAGATTCTTCAACGGCTTTCTTTTGATAGCCACCATTTCATCATTAAATGTGACTCTACCTGGATCCATTGCATTTTCCATTCTTGCTGAATCCATTCCAAACTCAGATGGGAAAAACCTCTGTACATTTTATATGTCTGTGAAAAACATCGGCTTAATTATCCAGAACGTCATACAACTAATAGAAATTCTCTTATCGGATAGGCTAGGGAAACCAAAGCTAGTACTCTCAAGAGATAGAGAGAGCACAGTGTGATAAGAGGAGTGACCAAGTTGGAGAAAAGGTAAAACAGGATCGTCTTTGTCACACGCTGCCTACATACCCAAAAACTAATTCTAAAGAGGGATCATGCACACACGTACTTTTTTACGAATCAATTTTTATTTATGGATCTATCTATTGTCACATTTACGCATCAATTCAGATCTCATATACCCTTTTTGTTCCCCTAATCATCATCAGTTACCCTTTTTCTTTCATGCCTGTTCAAAAGTCATGGAGAGTCCAATATTGTCAGGTTTGATGTCGTAGTGAATAATTCCATTGTTATGAATGCAACTGAGCCCTAAAAGAACATTCTTTGTTTGTTTTTTAACTTCAACTTCCAGTCAGCAGTTGTAAAGATTGACGTTATCTTTAAAAGTGACATTTGCTCCAAAACAGTGAATAATGTAAGGAGAATGTTTGAACATTCGGAGGATTTCAACTTCGATTGAGAATCACTCGAGTTGCGAGATTTGAGGGCAATGAGAGAGTGAAGAGTAACACCACAAGATAGTGCATTGAGAGTAATTTATTCCTATTTTGATTTGGATTAAACACTTCTTTTCCATTCCCTTTCTTATTCTTCTCATACATGAATAATTTTTTCACTTCTTTGACTCAATAATTTGAGTTTTGGATATTTGCCTTAAAAATTTGTTTGCTTAATTATCATTATTTAAGGTTCTTATTCTTATTTCATTTAGTGTGAAAATATAAGAAATAAAAAGAAACAAGTGTAAAATGGATAATTCTACCGCACACAATTAAACAACGATTTTCACTAAACCACCATAATCTTAAAATGATTTAATACGGGGTTTCATTTTTCATATTATGACAGTTTTAAAAACCACCATTTTGATACATGATAAATTACTACAATTATAACAACCGTCAGTTTTAACTGACACTATTACAACAGATATGTTAACCAAGAAACTACTTCTGATTTGATACAACAACACCCTGTTTTGATCAATTTCTTGAGTTTCATTAACAACTCGTGTTAATTTGTAACTACTAAGTAACCTATTGAATTTGATATAAACACCTGACATGGATTAATTTTTAACATCCCTCTTACTATCATCTTCTATTTAATTCAATCAAAGATTCACACCTTATTTGTATATTTCAGGATATTTTTTTTTTACCCTGAACGGCGAGGATTTTAAGTTAACTTACCTTCATTTTTCTTTGATCGTTTTTTCTCCTTCTAAGCATAAGAGCACAACAAAATTATTAGAAAAGTTGAATGACAAACTAAAAGATAGCTACTTCTATCATGCAACAGCCAAAAATTTTATTATGTATGGGTAGGGATGTAAAAAATGAACCAAAACATAGGTAATTCGCCCAGAATTTTAAAGGTTGGGCTCAAGATAGTTTGAATTGGGTTCAATCTCAACCCATTCAAGCTTAATCAATTTGAAGAAAATTCTCAATTGAGCCCAATTCAATCTCCAATTTCAACTCGTTTTAAAACTTTTTTATTAAGATAGATTCTTATAATGAAGGTATAAATTATTATCTGTTTAACATCTTTTAGGATTTATCTATTTATTTGTTACTTTTTTAATAAAAAATTTTTGAGCGAAAATTCAAATTGTGGTTATAAAAGTTAAATATCAATATGTTAAATTATTGAGATTAATCGGGTCAAATTGAGCGGGTCAAGACCCAACCCATTTTTTTTAGCCCATTTGAGACCAACCCATTTGAACCCAAAGTAAAACATGGGCGGGTCCAGATCCAAATCCGATTTCTATTTAACCTGTGTAATATTTCTAATTTCAACCCAACCCGTTCATTTGACATTCATGTGTATTAATATTAGTTGTATGAGGAGACTATTTTATAGATATTATATTATGATGTGTGAGATCCATGCTTTATTTTCCTGGTTGACTTTTGTTTCTCTTTGTTACTTTTCTCTTTCCTCCTTTTTATTCATTTTTTGTTTTCTCTAAATCTAATTTGAAACAACTTTAATCACTCCCTCGATTTTTATAATGAAAATAATTTATCTTTTTACTTACTTATTTTAACAGATTTTTTTTTAAAAAACATTATTATTATTATCATCAAATACTACATGATATAAGGTGTTAATGATAAAATGTTAAATATCAAAATATACTTAATAAAACTGAATTAGTAAAATGAATCTCTAATATAAATATAATTGAGTATAAAATGAAACACTTATTATTGTATTACACATAAAATACTTAGATATGTTATCGACATAGAAATCATGGTTATGATCATTAGTATTAGGCATTTGACTATAGAACTTATATCTATTTTTATTATATTTGAAATATAATGGAGTAAGAGTTGAAAATAGAGTTATGTTTTATTTTTTGTAAAAAATTATTCAAAATAATGTTCATGTTATACTTATATAAAACTTCAAAAGTAAATAATGAGGTGAACAACATAATTTTATGAGGAGATTAATTTTGTTGATATAATGCTTAATTTTTCTCTTTGTTACTTTACTCTTTCCTCCTTTTTCTCATATTTTTTTTGTTTTCTCTAAATCAAATTTTTAATTACCCCCTTGGTTTATACTTCCTCCGTCCGGTATTGTTTGTCATGATTTCTATTTTTAAAATCAAACTATAAAAATATTGACTAACATTTTAAGATAAATTTTTCATCATATTAATATGCAAAAAAATGTAATTTATAGTACTTTTCATATAGTTTTAGAATATCTATTTTTTTTTTGTTTAAAATATCGAATTAACGTGATCTAATTTACCTTTAAAAATTAGTCAAATTGACTCGATAAGCGCAACATGACAAATAATTCCGGACGGAGGGAGTATAATAAAAATATTTTATCTTTTTACTTATTTATTTTAACCGAAAATAATTTTAAAAAATATTAGTATTATCATTAAATAACTACATAAGATGTTAATTATAAAATTTTAAATTTTAAAATATAATTAATTAAACTAAATTAGTAAAAGAATCTCTACTATAAATACAATTGACTTGTGTTATTATTTATGGTATTACTTGGATTACATGTAAACTTGAAGCATAATTACAAAATAACTAATAATAATTCTTACAGATATATGAGGATCATTTCATGAAATAATTGATATGACCAATTATGCGTATGCAATTTTAATAAAATATTTTTTAGAGTATATTTTCCTTATTACCAAACACACCTTAACTTTTTCCTCATAATGAAATTTTGACTTTGACTTATTAATCATATAAATCAACAATTATATACTAACATATAGAATACAACTCCTCATATTTAGAGTTAAAATGTCAAAATATGAGTCATCTTTTTTATTATTTTTTGAAACCCACTGCAATATTGCCTAAAGTTTATTTTGTTTTCACTTCTTTTAATATTTAAAAAAATTATTTTATTTTTTACTTTTAACAAATAGAGAAAAACAATAACATTTTTCTATGTCTTAATTTCAGAATTACTTCTTCATTGACCAAATTATCTTCAAAATCTGATACTCCACTAAACATTAATTAGTTGAGAAAATCTGGTAAAATAATTATACTTGAATATTTCAAATTCATATGTAATTGGTAAACCTGAGTAGAAAATAATAGCAAAACGTACAAATTGAGTGTTGAGTAGGACAATTTGGGACATTTTTCTCTCTTTGCAGGTTTGCCGCCGTGGAACTCAAATGAACACTCATTCTCCGATGAAAAAGAAATCAAACAACATACATCATCCCGACATGGTAAAACAACTAATGATTGTATTTTTCCATATCTTATGTTTATGCGATTCTGCATTCATTTTTATTTTATAGCATTTTTTCTCCCTAAAAATGTCTGAAAGAATTGATCTGTTTTTTGGGGGCGGTGACGAGGGTGTGTGTATGAATTGAGTCAGTGTTGCTAAAACTTTACTTTTGTGTAGCATTTTAAAAATATTTTTTTCTAGTTTTGAGTTGAAATTAAAGAATATCTCAAGAAACTGTGTATTATAAATTTCTTTAGATAATTGTCATTTCATCAAATTGAATTTATTGCAAAATATCCCTATTGTTCAAATTGATAAAGTATTAGCTAATTAAAATGCTTAAATATATGTATAAAGTAATTTAGATTAATGGTCTATTGAATATCTTTTTAAATGATGAATAAAACTCGATACTTAGCTTGTTTAAGTTGGTTGAGACACTATGATTATAAAATACAAATAAAAGAGTGTAAAATACTTAAAATGAAGGATAGTATGGAACATCAGATTAGAAGTAAATATCTACACAAATAGAAAGTTTCATAGGATATATATATAGACACCATAGTGACACATTATAAATTCATGGGGGCCTAGGCCCAAAAGCGAACAATATCACTAGTGAACTGAGTCAGTATATGCCTCCTCCTTGACAACATGCCCCGCATTACACTTTCAATTTCATTCTTGAGACTCATTCCTTACTGACAAACATTTCATAATTTTACCCAATGGACGGAATAATCATTGCTCGAGCTTTTAACTTCTTGCTCATCACTTACTTATTTGACACATATGGAATTTAATAGGAATCAAAACAAATAGTAACTTCTTAAATATATGTATATCCTCTCAATTGTATATATGAACAACAACAAATTGTAGTTCTCTAATACCACTTATGAACATGATAAAAACATAGAAGAGAAAACAAAGTTTCTTATAAAGTATTGAGTAATTCATTCAGTGAAAAGTTAAAATAAAAAAACAATGTTGTCATAAAAGAGTCATGCGAGGCTACACTAAGAATTTTACAAAATAAAATATGACATGAGTATGATATTTATGAAACTTCTAAATCACACATGATACAAGTCCCTAATTATACCCAAAATTAAAAAAAAAATGTTACTTCATAAGCAAAAGTGTCTCAATAATAAATAGGGTTCACCACAAGCCAATGGAATGAGCAGCGTGACTAGCGAGGATTCGTGCCGCCCTGAGAGTCCATACATGCATCACAAAAGAGATGCAGTACTTAACAAAAGAGAAGTAAATACATGTGAAATAGTACTTTCGTGATGAGATGAATCCAAATATGAATAATATAAGTTGTACTAGCACCAACTTATTCAACATACTTCGAATAGGCAATATTAACTATAAAGTTCTCAACTCTCTAAAGTAAGTTTGTCCAGTATGATTTCCTTTTATAAGAAGGTTAAATTTTGTACAAGTTTTATTTATAATAATATCTTCTATATCATTAAGAGACAGTTATATCACTATCTCATAACTATTAATAACTTCAATTTTATCTTCATTAGGCAATGGTAATCAATACATTGTTGTTTAGGTGTTTTTCTCCTAATTATTTTGTGTGCAATTCAATTGTTCCAAGTCCTTATTTTTTTACTCTATATTTTGTCCAGTATTAGGATATTGTGTTGCTCTTTCATTACTAAGGATGTTTGCTTTACTCTAAAGTCACCTCACTGATTTGTTAAAATTTTAGGTTGAAAATAGTTTAACATCAATCATATTGCACTACGGTTGTGCTTTTTTCTTTTTCGTTTTTCTGCAAAGAGAAAGATCATACTATTATATTGCTTTTGATGGACAAATATTTTGGAGAGATTTATTTTGTGCATCGAGATTTATGCTTTAACTACAACAAGTTGTGTTTTGTTGCTCTAAAAAAATCCTATTTTCTGTCCAAAAGAAGATGTCGAGGATAATACTTGAAATTTATTGAATATGTGTCTGTTGCAAAAGTAGATTTATTACATAAATAAGCATGTGAGCTAATGAAAAGGGGATGAAAACATGATTTTGCTTATTATGATTTACTTTTGTGTAGCTAATGACATTTTGTTTCTTCATTCTTCATTTTATTCATATGGTAATGTCGATTTTGAAATTCTTGTCTTTTCTTATAAACTTGCAGAAAAAAATTTGTGAAGTTTGCGGTGATTTGGGTATTCAAGAAGCAATTATTACCTGCTATGAGTGTAAGAATGTTGATGTGCACCAGTAAGTTTTCTCTCTTTAATATGAAAGGGCAGTCGGGTGAGCTGAAAGTCATGACTCTATGATTGTACTTGCTTTATCACCCTGTGCGTGTAGGTGTTATTTAAAAACTTTTAACATTCCCAATTCTAAATCCCTTCTGTTTTGACTGACTTGCCATTTCCAAGGGAAAAACTGATCTATTCACATACAGGTCTATTTCTCTCAAAGAAAATTGCTAGTTAGATTACCAACTTTGTCCCCTTTTTTGGTATTTTAAAAATGAATAAAAAGTGTAATATAATTAAGAGACTAAATTGAAGTGATATTACCTCTTAGGGAGAGTAAGTACTTCTTCGAGTTGTCTAAACTTTCTGGCACTGTTGAATGCTAATAGTATTGGACATTGGGTTCTACCTAAATGATACACTTATTTTTTTTAATTTAGGTTTCAAAGGGTAATTTATTTATAAAGGCTTAAGAGTCATAGGTTGTAGGTTTCTAGCTCCTGCTATGAGCGTTTGATTAGTAGTAGCGTTTATACGTAGGTTGTCAGTTCCTACTACAGGCATATGGGTAGAACTAGTTCTAATGTGAATACTAGTATAATCTATTCTTTCATTAGCATGTTGTGGCATTCAATTCTTTTAAATATTGTGTGCATCTTTTATGCATACATAGTCATCTTCTCGTTCTATCTTTTTTTCTATTCCTTTCAGATATTGTGTTGTGGGTTATTGGGAAGATGCACCAGTGGATTGGCGTTGTGAAGATTGTAATATTCGCAAGGGGGTAATGCTTTCACCACATGGACTAGAAAATGAGCGTTTTAAGGGATCCAAGTCACATGCCTCTACAAAGACTTGTCAGAGTAAGTTTCCTCGGAGGCAACATATTAACTGGGAAAAGGAGGTACGGACCGGAAAAACAAGATATCTACCGGTTGAAGAAGCACTTGGTCTGCCATCAAGTATTAAGAAATATGGATCTACAACAATAAATACTGTCTCCGCAAGAGTTGTATCAACCAAATCCCGAAAATTTAGCAAGCCTAAAGGTTAAGTATTCACTACCATGTATTCATTTACTCGGTTTGATTTGTCCACTTTTTATACCTCTTTTCTTTAGAAATTTCATTTTCTATCATATACTCTAATTGAAAAAAATTCAATGATGTTGATATTATCTTTTAAAATGATTTTCGTTACATTATCAATATTTGTAAAGCTTTCATAGAAAAGTTAATTTACTTTTATAATTCTATTCAATTTGATGTAGCCTATTTTTTAGGTCCGAGTGCCTCTACCATTCTTGAGCATAGGACTCGAGATGTTGTGAACGAGAGTCGCATCATAAATTCACCGACAACACACCCTTGTGATCCTGCTCTAGTTCCTTCTTGGAAGTAAGTACCCTTCATGAATTCACATTAATTACTAACATAGGTTAACACGGGGTACATTAAGTTCCAAAAATATTTAAATTCAGCTCATCTTTGTTTTTGCACGCTAGCTTTTTGGATGACCATCTTTGCTAGGTTGCCCATAGAATTAATGGTTACCAAAGAATGCCATTAGTATCACTAAAAGATTGAATAGGGCACTATAGATATATGTCTAACTATGAAAATGAGTTCTGCTCATACGTAGTTACGAGTCATGACATTATGATACTCTCAATATGTAATGTTTAATGAGATGGTAGTGAACTTGATATCTATTATGTATAAATTCCTTCAGGACTTTAAGTTACTTCCACTCTATATCATTGTATTATGGAACATGAACCATCTCATGGTAACAAGAAATTGTAGTTGAGTAAGTTATATGTGAACCATACATTATTTTTTTTTCTAACTTAATGAGATTTAGAGTAAAAAACATCATTAGCTTTATATGAAACTTTCTCCTTATGTTTTTATGTCTAATAATTGCTTTATGGATTTTTTTGTGTGCTTGAAACTCGAATATGCTTTTGCTATGTGTCAAAAAGCAGAGAAGTTTTCATTTAATTATTTTATAGACTATATATATATTGAAGATTATTTTTTTTAACTTGAAGAATCACCACTAAACTTCGCTTCTCTATAATAATTAGTGTTTTTTTAAAATTTCATTTTAGGGGAAGTTTTGACATCTTAGGTGCTTTAGAACTTGCACCTGGGATACTTCAGGCTCATCCTCCTAGCAAAGTTAGTCGTAAAGTGTATGAGTTCTCTGGGCGATTGCCCGATACTCTTAAACTGGAACTAGTTCCACGTGGAGATATCTGGCCAAGTTTATTCGATAATCATTGTCCGGGTAAAGAAGACATTGGACTGTATTTCTTTGAAAGTGAGAAAAAAAGGTCAGATTTTCCTTGTATATCTATCGTAGAAGGGATAAGGGTTGCAAAGTTGAAGTGCGCCCTTGCCCAGGATTGTTTTTAAATACTAGAAATTAATATGCATTTCCCATTATATGTAGGTTTGAGGGATATATTTCTTTGGTGGAATTCATGCGCAACAAGGATTTGATAATGAGAACTCTTATCAATGATGTTGAGTTGATTATAATTGCATCGACAACCTTGTGCAACGATTCTCAAAGTACATTCATAATCTCTATGTTCTTTTCTCATTTTCTTATTCTCTTTCAATGCATCTCACCTTGTGGATGTTTTTGTAGGATGGAACAATCAATACTTTCTTTGGGGATTATTTTACCACAAAAGACAGGATACAAATAAATGTGTTGAAGGGCGAAGCTGTGATATCCGAAGAAAATGAAGGAATGTTGAACAGTGTTTTCTCGACAACTACCAGATTCGTATAAGATGGCAAAAAACAATAGTAAGGGAATTTGTGGCCAATGCAATATTCGAGTTGTTCATTATCATAGTTAACCATATAAAATCATTACAAATCTTAATAAATCTATTCCCCTTTCTGCTTTTACAGTGAATTAATGTTGATATTCATTTTTATAAATGAGAACCGTCTTTCTATTTTGAATGCAATCACCTTATAGTGTAAGAATATGCTTTGTTAACATTTGAATATTTATCTTCATAATAGTTGGTTGAAATAACAAATTATCTCTCATGATGCCTGGAGGTGATTCTCAAATAAAGAGGCAAAAACATGTTTTAGAATATTTTACAACTTATGTTTCCTCGTAGATTCAGGTGTCATATGCCTTTTTGTTTCCCTGAGAAGTCCCTGTTTATCGTTTGTGTCATGTTCTAGAGTCAGGGAGAGCCCAGAATCAACAATCTTGACTGTTTTGGTGCTTACAGGGAGAATATTGTCATACTTGTTGTAAATGCAAATGAGGCCTCACTACTTAAAAACAGTGAAAAAACAACGAACAGAAAACGACGAACGTCGTCGCTCCAAAATCGACGTTATTTGTCACGATGTCCGTCACTTTTTAATAAAAATAATTATGCATAAAATTATTTTACAAAAAGCGACGGACAACATCTCTTAGCCCGTCACTTTTTTTGTGGAAATTTACGCCATATATATATATATATATATAAAATTAATAATCATTTATTTAATATACATAGCAACGCCGTCCGTGGCTTTTATTAAAAATAATTAAATATAAATTAAAAAGTTAACACCATTGTCCGTAGCTTTTAATATATTTTATTTTTTAATTATTTTTTTATTATAGCGACGGACGACGTCTTTAAGTTTGTCTCTTATTGGTCAAAAATATATGTTCAATACTTTAAATAAATGACGCACATTGTCGTTTAGTCCGTTGCTTTTTGGTCAAAATGTAGGTCAAATATTTTTAAAAAAGCGACGGACAAAGAGACGATATCCGTCGCTTTTCATTAATTATGTTGTAGTAGTGACGAGTTTTCCCCCCGAAATTCCATTCTCTCTCTCTCTCTTTTCTCTCTTCTCTCTGTTCTCTCCCTTCTCGCTCCATCGCCGGCAAACCCCATCTGCTACCCCATCGGCGACAAACCCCAACTGTCCCTCCTTCATTGTTATAAGGTTAGGGTTTAGTTTTAATATTCTTTTTGAATTGTAGTAATCATATGTGATTTCTTAGTTTGTATACTGTTTTATTTTGTTGAATTGTGTTATTCAGTTGTTAATTGTAATGATTATTGTTAGTTAGGGAGAGAATTGAGAATTTTAGATTTGGAAAAGACACAAAAATACCCCTAAACTATTCGAAATAGCTTATATTTACACTACAAAAATAGGCTAATTTGCATAGGTTTATTTGTGGCGATTTTAAAAAATCCACTATAAAATCATTTTGTAGCGTTTATTTTAACCCCTGTGATATAATTTATTTTGTGACGGTTTTATTGTGGAGGCTTATGATAACCTCCGCAAATTGCACCAATTAGAGAAGTTTTGTGAATGCCGCAATTTATTATAATTTGTAGGGCTTTTATTGTGGAGGTTTGTGACTCTGCAAATTACATCAAATTGTGAAGCTTTGTAAATGCCACAATTCATTACAATTTTTTACACTTGTACAAAATAGAAAATAAATCAAAATACTTGAAATATAGAAAACGTTTTAGAAAACAAGGTAATCATGGAAAGTAGAAATACAACTAATTATATGCATTGCATGTTTAATTAGAACGAGAAGAGCAAATTAAGTTGTAAATTGAATTGCGGTATCAAGGTACAAACAATTTAGATATTTAGGTTCATTCTTTCAAGAAAATGAAATAATAGATAAAAACATTACTCCTATAATATGTAATTGAATGGTCAAAATAAAAAAAAATTATTGAGGTTTTATGATGTGTGTGTGTGTGTGTATATATATATATATATATATATATATATATATACACACTATAAAGTAAAAGGTAAATTTATATGATGACAATTATATGATAATAAGCACTAGGTCGGTAAAGTTTAATACATCTCCATGAGATGAATATTTCAAAGAAGTGGATGTTGGATGTGCAGTCATACAAGACTAGGTAAGATTAAAAAATAACAACCTTCACCATAAGATACTAGTAGCACGTTTTAACTTTAAAATGAAAAATTATTTGAGATGATTTAGGTATTATTTATTTTTAATAAGATTAAGATGTTAAAATCTGAATATAATTAAGTTGTGCATATAGATTTTAATATTTGACTTTAAATACAGGTTTTAAATTAATAGGATGTTCTATTAAGACCCAATTACTATATAGTTAAGATTATTTTTACATATGAATGTATAAATTTGTCTTTGTCTAAAATCTAATGAATATAAATTTATTAAATGTGAAATTCATCTAATATTTTATCAACAAAATATTATTATGTTATACGAATATATGATGTTGTTGTGATTAAAAAAAATATGAAATAAAAATATAAAACTCAAATTACTATAAAACCTTTTTTTTCAATTTGTTTGATGTGAAATCACTTGTTAAAGTTTTAAACTTTAAGTTATCAAACATAGTTACTAATTCTGTCAATTTGTCATTAGTTAAGATTTATGTTGTTTTGTAACTTGAATATTTTAAATGTAGTCTACGTTATAAATAACAGAACTCAAGTTTCTTAATGCCGAGTTGGTCTGATGGTAATTAAGCACCCCTCACTTCCAACCCAAAGATTGTGAGTTCGAATCATCAACGGAGCAAAAGGAGTAGGAGTTGGGCTGCGAGTTCGAGTCACCAAGGGAGCAAAAGGGGTGGGAGCTCCTAGGGAGGTTTAAAAAATAAAAATAAAAAATGGGAAAAACCATTTCAAAAGAATTAAATAAGATATTGAGACTATATTGTGTGGGTTATAAACCATTTGTAGAGTGTAGTTATTAAACTTCTAAAATCATTTTTAAGGGGTTACGAATTACTACAAATTGATTTTAAGAACCACCACAAATTGGAAATTCATTTTATGGCGGACGTAATGGAGGTTCTATTAAACCGTCATAAATATGCTTGTGGCATTGGTAATTGGGGCAGTTTCTAAAATCGCCTCAATTAATTTTGTGTGATCAAAAACTTCCACAAATCGATACAGAAAACCCTCCACAAAATGACTCTTTTTTTGTAGTGTTACCCTTAAACTATATTCGGCTCAAAACTACCCTTCCCCTCATACTATTGGGTCAAAAGTACCCTTCTTATTAATGGAAATTGTTAAATGCCATGTGGATGCCATATGGATGTCACATTGCATGCCAATAGGGTTCCACTGCCACATAAACTAAACAGAAAAGGGTAAAAAAAAAAACTTAAACTATCTAAAATAGCTCATATTGACAAAAATTATATTTCGGCTCAAAACTACTCTTCCCGTCAAACTATTAGCTCAAAAGTACTCTTCTTATTAACGAAAGTTGTTAAATGTCATGTGGATGTCACATTGCATGCCAATAAGGTTCCAATGCCACATAAACTAAATCCCTAAATTCTAATTACTCTCTCTCCCCCCCTCCCCATTCATTATTTTCTAGAAACGATTCACCCGTTCTCCCTCATTTCGTGGCTAGGGTTTCACAGTTTTCTTCGTGGCTGGGTTTCAAAGTGGATATTCATGGTTGTAGGTTAGTAATTTTTTTTTCTTATTTTATTATGTTTACGATTTCAAAGCATGATAGTTAGAATTTCACAACTTCCCCTTTATTTCGCGGCTAGGGTTCGTAGCTTTCTTCGAGGTTAAGTTTCGAATTGGATGTTCATGGTTGTAGGTTAATAAATATTTTTTCTTATTTTATTATATTTACGATTTTAAAGTATGATAGTTAGGATTTCACAACTTTCCCCTCATTTCGCGGCTAAGGTTTCATAACTATCTTCGGAGCTAAGTTTCAAAGTGGATTTTCGTGGATGTAAACACAATAAAAGAAGAAAAAAGTTTTCCTAACCTACAACCACGAATATCCACTTTCAAACCCAGCGACGAAGAAAACTGTGAAACCTAGGGGTAAAATGAGGGAGAAGGGGTGAAATCGTTTATGAAAAATAATGAAATGAGGGGAAAACGAGTAATTGAGATTTAGGGATTTAGTTAATGTGGAAATGGAACCCTATTGGCGTGAAATGTGGCATCCATGTGGCATTTAACAACTTCCGCTAATAAAGTTACTTTTGACCCAATAGTTTGACATGAAGGGTAGTTTTGAACCGTAATATAGTTTAAGAATAAATATGAGCTATTTCGGATAGTTTAAGGGTACTTTTGACCCTTTTCCTTTTAGTCTATGTGGCAGTGGAACTCTATTGGCGTGACATGTGGCATCCACATGACATTTAACAGCTTCTGCTAATAAGAAGGACACTTTTGATCCAATAGTTTGACAGGAAGGGTAGTTTTGAGCTGAAATATAGTTAAAGGGTATATATGAGCTATTTCAGATAGTTTAAGGGTATTTTTAACCCTTTTCCATTTTAGATTTTAGGGTTAGTTTTCTTTTAAATTGAGAATTTTTAAATATAATTGTAGACTAAGTATTAGAAATTAGAACTAACAAATAATTAGAAGTTAGACGTTAGAAGTTAGATTAGTTTAACATTGATAGTTGAAATTGGGTTAATTGAATTATATTCTTGAACTTAATTAGAAATTCTAGAAATTAGATATGAACTTCAATATATATATATATATATATATATATATATATATATATATATATATTAATTTCTGGGTACGTGCATTGCACGTGTATCCAAGCAAGGATTGATTCATGTTATGATTTCCGACACTTCAAATATTGAGCATAAATCTGTGTAAAAAATTACTAAACTGCAACAAATAGTCAACATGAACCATGAGTCATTTAGTACAAAACTAAACACATAAGACATTAATAATAGAATCAACAGTGAGAAAAACATATTAAATAAAACAGTGGCAGAACTAAGATTTTCACTAAAAAGGGTTCAAAATATGAAGAACTAAACACACGAAGGTTCAACATCTACTATATGTACATAAAAAAAAAGCTATTTAAACCATATGTATAAACCACAGAGGGTTTGACTGAACCCTCTGGGCCTTACCTGACTCCCCGAAATCCCGATAAAACACATGGATCAAGAATGATCCTTTCAACTTCATCTCATATCATTTTCTGGTAAGATTGTGCTTTATAATAACAATAAATATAAGTGAATAGATTCATTTTCTAATCAGGGTGGCTTGCATTTTTCTTAAACTTTTGTAACTCATAAAATTATTGTGCCAGGTAACTCTTCCAAATCTCTATGACTTCATTGCATTATATGTTAGCTTTTAAATAACTTTAGGAAATGACTATTCAAATTAAATACATTTTATACTGCAACGTATTCTATCATTATAGATGAAAGGTAACTTTTCAAATTACTTATCTATTTTTTCAAATTAATTAAGGAAAACAATGCATTGATTTTGAAATATTAGATTATACATAACCACTCAAAGTAACCTTTCAAATTCTTAAACTTTTGAGAGTAAGTAAGAAAATTAATGCATAGTTTTTTAAAAGAATGAATTATATTAATTTAACACCTTTTCACTTTGAGTATTTAGTATAATATAATTATATAATATGATCAGCTACTTAATATTTAATTAATTAAATATTTTATAATATTATGATTGAATGTAGGGGCAAAATGGTAATCCAACTTTGAATGTTGGAGCTTCCCACTTATATATATACTAGTCTTCGGGCACACAATTTGCACGTGTAACCCATATTGGTGAGTGTATTATTTCTTAAAAAGTAATAATATTAAATAATATGATTTGAGTTTTTTTTATATAAATATGTCTAATTGAGGTTTCTTACTTTGTTTTACTACTAATTGTGACACTCTAATTTTCTGACCTCCAAGTGAATGCATCGAGATAATAATATGAGAAACTAATAAAATAAACTCTGTTTATAAGTCAAAAGATAAGTTTGTACAGCAAAAAGGGAAAATAACAACTATTTAAATTAAATTTCTCGATAGTTTTAGAATAATGTTAGAAGATCAAAAGATTGCATGAGATTAATCCTCTGCAAATTGTGACTTTTTAAAGTAAAAGCTTGAGAGAAGATTATTTACTTTTTGTACCAAAAATGGTGTAAGATTAAATTTGAGTGAAAGAAAAACAAAACCTTTCAACTTTTTTACTTTGCCTTTTGAATCTCCGTATAATTATAATGAATGTACATGTGTTCAAAGTATTATATTAATTTTTTATCCACAAGGACTTTAAACTTATTAAGTAGTTAATTATAAATAAATAAAACTAAGATGTAAAAAGTCTTATTATTTATATTGATAATTAGAATATTTATTAACATAACTACTATTTTTATAAAAAAATTAATTTATCTTCGTACATAACTTATCCACCGTTAATCTAATATTATATGTTTAACTTTTTTTTTCCATAATAAGAAAAGGAAAGAGTAAACATTATATTTTATCACATTCATTTTTAAAGATGAAAATCAATGTATATGTAAAATTATAGGGACCCAAAATTATAAGTGCAAAGAACAAAAAAAGAAGTTGCACATGAGCAAAACAATTAGGCATTTCTTTATGCTTTAGTCCCTATAGTGAAAATTGAATATTTGAGCATACAAAATACAACGGAACAACAATTTAACTATATGAAGAGAGATAGAAAAGTCTTATTATAATTTTAATTACTACAAAGAAGTATAAAAGTAACATCTCAAGCTCCGATGCTTCAATAATTGAATTTTTGTCTATTCTCGTGACTGTATAAGGGGATCTCACAACTTTCACCTCAAATTGTGACATTATTTCACATGTTTAGAGTTCTTACACACAAGAATTGTAGAAATAGTAAATAAAACTTGAAAAAGTCAAATTTATAGAACAAAATTACGAAAACTTGAAAAGTCACATTTGAAAGGTCAAATACTATTAAAATATATATAAAAAAAAGATAGAGATTTTAACTTTAAAAGATACATGAATCTACTTTAATTTCTTATCTTTAAGGAATAATTACTCATTTGTATTTTTTTTTAAATTGTGTGAGAAATTTGAAAGGTCAAGATTATAAAATGAGAATAAGAAGATTAAATATATGTATAAAAATTATAAAAGTTCTAATTTAGTAGAGGGGCAAAATGATAATTCAACTTTTCACTTTGGAGCTTCCCACTTATAATAATATATGATATATATATATATATATATATATATATATATATATATATATATATATATATATATATATATATATATATATATATATATATATTCATGGATTTGAAGTTTATATTCAACTAATTTTAGAACTTCTCGTGCTAGGCAACCGAGGAAGTTCAACATCTAAACAAGTTGATACAAGACTATTTTGCATCTTTCATCAAAGTAGGAGATAAGATTGGTGCTACTAAATTTCTTAAGTTCAATTACAATTGTTTTCAATAATGTGTTTGTGTCCATCTAGTATTGATACTTAGATTTAATTTTGTGATAATATTTTTGTGTATATTGAGTGTTTGTTTAGCATAAGTACCAACACTAGTTGATCTTATTGATGACAAAATTAATTTTCTTACAAGATCGATTTGTGTCCATCTAGTGTTAATATTAAGCTTTAATTTAGGAATAATATGTTTGTTTAGCATAAATACCAACACTACTTGATCCTATTGATGACAAAATTAATTTTCTTGCAAGATCGATTTGTATCCATCTAGTGGTGATATTAAGTTTTAATTTAGGAATAATATGTTTGTTTAGCCTAAGTACCAACACTAGTTGATCCTATTGATGACAACATTAATTTTCTTGCAAGATCGATTTATATCTATCTAATGTTGATATTAAGCTTTAATTTTCTCTCTCAGGGGCCCTCTTGAATTAGCAGAGTCCCACAACCATTAATCTTCTCTTCAATTGAATTTACTTGGTTGTTTCAATCAAAAATTTCAGATGGACTATCTACTTGGGAAAAAACCGAGAGTAAAATCATACATGGTTGGTTTTGGAAACAAACTTCCAACTCAAGCTCATCATAGAGGTACCTCTTTCCCAAAAATGTCTACAAACAAACTGGTGGGCTGCTCCATGAGTTTCGTTATGGTGAAGATTTACGAAGGTGTATAAGTTATTTTTGCAAATGAATCGAGAGTTTATATATATAATGTCTCTGTAGGTCCTATATAGTGACATGCTGAGTAGATGGCTGCAAGGGACCGAGCAAATAAGCTCGAGCTTGTGTCTCTTTTGATGGTCTAGATCTGCAATATTGATTGGTACAAGATTAAAGCGTGCAACCAAGAAGTGTGGTGGTTTTACATATGAATGGTTGTATGCAGAAAGTATATAACAGTCATTCCAATATCCTTACTATGAGTTAGTTTCTTACACTTCCCATATGAAAAATCTAACAATAGTTGCCAGTCTATGGCTATCAATTTCCAATTTTTTTCCACGGAAGAGCACTCAAGAGAAGCTTCAAGCTAGAGTTCGAGCATGATGATAAAATCCACATGAAAACTAATAGTACTTGACAGGTAAAACATTGTTTTTAAATTGGCGACAAAAGAGAGGGCACAAATACGGAAATACACACAGATGAGTCATAATAATAAGGAAACCATAGATTTCTAACCTATCAATTCAATCATAATAACAAGCTCAACTTTGCAAAACAGATATAACAAACTCGCCTTTCTTTATAAAGAATGTTGATCAACTATACAACTTTTTTTTCATTAAACTAATAAGGGGCTGCACGTGAGATCATCTTCGTCACACGTTGCCTACATACCCCAAAACAAATCCTAAATAGGGATCAAACCCATACATACTTCTCTATATATATACAAATCAATTTTTATTATGTATCTATCTATTGTCAGTATTCAGTACCCTTCCACAAGTTTCATTCTCTAATTCCTTCAGATCTGTCAAGTACCTCACGAATCTATGATTGGCGGTCTTGATTGTTATCTTCTTGATTGGTTTGTCTAGAAGGGGCTTTGGATCCAGCAATTGCCTCGAGAATTTATGATGGCCGATCTTGAATGTTATCTTCTGGATTGGTTGGTGTAGAAAGGACATTGAATTTATTTTCTTCTTCCTTGTCTTTGCTGTGTTGGCTACTTTGGATAAATTCTGCAGAAAAGTATGGTTCAAGAGCATGTCTGCAGTCCAACGCGTGCTTGGATTCTTCACAAGACATTTTCCCAGAAAATTTCTAGCCTCATTTGACAACTTTGGATTCTGAAACTTTGGTTCCTCAAACTCGATTTTGTCCAACACATCATCACCATCTGCGTCTTCCCATAGCGGTGTCCCCGTAATCAGCTCATAGACAGTACAGCCAAGAGCCCAAATATCAACTTTTGGGGTATACTCAGTGTTAATCACGGACTCAGGTGCCATATACCTTTCGGTTCCCCTGATAACTCCCTGTTTTTGATTCATGCCCTGTTCCAAGGTCATGGAGAGCCCGAAATCAGCAATCTTGGCAGTTTTGTCCCCACCTACAAGGAGAATATTTCCAGGTTTGATGTCGCAGTGAATAATTCCATTGTTCTGTATACAACTGAGCCCTAAAAGAACGATCTTCGTGTGTTTCTTAACTTCAAACTCCGACAGTGAATTGCAGTTCTGAAGACGATCAGCAAGGCTTCCTCTGAAGCATACTCGAGCAATAAGTTGTAAAGATTGACGTTATCTTCAAAAGAGACATTAGCTCCGAAACAGTGAACAATGTAAGGTGAATGTTTGAACATTCGTAGGATTTCGACCTCTTCTTTCAACGATTGAGAATCACTGTAGTTGCAAGACAGCAATTAGAGGGAAGAGTAACACCACGAAATAGTGCGTTGAAGGTAGAAGCTAACGAGACGACACCGAATCCACCTTGACCTAGAGTTGTGCCTCTCTTCCATAATAATCCCACCATTAGAAAGTAAGAATTGGATGTGCAGTATGTTTGTAGTATATGATATTGTACATACTAATGAGAATAATTTATAGAATACCTATTTTTTTTAATCTTATTTTGACTTATTTTAGACCCTACCTAAGTTTCCAAATATTACCATTACATATAAGTTATTAATAATTGGGTTACCTAAAAGTTTGTTGAAATTACTTGGACTTGAAGACTTTCCTTAAATTGCAAGTATTATTTTTTTGTTAGATGAGCAGTATTATTTACGTAACAAATTTACAACGCATTTCCATCAACTTGATAAACCCTACCTTCTTAATTCCTTCCTAAACAAGGCAGAGTCGTCATATTGAAAATCGAATAATGTTGTTGGTAAATATATTGGTTTGATGAAATAAATTATGCCAATAATTTGAAGGAAAAAAAAACGATAGCCTTTATTGATATTCTTATATAATTTTATTTATTTAAATGATGTAAACTTAATAAGACCTAATATTTATTGGTTTAAATTTTAATTGTACAAGGTTAAAATAGGCATGGAGACAAATCCATCAACTATTTAGAAACCACCCTGTAGGATCATCAATGTTTATTTATCATCAAATTCTAACACATGCTTCTGTATCCAATATTTATTCAATATAGTTAATTTGTTGTTCGCTCATTTCTTAGTTTCAGAACTCGAGCAGGTCTTGTTCACACACTTAACAGATAAAAGACTAATTGAATGTCAACACATTCCTGTGGATATCATTTACTTATAGTCTACCGATGATTAACAGGAGAACTTCATTCTGATAATTGACCTATGTTGATTATTTCATTGCAGTTTTTATTGTTCCATACTAGTTGGAATGTATGCAACCTGTGTTTAACTTGATGGACTTTCTCAGACGTGAAAAATATACTGACTAGATAACTCAATGGAAACCAAATTTGATATACATGGCTTTTGTAAGAAATGACAGAATTTTGATACATGAAATGTTTATGTAATGAAGACTCTGGAATGCTTGTGGATGGTGTGATGACAGAATCCTTGCACTTTGATTCCAGGTGATTTTGATCTCATAATACATTACATAGAAATTTGCAAATCAACTGGTTTTCATATTAGTTTACACCATCTACTCTGTCCTCTACTGAATATTCTACTTTCACGCCCCAAAAACGACGGATTCTAAATCATGTTTGATACTTGGATTGGCATAGCAACCGCGTGCATCAAAACCAATTCAAGATACCTTCTTACATGTATAAAAATGAAGAGTCACAAAATTCACTGGTGAATATACAAAAAGATACAAACAAGCAAAGATGGTGCTCAAAGCTCCATCAGGAGTCCAATTAATTACTGTCTCATTTCGTCATCCAGTAAACCAAAATGAGAAACATGCATACAGAGGCAACTAATGAAAGAATGATAGTATCCATAGACTTTTTCTTCTTTATTGCTGAAAGAATATGGTTAACCTGCAAAATTGAGAAAGAGCAAATAAGAAAAAAGGATATAGATCCCATATGAAACAGAAGTTTTCCACAAATATGTAACAATGTGATCTCACTGGCACTCTTTATAAGAGAGAGGGGGCAGACGTCCCCACCTGGGAGCAGGCCCTGTTTAGCTTTGGTACTTCACTAGATCTTCTATGATCAAAGAAGCTACTACTTCTATAATAATAATTAAAGAAAGCTCTAAAGAAGTGTTTCTAAAAGAAAAGGCGAAAAAGTATCCCGCTTCTAGGATCACTTTTCTTTCATATAATCTTGAACTTGAAGAAGTCTACAGACACCTCTACGGCACAAAAATACAAGATCTCAAAGTACTTTACGTGATGATCATATTTCTTTTTAATTATCTAATTTTATTTTACCTTGGGAAAATGGTCCAATTTGCCCATGTACCAACCAAATTTGAGCAAGTGTGTCCTCTATGAAACTGTCTTATATTATCCCCACAGAGGAAAAAGTCTTATCTTGCTCTTAACCTCTACCAGATCTCCAACCTGAGGGGTAGCTATTCATACATAGGCAAAAGTTGAGGGTTAAATTTGGACATGCTTTTTCTCAAAGCATTTAGACGTGTAGAACACGTATTAGAGTCCATCAAATTCACTTTGGAGCTACATTAATGGTGATGGAAAATACGAAACGATAAGCTAAATGAGAGAAGGGCATAAATGGACCAGAAGTCTAACGAAGTGCAAAATTAAGAAATTACACATAGTACAGGGAAAACTTTGAACCTTTTCCCTTTTTTCTTTATGGCAGTGATGTCTGGATTAACTTGCAGGTACTCCAATTAATAAGTGGGGACCTATTACTCTAACAGACCATGTAGAAAATCTGTTCACCAAAATGTATTTGGTATTCTGCCTGGGATCCAAACTGAATCTCCAGGTTGGTGCTCCTAAGCCTCAATACGAAGCAATCCCTTGAGGACACTTGGAAGGATAACATACTCAAACAACCACTAAAGAGATGACTCATCTTGATCAGATCAATGAAGCAGCTCGTGGCAAATGTCATCACTATTTAGAACGAAAATTTAAGCTCTCCTGCTTCAACTCAGCTCTAGAAATTGAATAAAAAAAAATAGGGTGCTTGTAACATAGTTTACTCACCGTTGGGAGGCGACTGCTGATATTGCTGAGTTTTGAATTAATGCCACCAAATGTTGATCTTTGAAACATAAGTGTCTTTATTGTTTCTTGAGCTTGAGAAATCACACCATCCATCTATATCAAGAAGTCAGTAATTTCTTTTGATATATTATCAAGAGTCGGCAATTAAATACAACAATACACAGCTATAAAACTAACAGAAAGAGCAGCACCTGATTACTACAGTAAAATAAGTACTCTTAAAAATTACAATGTCCATGGAAAATCTGTGGCCATCTAGACAGAGCTTTGCACTCTTCTAGTTTTTCCTTCCTTTACAGCCGTTACTCAAAAAACATTAAGCGTAATAGTTCGGGTGCAATGTTTTGAAGCTATGTATATAGTTGCATACTGTTTTGCTTTCAAGTCCATAACGGACTCCACATTAATTTTAAGATTAACATATATTACGCTGATTAAGTCTTAAATTTTTACTTTATTTAAATGTATATATCTCATGTTTAGCACATCACCCCAACTATAATATGAGGAAAGCAAGAGATCCACATTGAAAGAGAAGCAAGAAACAAAAGTAAGTTTTTAAGGCAGCTCCAAGTGTTTGAGAAATACTTTCACATATGAAAAGACGGATCCAACATCAAAACTAGTGGTGGAATTTTCTTCACATGACAAGGAAAGTTAACCAACATCAACATATCAAAGGAACTTCGTAATTTTTTACCTGTCCAGTAGTCCTATGGAGGGTAGCACGTTCATTAAGGAGTGCTTGGTCATGAGACCCACTACCATCTTCCAGATCTAACCTGGTTCGGTCGAACTCTCTAAAATCTTCAAGCAATGAAGCATGCTCTTTCTTAGCTCTGTAACTTGAACGGATCCGATTAAACTCCTACAGTCCAACAAGAAAGTTTTTAAGTATCATTACCTTATTTAATAAGAGGATGTTTTACCAATCATGCTATTATAAATATCAGAAATTTTCCATTGGGACATGAAAACAAGCTGCTACTAAATATTTGGGAGTTGTCCAATGACACATGCATCTCTTTAAAAAGTATGATTCCATGATCAGATATTCACTGATTCCCATTACCAAAATTGCATATCATACTTGAAAATTTTCACTGTTCAGGCTACCCTGGTTTACTTTGGCTATGAAATCACTGATGTCTGTTAATTCCAACTGTTCTCGGCAACACAATTAAAGAAGTTACTCCCATTCCAAATCATCATTTACCCACAGACTCGTTGGTTAGTTGCAACTGTGTTCTTCACACAACTAAAGAGTTTACTCCACTCTCAGACAATTTGCTAGAACAAGAAATTGTCAAGAGACGATTCTAAAAGCATAAAACTCATTCTTCCCCTTAGTTCTCACTGTGAATAAAACTGATTCTCAAAGACCTACTTATAAATTTTGGATCTCATCAAACTTAGCATGTTCAGCAAATTCCTCCACTTATCGAAGTTCATCTTGGACTTATTTGTCCCTTCAGATTTCTAAATGATAATACACCATAGAGCCCATATTCTTTATTAGTCCAATGGTTGTAATGGGTGCTGATAGCCATGACAATACTGACAAGTGACAAGGACCTCTATCAGTGTTTCAAGAATAACTATAAGGTGAAATAGACCCCATTATATATTAAACTAATTTTCAAGGGAATGTTTGTCTTAGGAACTCCGAATATCTAGCTTCCCCAACATACCACAAAAAAAGGTCTAGCTTCACAACCAATGCTGAGCTTCTAGTAATGCATTATTTTTTATTTTTTTTTGTGATGACTAAGAAATTAGTTGTTTCAGCTTTGAAACTCGGGAATAGTGGGCTAGTCCTTATACACTTCTCCACTTAAATACCAGATTTGATGCAAGAGCGAGGTTTCAAACTCATGTGTAAGTCTATCATACATTTTATATTCTACTACCATTGCCTTTGAACCAAAGGCCTATGCAACAAGGCATTAGCATTTTGCTTGGCACATATTTCCATTACTACAAAATATCCATGGCTTGTAGTTGCAGAATCTGTGTAAAATAGAGTTGCATCAAGATCAAGCGGGAAAAAATAATTTAAAGTACCTGAAAAAGATCTTGAAGAATTTCTTGATGGCGAGTCAGTGTATGAGAGAAGATCTCAGATCCTCCCGATGAAACCCATGCTTGCATTTGTGAATTTACTTGTTGAAGTTGCTTGAGCAGCTGATCTATACTAGATTCAAGATCATGATCATTAGCATTACCACTTTTGTTTGAAACAAATCTACGATACAAATGCATCTGCTCATCCAGCTGAGCTTCAAGCTTCCTTGCCTAGTTGGATATGTAAAACACGCATAAGAATTTTTCAATATATATGAGGGGAGAAAAGAAGAAATTAACGTGAGATTCAACAGAAGATTCACCACATGACAGACAAGATCAATTGTCCAATGTGAACCTAAGCTGAATCAAGCAAAAGAAAAGAAGATCAACTAAAAGTTATCCCTACCACATGCAAACTGTTTGTCATGATTCTAGCCAATTCCACACCATTAGAGAACTCTTCATGCAATCTTATCATAAGCTCAAACGAACAACTATGCTAAGACTAAGCAAGAAAAATGTTTTTTCAAGGCTCCTACATTAAGCACTAAATTCTAAAGAGAGACCACTTCAACCTAGCACAAACTTTCGAATACTCATAAAATGCTTTCTTAAAGTTGCAACCAAGAAACTCAGAATATAAATTCTGAACCCCCAAAAAAAGAAAAGTGAGAAACTCATCTTTACGCATGCTATAAGTTCCCAATCAAAACTGCTCATATTCAGTTTTCTTTAAGTGATATGGTCTCCTAATGGCTTAAAAGCTTATATAAGTTGGCAAAGCTAGGACCTCCCAGACCCTCATCCTTGAGACTATGCTTGACTATATCACCTCCAAAAACCAAGCTCATCCTATCCCTTGAAAAATTCTTAATTAACAATAGCCCTGATAACTAAATAAACCTGTGGTAAAGCCAGGAACATTTTAGCAGATAGAAAAACCCAATTTTGCATGGCTTCAAGTGTGTCATCCTATTTCATGTAGTTCTATCAAATCTGTATAGTACAATTATCTAAGAAGGACCAAATGTACTGTGGGTCAAAAATTGATAGATTATAAAAAGGGGGAAGAGAAGAGGGGAGGAGAAAAGAGCAACGAAATGCCTGAATAAAAAGAACAAAAAATTGAATTTCAAGAAATGAAAGGCTGCCTGATAGATTATTTTCCATTTGGCATATCGTTTTGTCAAATATTTCAATCGTTGGAGCTGATTACTCCTATGCCCATTATTTTTTTAAACCAATAGTTACTCATTATGCCTAGGGATATCCCAGTGCAGATTAATTTCAAATTTAAAATGATAACATGAGTGTCAGAGTATGATACAACGAAGTTTCACAATGAAAGACTCAGCATTGGAAAACTTGTTTTGGCTGTAATAACATCGTAGGCTTTGGCATGAAAACATATATTAAAAGGTATACTTGGATCGTGCAAAATGATCATGTTTTCTGTGATAAGGTCTTACAAGTACAATAAGGGGAACAGCTTCATGTGCGAATCATTGACAAAGCTAATTTGTCGAGAATCCCAAAACTTGAGTTGTACCTTTCTCATTCATTTTTCATATGCAATATTTCAGGACTCTAGTAGCATGGATTTGGACGAAAATCAATAAACTTTCAGTCAAAACCACTTACATAACTATTGATATGGTCCTGTTCAATCACATTACCAAGCGCCAATATAAGTAGTTATAGTCCAGATTGTCAACAAAAAATAGAACAATTTGTATCACTCTTGTTAGGTTCCACTCGAATGGAAAGCAAGAAGACACACCATTATGGTTAATTTCTAAATTTACTCTCAAGAGTAAGAAGAAATATGATCTGCAATAATTGCATTACACCAAACTATCTCCCCTATGCTTCTCTACCAAAACTTATGCAATAAAAAACTACATCTATGGGGGAAATTAATACACGAGCTGGACCAATAAGCACACGCTGCCCTTTAGAGAGAGCAGCATTACATCATGAAGTTTACATATCCTAACCAGCAATCCAATGAAACCCAACAACTTAAAAACCAAAACCTAATCCTATCAATGCTGCTTCCTAGAATGGTTCCAGGGTATATATTCACAGTAATTCTGGCTGTTCGGGTCATTGCACCTTTTGATTCTGGTAGAGTATAGTCAGATCGCAAAAAACAATACCTAGCAGTTCTACCTCTAAATCTCCGTCCGTAACTACAGGATCACAAAACCTATCCCAGCCCCCATAGATCTATTCAATTTCATCACTCAAATTCACGTATCATCATCCAAAATTCTGGAAAACTGCACACCGACAAAACACAATTGTCCTTGGAGAAATGTTGTATAACCATACAGAGAAGATTAACATAGTCAATAAGCACAAATAGAGAAGTCATCTAAATCATTGTTTACGTAAAATTAAAAACAGAAATTCGATCTGAGATGATGAATGAAATGTTGTTACCTGCTTTCGCAAGGAATCCCAAGAGGTAGGAGGATCCATGAGAAAGAGAGCAAGGAGGATCGAAGAAGAATTGCAGAAATGGAAGATTCTAGAATCCCTTTCTCTGCAAAAAATGGAGAGAAGAAGAAGAAGAAGAAATATGAGGGAATTGAAATTTGGAGGAAACAATAGGGTACAGCGTGCGTTTGGTGGGGGTGAGTGGAGATAGAGCCGTCAAAACTAACCGATTTTTTAGCCAAATTGTCCTTTAAATATGTAAACTTGCACATTTTTAAATTAAAAAAAAATTAGATTGATAAATGGAGCATTTTTAGTGGAGAGTAGATTAAGCATAATGATGGATTTAAAAACTAATGATGAGTTTCTGATTATTTAAAAAAATGTGAATAAATTAATCGAGGAACGGTTAGACTCAATTGATTTGATTGTAATTATTTTAAATAATCAATTGAATTTGATTAATTTCTTATAGTATTCTTTTATTCTTTAAATAAAATAGACCAAATCTGTTCAATTTTCAATTATTAAAAAAGGTATTGAATCGTTCGACTTTTTATTTTTTATTTTTTATGATATTTGACGCACAACAAACTATTCAAGCGGTCGATCTTTTTTAAACAGATCTAAATATCTATTGATTTTTATTGTACTTTTGATCACGTAAGTTTTTAAGTTAGATATGTTAGTTAGACTAAAGGCGTTCCAGTGTACTACCAAAGGATATGGTATAGGTGGATAAAGTTGTTTTTCCCTTAACCAACGGTGGTAGGGAGTGCTCCTAGAGTGGTCAATATGGGCTAGGCACGTTGGGTTGGCCAGGCCTAACCAGAAATTTAATAGGGATGTACTACGATTTTTAGAGCCAATTTAAGAAAAGGGCTTTTTTAGCCCGCCTGAATAAGCCTGCTGATTTGTGGGGCTTGAAAAATATCGATAGAGTCGCCTGTAGTCCAATAAAAATTAATTAAAAAATATAATATAATATTAAAATTTAAAATTTAAGAGAGTCCGAACTCAAAACAATTACGTTAATATTTCTATTTAGATATTTATATTTTTACTTGAAAAAAAACTTAATAAATATTATAAAAATAATTTTAATTGTGAATTTGATTAACAAGTAGTAACATTAATATCATGTAATATTGTTTTGTCGATATTTAAGATAATATTTTTAGATTATAATTTAATATTTAATTTAATAATTATTACAAAAATATAATTTATAAAAAAAGTGTACTGGCCCAGCAAGCCTGTAGCCCACATACTTGTCGGTTGGGCCGATCGTTTTTTGGCCCACAAAAAAATGAGCTAATCCAGCATGATCCGTAAAATGTCAAAATCTGTATGAGTTACCACGAATGAGGTGTGCTAGGCCATATTGACAACTCTAAGCACTCCCCTATATGACAAGAATCCGAATTAGTCAAGCTTCAATACACATAACGCTCACCAAATTAGAAATAGAAAAAAATTGAAAGATATTCCACTTTAGCAAACTTGAAGGATTAAAGATGCTTGAGATGATCTCAAAGCGAACCATATTTAAGAGTATTTTAACCAAATTTTCATGAAATTTCCACCTACCAATTTTTTATCACAAGGATGTAAAGTTCAATAAAAGAGATGGTTATCTAATTATACTTCACTCATGAATATGGCTATAGATGTCAAATTTCAAGAAAAGCAGAGTAAGCTTTTTTTTTCGATAAGTACAAAATTTCATATTGATTAAACATACAGTAAAATATTTGAAAGAAATTAGATAGCGACTCACCTTAAGCTAAGGTGAAAAATACTCAAGTTACAATTTTACATGTCCATTTATAGATGGCATGTTGTCAATAGATTAAAGTAATTTCACAGTATGGTCCCTTACATATACATGGGAATGCTTACAGGAAATGAGTCCAGCACAAATGACACTTGCCCTGCATCTATCCCTACAGACTTGTGATCACTCTTTTCATACTTTGATTCGATCAATCGATCAAAATGTTAATCGCTTTTGCTTATGCAGGTTAGTAAAGTATGTTTTCGCGTTTCAAAAGTAGTACTTGACGAGTGGGAAACACAAATAAGAAAAAAGGAAAACAGTCGCTCTCGTGTAGTCATTCTATAATGGTTTCTAGAGATGTCAATTTCCCTACAGAATTTACTTTCAGTCAGAAGTGGAACGCCCTTAAAAACAGTTTCATTCTGTTATATCCATCGCAACATTGGTGGTGCTAACATCAGTATCATCCTGCTTCTCCACCATCTCTATATCAGTATCTACGTTTAAACTGCAGTGTTTTATCTCCTCTCCAGGAATCCCCGAAGGGCTAATGTCATGGGGCATATTGCTTTCTGTTGTCCTTAAATTGCTAGTACCCTCGGACACAAATTCTGTACCTGGTGGAAAACTGTCATGTTTTTCCTCAGCACTGTGAAGCCTACCATCCCTTACAAATGATGGCAATGGAGAGGGTTTTCCACCTTCGGGCTTCCAATCTTCTTGAAGTTCACTCCCTGGAGCATTACCAGGATTCTGATGCGCGGAAGAAAGTACTCGTTTCATCTCTTGGAAAAAGGCCTCCAGTGGAAGGAGGTTCCTTTTTAACGCCAGACTAGCTGGCTGACTTGCTACTGCATTAAATGAATCTTCACCATAGTCAGAAAGTACCTTGCACATCTGCAAAACCAAAAAAAATAAAGCACAAACCACCTACTTCACAACCTTTGCTGTGAAAATATGTTTTATTTCGTATTCCGGCAAATATGCATTGATCAAAGATGAGTTGTTGTAGCTGCACCTTACAGTTCTACATGTATCGACTATTTTGTCCCATATGCAACAAGAAATGCAAGTACGGACATGCTCCGGCCTAATGTTTCTGTTATGCATCATAGATTAGATTTTATATGTGCTGATACTTCAAATATCTACTGCCATGGAATTTTTGTCTTTCAGCCTATAGGCTTAATCTGTATTAGGTTAACTTTTTGCAGGTTTCCTTATGTCCATCGATTTGATCCTTTACTGCATTATTTTATGCTCAATTTTTAGTTTTGCCATGAGTAATAATAGAACTTACGTATTTGAAGTTATAATAGTGTTCCGATTAAATAAATATGAATGAAATATCACAGGGAAATAATACACATAAAAGCGAAGTACACATAATTTATTCATATAACATTCTAAAATTTCTAGCCTATGACTTATGAGATCATTAATTAGGTGTTCAAATATTTGCCAATTTTTTTATATTCAATAACTCCATTTCGTTCCCAACTTCTGTTCCATATTTTAAAACTATGTAGCCTCACATTTTCATTGTCTTCTAAACATTCAATCTTTGATATCAGTTTAAATTTGGCTTTGCTTTCAACTGAATTTCAAAATTGATTGTTGTCACTTTGATGTCTGTATAAACTCAACATGCTTTTAATTTCTTGCATTGGTTTTATCTACAGAACCCTAATCCAGTTATTGCACAACAGAAATATTTGTGAATGCAATGGTAAAATGATGGTTTTTTACATTATAAATTATAATAATAACCAATATACATGTTCTCTTAAATTAGAAATTAGAATGGGAAGTTCATTTAGTCTTGACCTTAAGTTGGCTATCTCTCGCCATTTCATAACGTCAGCTTCTTCTTTATTAAGTTTCTCTATTGTGAGTAAAAACAGAATATATTTTGGTTGGAAATTGTCAATTTCTCTTCAGAAAAAAATGAGATATTCAAGCAGGTATTAAGAGTAAATTTTACGAAAACAGTACCCTTTCTTCAATTTTATTCAAAAAAATTTCATTGGGAATGGGCCCGTGCACTGCATAGGCTATTCTTTACTACTTATTATGCATATAAGCTTAAATCCTGAGATATGTACGGGAACAGAATATTCACCTTATTGTAGAGCTGAGCAACACCCAAACGATCCACTTCACCATCACAAGCAATTTCAGAGATTCCCTGTGGAGCTGCGTTCAGAAGTATGATAGCATGCTAGTCAGTAGCTTCTTGATGCACTAGAGAAGCTTCAAGCAATGAATGGCTATACTTACAAATTGCAATAAGTTTCGGGAAATTATCAACCATTTCAGTGCCAGCTGCCTCAACACTTCGACTTAGTTCGTCTACAATCTTGGTGTCACACTCCATCTCTTTCCCTGGCAGTTCATGAGGTTTTCCGCAACCCTGAGGGAAGCACATGGATACAAATAAACCACATGAATACAGGTTTAATTGCCCTCAAATGATCAAATCAATCAATGCGGGTGCAAATCCCAACTATTAAAACATAAGTCATATAGGAACAAAATGAGAAACAAAAATCACAAAACATGAAAATGAGCAAAGTGAAACTACAAAGGTCAAAAGCTGTTCTCAACAACAAATATTTGGGATAAGTCATGATTTATCTGCCAAGACAGGTAGAAGGAATAAAGACTGGTCAGTCCCTTGACAACGAGAAAACAAAGACTAAGTAACACATGAAATTCTATTCCTTTAAGCTTCACAGAAAAAGTCCGTAGAATGTAATTTCTAACACACCAAAGGTTCTTTCTCAAGAGAACATCAAATTTCACAGGCTCTATCAATCATAGAGAAATGTAGCCTTTTATATAGTTTGGGACACCACAAGGTTACATATTCAATGATTAAGAACTAGCCGGTTCATGAAGTTCCAAGGCTAGCCTGCTAACATGGAATGACAACAAAAATATACCTAGAGACTACAGGACCCCAATCAAACCAGGTTCGTAGTCCTATGGCTCTTAAGGAGTGAGCATAACACTAGATCTACAAGTCTTAGTTTTTCTTCTGAGACGACGTGACACCAGGAGAGAAAAAAGAAGGAAAGAAGACGAAACCAGGTTTGTTATTACCCTCTTTGGATACAGATCAATGACTTATAGACTTCCAAGTATAATCTAATGAACTCCAACATCAGATATTTTTGAAAATTTAAGATGACTTACACCAACTTCTCTCTGATACTCAGCATTAATTGCATTCTCAAGAAGCATCACCCTTTTCCTTATAAATTCAACTTGTCTTCTCTGCATCTCTCTAAAATGATATAACAAAGACGAATCTTGATGAAGTTGGGTTCTGTTTGAAGGATCGCTTGTGCCATGTGAGACTTCATGGTTAGTCTCATCAGCAGCCTTCACCTGATTTCCAGTAGTTCCAGCATTAGCTGTATTCAGACCATTTGGTGCTTGATAGACTCCTGGAGTAGAAACTTGTGAAACCCCTGAAGCGGGAAGCGCCTGAGAAGCTCCAGGAGCAGGAGGAACTTGTGGCTGAGAAGCTCCAGGCACTGGTAAAGTTATAGAAGGAAGATTCAGCTCTTTACAGACAACTTCTTGGATTCTCAACTCTTTGTCATCGATAATAGCTTGCCATCTTCCATAACCATGCCTGCACAAAATAGAACAATTAGCATCTTCTGCACAATAATTGAACTAAACATTTAGATTACTTCCCTGGAATTTCCACAGTCGAAATGACCAATGATGCATTCAAAAAGAAAGGCACAATGAAAAATTGCCGCAACACTGTGTACACAGACAATTTGCATTGGCGGAGAAAGAAGTAGAGGATGATGGTTGAATGACCACAAAAACTCTGGCATAACTAAACGAATAAACATAGATCATCCCTACATTAGGCTCCAATTATACAAGAGATCTTATCAATCTTTTATCGTTTAGTAACTTCCCATTTGGAGGAGGCAACGGAATTTCAGGCGTTTGTTCATTCATTATGGATTTGCTAAGTAGATATGGACTATGTTGGGTAGTGACTGAAGATCTGAAGCAAGCACTGATTAGCTTTGGCAGAATGATGTGGAAGAGGCAAAAACAACAACATAGCCAGTGAAATCCCATTACGTGGGATCCGGGGAGGGTAGAGCGTATGCAGACTTCATTACTACTTCGTAGAGGTAGAGAGGCTGTTTCTGAAAGACACTCGGCTCAAGTGCATCAAATCCAAGTAAAAAGAAGAAGAAAATAATGAATAACAGTTGATAAGAAAATATGTTGTTTATTATATTTCAATTATCACACTATATGTACTGTATATGGTGGACAAGATGGAAGGAAATCATAAGATCTCTAATGGGAAAAAAGGATCATCTTTCATCTTTCTCGTGCAAAGTTAGATGTCTTCACGTTTACACTTATGGGATGAGAGGGACATAGTAAATAACGGAGAAGAAATCCTGGAGTATGGAGCCCTTTTTAGTATAGAAAGAGTACAGCACGCCTAGTTGAACATAACTAGCACCATCTTAGCATTGTTGTATTTAAATAAAATTACCTTTCTATATTTTAAAAAAAGCCAAAAAGGTCAAACATGCCCCTGCACTATCCGAATTGAGCAACTTTTCCCTCTGTTAGACCCCTACCATTAGAAAAAACTCTGGTTTTCACCCTTAACTTATAAGGGAGCCTAACCTGACGGCAATTCTAAACCAAAGACAAAAGATGTAAGCTGAATTTAGGCTTCTCTCGACAAAGCTGGACACATGAAATTCCCCATTTCACGTTTGAGCTCTTGTAATGACAAGCACAAATATGAGACACTTTGCTAATAGTAAGGATATCAATGGACCAAAAGCCAAACGGAAGGGGGAAATCGGGTAATGTCAGATAGTACTGGGCAATATGGGTACTTTTCCACGAAAAAGTGGAATCAAGGGTATCCTACGATTTGGTAGTATATCTATATTTCTCATGAGTGTTTATAATATTTCATTCCAAACCCTGCTCTCTCTTTTTTGATGATGAATCCAAATCCTGCTCGTTTTAGAAATCATGTTAGGGGAGTTTCTGAATTTTCTTTCCATAGACATTGTCAGAGTAAAATGAAGACCATTAAGAAGTACTCTTTCAAGTATGCAAATGCAGTGGAGTAATCTCTGTTCTTTCTTGAAACCATTGAGCAACGCTATGCTATGTTAATATTATCCAACATTGAGCAATGTTATGCTCTGTTAAACTTTTGGTCAAATATAACCTGCCATAAGGAAAATATCTCATGTTTTCCCTTGATCTCCACCAGTACTTAAACACGACGGTAATATTAAACTGTGGTCAAAGTTTGATTAGTAAATATGGACCTCTATTCTTGAAGAATTTGGACATGTAGAGTCTGCTCATTTTATGTTGGAGCTTTCTTAATAGTAAGGGAAAATGTAAGGCCAATTTGTCAAGGCAAGGATGTGAATGGGAAAACCTAACAAAGGACAAAATTGAGCAATTTCAGATAGTATAGACACAAATTTGAATTGTTGCTAAGAACAAATAGAAGTCGTCTATATTTTTTATTGGCATAAATATCCTAGTAGGTCTAAAGACTCCTAGTTGTACTGGATAAAACTATCATTTAGTCGTTTTCCAACTTTGGTCATAAAGATCCTACTAATATTTACAGTTTTGTTTTCCTTACACAGATATGTTTTTCAAATACAATTATGATAATAATCTTTAGAACTAAACATAATTTGTCCATTATTTCCTTATACTTTGAGTTAATCAAGAACTCTTTCCTACTCATTATGAAACAAAATAGGTTCATATATCTCTGTCATTGTTAGAATTAATTTAATAACCAACTTGATGTGCAATTTGATTCCTTTTCACAAACAGAGAAGACTCTTCATGGTACTATCCAGAAAAGATCTATTAACATATTTTTTTTCTAATAAAGCCCTTCATCATACAGGGGCAGATCCACGTGGAGGAGTATGGGTTCACGTGAACCCATGCACCCCTCTGTAAACTGTGTGTAGCACTGGTGTTCTCCTAGTGAACATCCATGACAAAAATGTCACTTTGGTCACATCTAAGAAGTTACTCCAAAATGGCTCATCACTTTCTAACTTCATGACAGATCAGAGGGAAAAAAGAAAAAGAAAAAGAAAAGATTGCATACTTTAGTACTGCTCGTAGCAGCAGCAAATCATGATCTTCCTTCCAAACACGTCCACCTTTCAATCCAGGAAACCAAGATACGATGTCCTTGCCAAAAAGAGGACTAGTTGTCTCTTCCGAGAAAGCCTTGACCTGAAATAACTAACACTCTGTGAAATTTTAAAAATTAATGTACATTAAGAACTGTAGCTTGATATGCTCGTGTCATTGACGAGGATATCTGAGTTCACGTGAAAACTTTAGCAGCAGCAAAAACTATACATGAAAGCCGCGCATATATGATTGTCTAGCTAATACAAGAAACTATTAACATAGGAATAAGAAATAACATTGCATTCCATCAGGCTATACAAGGATACATTGGAGGTAGCAATTCATGGGGAAAAGAAAGTTAATGTCCCCTTTGTCTCATATGTGAGAGCAGAACTCCTGACCCGTGCAAAAAGAGCAACTTGTACTCACTTACATGCCCAAGTACTAAAAAGAGCAGAGATACATTCAAGGTCAAAAGGTTACTACATTAGGAGATCAATGAACTGAACTCATTCATAAACCACTCCCTTGAACTTTATAAATTAGGATTATAATTTCCAAACACAGGTGTATAAATGAACTCATCTTTGCTTGAATTATCTATTATCGAAAATATATTATGACAAACAAGAATTGTCAAACTCCAAACATGTGAAAGATTAAAATCTGGCCGGATGATCTGGTAACTCTTTATGAATTCACCTGAAGTCAAGCTGCAGCCAGCAAAACTGTAAGGGGTCGTTTGGTGTGAGGGATAAAAATAAATAGTGATGGGATAAGAAAATAGTGATAGATAAAATTTTGTATCTTGTTTGGTTGCCATGTTTGGGATAACTTACCCCACCATTTATATCATTGTGGTGGGATAAGTTATCCCATATACATGGTGGGATAAGTTATCCCAGGATAGTTAACTCCAGGATAACTAATCCTGGGATAACTTGTTTCCAACCAAACGAACCCCTAACAAAATAGAGAATTGTGGGTGTTCTTAATAACATCACAACATCTAATATATTTGCAGTTACTTATAAAAAATAATTAAAGAGAATATCAAAGTAAAACAATTCCTAAGCTATCGCCTATTTACAATTAACTCTCCCCCTCATACTGAAGTATACAAATCATGTATTCCCAACTTGTCTCTATATACAGTATCCTAGATTTTCTAAGAGGTTTAATTAAGATAAAACCAGTTGACAATCCCAACTAAAACACAAGTCAATATCCTCACTAGAACCTTTGGAAAAAAATGACAATCAACTTCTATATATTTCATATCTAATGGAACCCTGAATTTGATGTAATCTATACGGCTGTTCAATTAAAACAATATAACTTCATAGGCTGACATTATTGTACTCCAAACTCTTCAAGTAATTGTTTCAGTTACACAACTTCCGCAAGGCTAAAATCATGGCTCTATACTCTGCTTCTGTGCTCGATCAGGCAACAATATTATGTTTCTTACTCTTCCAGGAAATCATGCTTCCTCCAAAGATACACAATAAACTATTGTAAAACCTTTTTTCTAACGTTGAATTGGCCCTATATGACTCCTATCCTAATATAGTAGTCCTCCTTAACTCTCTTAAGATACTTCACTATTCTAATCATAACATTCTAATGGATATCCATTAGTGCGTCCAACAACTGACTTACAACAGTCATAGGGAAGCAACCAATGTAGTCTCTTCCAGAGAGAAAAAACAATGTAGCGCTCCCTAAGTTTCAATCTTTTCTTTTAAGACAACAAAATCCAAAGAGCATTTTGGTACATTTCACACGTCTTTACTTTAACACCACAAGATTGAAAGTCTCAATTTCTTAAACTCAGCGTTCAGTCAAACTAGGACAATTAAATTGAAATGGGGGGAGTAACAATTAGGCAGTTAAGTTTGCCAGTCAATCAATGATGTCTTCCAACATTTGCAAAGAGTTTCCCATCTCCCAATAATAGCTTGACATTAAGATCCATTGACGTGTCTATTGGCTTACAGTCAAGTAATTCAGTTTCTTCCCAAATGTCTATCGCATATTTTCTTCATAATATGATATGCAGGATGTCTCATGTAGATTGGGCACTTCATTTACAAGAAAATATGTTTAAGCCTCCAAAGAGATTGATGCAACATATCATAAGAAGACCTAAATGACTAAAATGGTGCAAAAAGATATGCTCGGGCATTATCAATCTGAATGATGTAAATAAAACGCCAAATTGTGTCTGAAATCTGAATCTCAGCGCAAAAAAGAAACGAAGGTAGAATATAAATTAGAACGATTTCCATTCAGGAATTGTCTTCATTGGAAGTAATGAAATACAAACAATTACCCTGACTCAGAAGATCATACTTGGTCCTAGATATCTCAATGAATTGAAGAAAAAGAAGTACGAGATCTTACATTGACAATACCTAAAAGTTGAACTTTTGAGATAAAGAGAGAATCGTGGGAAAAAACGAATTATCAATAGCTTCTCCACATCTAATATAGTAGGTCCAGAGTTGTGTATAAAAGATAACAAAAGAATGAAAAAGTACAACCAAGTCCCTAAGCTATGTCCTATTTACATAACAAATGAAGATAGACGTGCAATATGTCCCTGTGAAGACCATCATACTATAAAAAATTAATCCACCAACAAGTGATGAGTTGATTTGGTCATCCAAAACATAGTAGACCTCTGATATGGTTTAGTAAACTTAACAATCAAATTAATTAGCCTTGTAATTTGAGATTTTCCAATTTATATTTTCTAAAATAGAATAATAAATTAATTTCCAGGGTCAAGCCTTTAATACATTTAAACAGATGCGCACAGCAAAAAGAAGCAATTCAGAAGAAGACTTTATCTTAAACTGTCAGTAATCGATATGTCAGTTGATGTTCCTTTACACAGTGCATCATCCAATTTACCAGTATGGAAGTATCTACAAATAGCTACAGTATATGCGATATATTGAGTACTTCAAGCTACTTCTTGTTTGGAAGGTAAACAAGGTGAATAAAACTTTTTTCAGAACATAGAATTTTTTTTCTAGAAAAACTCCTAAAACTTGAAAAGATTTTAAAGTTTTGTAAAGCAAAAACCATCAAACAAACACAGCTTCATAACTTGGAAAAGAAAATCTGCTACATTCCAAATGACAGTAGATCATATCTCACTTTATGAAGTTGTCAACCTTTCAAGTGATTTTGGTTGGTGCAGAAGAGTAACCTCAGCTCAGACCAAGTAGACATGTTTCGTATAAGGTGTTTTATGTTACCTCGTGTGAACAATAAAAAAAGACCTATGCTTACTCTTGAACATTGATAACTTTGTTTTCCTACTTCCACAAATCTACCTATATTCTTCAGTAATAAAATCATAAAAGCCAAAAAAATCTGCCATTCTACGTCACAGGAATGGCTGTGACCTACGAATCTGATTGTCAAGTTCTTTTATAGTATGTTAGTCGGAGTTAAGTGATCTTTCTGAGGTCCTTCAAATTTTTAGCTCAATCTACTTATACTTCATTAGTATACGGGTTGCACCACACTTCGTTGTTGCAAAAGATTGCTTACCTATTAAAAATCCTTCTCTCAAATGCATGCCGCATCTAAATTATTGACCGTATAAATAAGCCCGTATATCCACATTAGGCTATATAGTCATATCACAGATCAAAAGAAGCACCAGGAAAGTAGGGACAGTTTACAAAGTCCCACTTAAAAGTTGTTCACAACTAAAGCAGCATTGACCAATAGCCAACAACCTTGTAGTTCAGCAAGTTATCTGATTTAAAAAATTACCTTGTCTCTAATGAGAAGCAAGACTGCAATCCTCAATAGCACATCAGGTATTCTTAGTCCTTCTTTTGGAACTCCATCTGCAATCCAAAATTTTAAATGTTTTGACCCAATTGATGCGCAGAGAGGAGGGGAGAGAAATTAAAGCAGTAAAAAGTGGACAAATAAGAGATTCACGAGAAAGACGTAAAGAATAAATACAAGTCCTTCACCTCTAAATGTTGGTGATTCAGTAATATCTTCAGCAATATGAGACAAAAACAGAAACCCATAACTGCATGACAGAAGAGAATTAAATAAAATAAATTCCCTTTCAAGCAAATCAAATGGAGCTACTAAATCAATTGATGCGGGAGGGAATACAACAGTAGGAATTTGCCAAAATAATACCATATGATAAATCACAATATATGAGAAGCCATCAAGTTATCAGCTACAACTGCCAGAGAAATCAAATTTTAAGTTCATTTGACATCAACTTCTGCAATAACCGAAGTAGAATTACAGCTTGTCAGATGGTTTATTTGTTTTATTGAAACTGATAACTTGTGTGCTTTTCTTAAATGAACCAAACAATACATAGGCTGTACTGTCTGAAACCAGATTTACAATGTGACTCTAACACACTGAAGCTATTCTGAACATCAAATTGAATCTAGCATATCAAGAATTTCTACAGTTTCTCCTGAGTAGGACTGTTTACCCCCAAAGTTAAAAGAGCAAAATGCAGTTCAATTTGATCTTTTGCACAGAACTGTCCAAATTCTCAAAACATCTAGAATTTCTTTCTTTCAAGATTGTCCACCAAATGCTAGCTGGGATAACTCTTCATCTTTCTATATCCTTTGCCCAAGTCCTGATTCCTCCCAACCCACAAAGGTTTCAGAAATCTTACATGGCATTATCCAAAAGATGCCTCTAAGAAAATTAATAAGATCAACGAAAATCCTTCACGATTATTCAATTAGCTTGCACTGAAGAAAAAGAAGGCTGTCTCTGCTCTTTCACCACAGGAATAACATCTGGGACAAAGAGAGGTCCCTTTCCTCATCAAGTTTTCCCGGGTAAGTACTGCTTCTTTTGTAAGAAGCTAGACAAAGCAAGTTATTTAATTGTGTTGCTACTTTAAAGACAAGTTTGTTTTGATTGTTAACTGAATTTTATTGTATCGTAACGTTAAATTCATCGTTATGTAAAGACGAAAAGTCTCATTTTATATAACAACCAATTTGATTTGATCACATTGTTACCCTTTCTCTCTCTCATTTTGGTTTTGGTTATTATCTAATAATCCTATTTAATCCTTTACCTTACCTTTTCATTATAGTTTTACCTTGTACCCTACTTCTCTTGTACGTTTATTGTCCAAATTGTTGATGTGGGACATTATGTAACGAGGAAAACGGTAAAATCCATCATATATTATGAAACAACATATAACAACTATCAGCATTGAAGTTATTATTGTGCACAACACCTAAATATCCAGCAAGCATGTTGTTATTGTGCACAACACCTCAATATTCCGTAGGCATGTTGTTACTATGCATGACACCTCGATATTCAGTAGGCATGGACAATATAAGAGAGAGGCCAAGAAGATCAATGAAGAGCCCCTTTGAAGAACACCAAGAGATCTCCTTTTTCATTCATAAAAAAATTGCAATCATGATTACAAGGCATGTGATGCATTTGATAAGAAGGTGTCACCAAAAGTTAGAGCGGTGGAGTGTTGGCTAGCTAAGAACTCGTGTTCAAAAGATGAGAGTTGCAAGAAAAAGGACGTGAGGAGGATGTGTCGGTGTACAAGGAGAGACAAGATTAGGAATTAAGATATCTGAAACATGGTAAAAGTAACCTTTGGTGTGGACAAGATGAGGGAAGCGAGAATGAGATGGTGCATGCATATGAAGAGGAGAGATGCCCTAGTAAGGAAGTGTGTGAGGGTTGGCAGTAGCGGGTTCAAGGAGAGGTAGAGGTCGGCCGAAGAAGTATTGGGGTAAGTTGATTAGACATAACAAGGCGCACCTTCATCTTATCGAGGACATGTCCTTAGATAAGAGGTTATTGAGGTTGCGGAGGGTAGAAGGTTAGTAGGTGCTCGAATGTTGTCTCCCTTCATTCCAGTTTTATATATACTAATCTCATAGTTTTTTCCCTTTGATTTCTGTTAATACCTTATGTACTTTGGTTCGGTAATCGCATTATTTTTTATTTTATTTTTGAAATTAGCAATGTTGTTTTCCACAACATTAAGGATACGCTGGTGACCTCCAAAAATTCGTACATAGAGGGGCTAGGAAGGCTAATTACAAAGATCCTAACATATCTACTAGTTGCTCTACCTCCTTTATACATTCCTGTTTACACCAAAAATACAAATATGGAATGCAATTTTCTTTGACTTTCTGTATGGAGTTTGATTTGTTCTCATAGCATCTTCCATTTCTTTCCTTCATACTGACCACTATATGCAAGCTGGAATAATTCTCCACCACTTTTTTTGGCTTTTACTGCCTCCTCTTCTGATCCAGCAACTCAACAAGTCAGCATTATGTTCTAGCATCGTCTAGCTGTTACCAATGAGCCAAAGACAGAGACCATAGTTGACCTGTGACTCTACATTGTAGAAAAAGATGGTTGTTGATCTCATTTGTCTCATTGCATAAGGAACACCTTGGTACTAGTTGTACACCTTTCCTCTACAGTACCTCCTACCTCCTGAGTCAGACAAGCCCTCTTAGCTACCAGCCATACAACACATTTGATCTTGGTTGGTGCTTGGCTTGTCCATACATATTTCCATCTAGCCAATCTGAGGCCTTGTTGAGTTCCTATTTCCTTCTTCTTCTTTTTTTTTTAATAATGGTAAATGTACTTCTATATATCCACAGGTATACTACAACCAAAGTGTAGTACCCATTCAAAAGTATTACAACTTACAACTTGTAATTCAGTTCTGTACCTTGCAAAATGTTCAAAACATCACAAATATCTTCTATTTGAGCTTGTAGTTTTTGCTCACACCAAAAACAAAAAAGGCCTAAACAATTCATCTTAAGATTCTGAATGTTGTTCTGAGTCCCCTCAAAGCACCTTTTGTTCCTCTTAATCCAAATTGACCACCAAATGCATGCTGGGACGATCTTCCATTTTTCTTCCATCTTGCTCACATTACCATCCATATTCCAGCATCTTAGAACGTCTGTAATGCTTCCAGGTTTCACCCAACTAATCCCTTTCAAACAGATGAACATCCTCCAAAGCTGGTTTGTCCATTGGCAGTGCAAAAAAAATGGTTGATTGTCTCAGCTTGTTCCCCACATAAAAAACAGCCAGCGGTTAGTTGGTGACCCCTTTTGTTCAGATTATCATGAGTTTTCTTAGGCCAAAAGCCAGATGAAACAGTTAACTTTGTAGGGAATTTTTGGTTTCCATATCATCTTCCAAGGCCAATCTCTTGTATGCAGATTTGACAGAAAAAATTCTCTTACTGTTTCTGTTTCATTCTTATAGAGCTTGTTAACTGTGAATCTTCCATCCTCAAGAGTGTACCCACGAGATTTTGTCTGGCCTTGCAACAAAACCTTTAAACTCATTGATTACATGTAACAACTGTGCCACCCTATCTATTTCCCAGTCATTGAAATGTCTCCTGAAAGATATATCCCAACCATTTTTCCAACTCTAAGCTAAAGTGATATCTGGATTGCTACATAAAGAAAATAACTCAGGGAATTTTGCATTAATGCCTCATGTCTTACCCAAACATCTTTCCAGAATAGTATTTTAGCTCCATTTCCTATTCTGAGATTGATGTTTCCTGCTAGTTTGGTTCAGAAGGATCTTATTGTTTCCAACAGACTTCAGAGACAGCTTCCAGGATCACAAGTATCACTCTGATATATCTAATCTGGTCTTCTTTTGCCTCGCAGCACAGTGTCACCAACATACAACAACTGGCAAATCTCCATGCTCACACATGTCCTGCTACTAACTTCAAATCCTCTTATCCATGTGTATTGAGTAGCTATCCTCAGCATGCTATTCAGCCCCTCCATGACCAATATGAATAGGAAAGGGGAGAGATGATCACCCTGTCTCAAGCCCCTTTTGCCTCGCAAAAGACTACGGTGTCATCAGCATACAACAATTGGCAAATCTCCATACTCACACCTGCCCTACTACTAACTTCAAATCCCCTCATCCGTCTGTATTGAGTAGCTATCCACAGCATGCTATTCAGCCCCTCCATGACCAGTATGAATAGGAAAGGAGAGAGAGGATCACCCCGTCTCAAGCCCCTTTCAGACAAAAAACAACCCACCGGTTCTCCATTCTGGTGAATGGAGAACCCGACGGTTTTAATACAAAAACCTATCCATTTTAACCATCTGTCTCCAAACCCCATTTGTCTTAAAATGTTAAGAAGGAACCCCTAATTTACAAGGTCATATACTTTTTCCAAATCAAGTTTGCACATGATGCCTGCTTTCTCTCCTCTTAATCTTGTGTCCACACATTCACTGGCTATGAATGCAGCATCCATCCATGTTTTGTCTGCCCTTAATAAATGTCATCTAGTGTTTGTTTACCACGTGTGTTTGAGCCTTTCAGCCAACACTTTAGCTATGATTTTGTACATCCCACTAATTAGACTTATTCGTCTGAAGTCCCTTAGTGATGTAGCTCCACTCTTCTTTGGGATAAGTGCCACATAAGTGGCATTCACTCTTTTTCAAAAACTTGGAACTCATGGAAATGCTTTATAGTGTTCAAGATGTCTTCTTTCAAGACACTCCAAAATTCTTTAAAGAAGCTCATTAAGAATCCATCAGGTCCTGGTGCCTTGTCCCTAGCACAAAGATTGATGCCTTTTGAGACTTCTTCCTCATCAAACTGTCTCTGCAGCTAGATTTGTTCCACCCAGTTAGAGTTGTGAAGTCTTGTAAGTTTAGATTAGGTCTCCATGTCTCTGTCTCTTAGTAGAGATTCTGTTAGTAGTCTTATATTTTAATCTTGATAACTTCTGGATCAGTGATATATGTCCCTTCCTGTTCAATTTCGCCAATGGTGTTGCATCTCTTATGTGTTGTGGCCATTCTGTGAACACATTTGGTGTTCTTATCTCCATTTTTCAACCATTGGATCCTAGACCTCTGTCTGCATGCTATCTCCTCATTCTTGACCACCTCCTCAAACTCCATTGCCAAATGAACCTTCTGAAGTAATTCATCAATCGTGAGTGCTTTTTGATCTATGATATTTTCTAATTCTGTAATTTGGTTCAGGATGTCCTCCCTCCTTAATTTGGTCCACGATGTCCTCCATCCTTTGTCTCCAGTTATTCTTGTTTTCCCTCCCCATTCTTTTACTTACCCTTTTAGGAGTTTTATTTTGGTAGTCAAGATGTATGCTGGCTCCGAGTTACATTGAAAGAGGTCCACCATTCTTTTACCCTCTCTTGAAACCATCCACTCCCAACCACTATAGTTAAAATTTAAAATATGACTTATTGAAATCCATATCTCCACATGTAAGCAAGATGGGGTTGTGGTCTGCTCCCAGTTTTGGCATCACTGATTCTTTGAAATCCATATCTCCACATGTAAGCAAGATGGGGTTGTGGTCTGCTCCCAGGCTTTCCCTTTAAGTGACAAGGGGGGTGAGGTCGACAGGGAACTTATCTAGAGGAATTCATTTTTCTACTGAAAGCTCCAATGGCAGTGGGGCACAATTGAGATAATTTCGACGTTAGGTGAATTCTTTGCATCTATCAATCAAATGAATGCGAAAATTCTCTCACCGAGTTTTGCTTCTCTAGAGAAGATGAGAGGCTAAAAATGAAAGTGTTCTTCTATCTATCAACCATTTCATTATGGAACTTTCTCCCCGAGCTGCGGAACGAGGGCTTCTTCTTCTACTCCCTTCCCGGAAGATAGAGGGAGTGGGACGGACCTTGCTCTTAAGGGTCGAAAAAAGACCTGGCTTGCGGCAGAATTTCCAAATCTATTTAGTATGGAGATGTTGGCGAAATTGGAAATCTTTATTGGACCGTGATGGCCAGCTAAAACTTAACGGGGTTGAAGCATCTTCTTGGAATCACTAAGGAAGTAGGAAAGGATCCAGGGTTGCCTGAGGCCCTGAGAGCCAGGATGCTTGCTCTTGAAGATGAAGTAACATGGTCATGGGCCAATATCTCGGTGCTGTTGAAGGTATGAATGCTTCTCCCAGTGGAGAGTAGAGGAATCTATCTATTCTGAAAGCACTCTCATGATTTTCACTCCTCCAAGTGTAAGACCCTCCAAATAAAGAAGGGTCTACAAGCTCCATGTCATTGATCCATTCTGAAAACTCGGTCATTGCCCCATTGATTCTTTGGCAGTTGGTTCTCACCTCTGGATATCTGGTGATGTTGAAATCCCCACATACTACACATGGTCCCTCAAAAAGACTTTAATGGCTGTCAATTCCCACCAAAGTTCCCTCCTTTCCCCTCAATCACAGTCTGCATAATTGCACTTAAATGCCATGTTGAAATCCCCACATACTACCCATGGTCCCTCAAAAAGACTTCTAATGGCTGTCAATTACCACCAAAGTTCCCTCCTTTCCCCTCAATCACAGTCCGCATAAATTGTACTTAAATGCCATGTCATTTCTTGTTCTATCCCTCAAATCTACAAGTAAGCATTTGATTTCCACTGCCTACCATTTTCCCCTTCCAAACTCTTTTGTCCCATAGCACTACTACCCCCCCCCCCCCACTCCTTCCATTAGCTTCTACATGAGCTTCTCCCAACCATCTGTTGTTCCAGATTTGTTGGAAAAGATTTGAGTCATTCCTTGTTAACTTAGTTTCGACCAACACATTCATGTCAGCCCCCCATTGAAGCAACAAATTTCTTACAATTGCTCTTTTGAACGCCCCATTTAACCCCCTAACATTCCAAGATAAAAATTTCATCTTCATGACCAACCCTCATGTGAAAATCTCCCTCTTGTTCTTGGCTCCCCTTCTTTGAATTTCATATGGAAAGCTAAATTCCTAATTTCTTTAGGAATTAAAGCTTTTATGTTAACCTGCTTCTCATTCCCCTTTTTGTTTTGTTCCATTCTTCTCCTTTGATCAATCCTTAACATCAATTCATATGCTATGTCTTCGCACCCGTGGAAAGCTGCACCAATTTTTTTCCCTAATTTAATGACATTTGAATGTATCCACCATGTCGCTTTCTCCTTCGCTTCTTCCTCACTGATCGACTCGTCCAATGGCTCTATTTCATTGTGATACATCATCTGCTTAGTGTAATTCTCATGTGTTTCTTCTCCTTCCGAGGGTTCAATTTCCATGGAACTACTTCCAACTATGTTCTTTTCCCCTTGAACAATCAGTCTTTCCACGCACTGCATTACTCTTCCTTCTTTCTACTTTTCCGTTAAGATTCTGATGGACTCCAGTTCATCAGCAATGACGAGGAGATCCTGATTTTGGCCCGTCTTCTTTGGGTGAATATGGATATTACCTATGAAAGGCTCAGCTATATTAGTTATTGCGGGCTTTGGTGATTTGGGCTTACCCGTGGACCTTTCTGAATGTCGTAATGTTATCGTGCCTAATGAAATGTCGTAATGCCTATGCCTCGAGTCTGTATGTTATTTTTTAAAATTGCTTTGTTATGACTTATTTTAGCCAGGGTCTTACGGAAATAGTCTCTCTACCTCCATGAGGTAGGAGTAAGGTCTGTGTTCACCCAAGGAGAAAATGATCAAAATGCTCCTTAATATATGGGGTGTGGATTATTTTGATCCTTCACATATACCATTTGATTGAAATAGTCCTTCATGCATACAATATGTTATCATTTTGGTCCTAAACTCTAACTCTATCAGAAAAACTAACGGTTTCTCTTTTCTCCATCTCTCTGCTTCATTATCATTGAAACCAAGCTGCCATATGATTTAACAATGGAAAATATCTGGTATCATTTTCTTCTCAATCTTTTCTATCTTTCTCTTCTCCCTTCTTCCGGAATTCTGATCCACTTCTCATCTCTCCTCTGCAGATCTGATGATGTCTACAGAGTATTGCCTAGTTTAGTTAGCTTAGTTCATCGCAGTTAATTTTCCTCTTGCAATCACATCCATTTTAGTATATATAAATCAAACTGTCGCAAAATTTGAATTCCTTTTCCTTGAAACTCGATACATGACTGCAAGTGTGTATAGAGTTTGAGGAAGAAAACAAAAGAGTTCAATCTTGTTTGGACAAAAACAGAGGATGAAGGTTTTCATGATCAATTAATTTAAAATTAATATGGACTAAAATTAATTTTGTCGTTCTAATAAATTTTATGTTCTGGTTTTATCATTTATCAGAGAATTTCCTACTTGTGTACTAGTTCATCTTCTTCAGCGTAGTGGTTAGAGAGTGACGACGGAAAGGCTTGGTCCTTCATCATTAACTTCTGACACTCTGCTGCCGTCACGACAGAGAAGTCGTCCCTGCCGCCGACGATACCATATGCAAGGTATAACTTCAATCATGTTGACCTAATTCTGGAGATTCGAAAGATAGAGAGACGACGATTTAGAAAGAGTTAGGGCTTAGAACATGTTCCTCCTTCAAGTATATTTTGAGCTTTATCACACAGCAGTTTAGTTTTAATGGACGATATAGTAGAGAGGGGAGGTAGGAGGAAGTAGGGAGATGAGAGAGAAAAGGAGGAAAGTTACTTTCTTAACAGAGTTAGGGTATAGGACCAAAATGAACACATATTACATACATCAAGGACAATTTCAATTAAGTAGTATATATGAAGGATCAAATAATTCAAACCCCATACATTAAGGACCATTTTGATCATTTTCTCTACACCCTACCCTACCTCCCCAAGCCCCACCTAGTGGGATTACACCGAGTTTGTTGTTGTTTTGTTGCAAGGCATGTAATGCATTCTTCACTAAAAAATCCCTTTACCGGAGAGATACAGAAACAATTTAGTCAACACATCAATGGTGGTCCATTTATTTTATCAGGAGCAGTCTATGATAGAGAAATATGGAACATACAGAACTCAAAGTTGATAACTTTACGTACTCTTTTATTTCTTCATAAGTTTTCTGCTTCAGTCTTGGTGTGAATTCTGCCCAGTCATAGTCTCCAACTCCAAACCTGTAAAGAAGATAGATTATTTCAACACTCTCATGCATTAACAACAAAGAAATAACACAGGAAAAAATGCAGAGAAATAACACAGAACGGAAAGGAAGATAGCCAGATGATACCTCATTAAAACTTTGACAAATGCGGCCCTCTGGCTTTGATTAAACCCTAGTACTCTAAATGATTTTCCTTCTCCTTCCATCAAAGGAAGTGGCATGGAAGAGTCCACTGCCAGAATGAAGAACTTTTTTTTAGATACTATCAAGTATCCTAGTTGAAATGTGAAATTAAATCAAGAGTTCATATTTCACCACGAGATCGCTTTCTGTAAGGCCTTCTCACAACTGGCGCTCCGGGTAAAGCTGTCTCACCATCACTCAAATCCGCTTCATAGTTATCATCCTCGCCATCAGAGGTCACCTCTTCCAAACCAGCAAGATCATCGTCTTCAACAGACACCATCTGGGAGGAGAATGAAGAGATAGTCATGACAACAGTAGAACATAGGGTATCCTTGTAAATACAGTTTCAGTGCAACCTTTGCATTGTTTGATTCATTATAGAAATAGATACAGTAACCAGTTCCATAGAAAAAGGTAGGTAACTACTTGTGAGGGTTGAGCATATTTAAAGTAAACACTAAAAATATACTCCCTCAATCCCAAATTATGTGGCATCTTTCGGATTTCGAGAGTTAATGTGTTCCCTTTGACTGCCAATCTTTTATATGCCTTTTAAATATTCTGAATTGTTAATTATCATGACTTAAGTACTTCTTATGTAGTTTCAAATATATTAAGTTTCTTGTAGTTTCAAATATATTAAGTTTATTTTTTTTTTTAAAAACAAAATACTTGAAGATTCTATATCCGAATACACAGACAAAATTAAGAAACTTGACCCTTGAAATCCAAAACTGTGTCACATAAATTGAGACGAAAGGAATAAGTACAGACGGTAAATTGAAAGAATGCCTAGATTAATATGTACAAACAATGTAGAGTTTAATGCCCAGCCAATTCATTCAACAGAAGAAAAATTAAATAAATGAAAGACCCATGTGAATGGCATTCCACACCTGTTTACGACTTCTCTTTCCCTTGCCCATACCATTGAATTCTTCGACTTTATGCATTTCATATCTATCTCGTAACAATTCTTCCCAGTAGGTTGCTCTCTCAGAATTGAGTACTGTTGCTTTGTTTTCCAAGGGAGGAGTTGGGATATCTTCTTCTGGTGTTGCTTCTGCTTCTTCTATATACTCAAAATTAGCTACCTAAAACATTCAGAAGCTTTTAGCTTGTCCTAGATCAGCTAACCAAATACAAAGCTGAAATGCACCAAAAGATAAGCTAAAATATGAAAGAACTTTAGGAGGACGATACTTTCACAATTAAACCGATATATAATCATAAAAACTTTCTTCACATATCCCCTTTTCTTCGTTGGGAAAAAAACTTTGAAACAACTTCGACTAGATAAGGCCTGTAGAACAAATGCAAGTTGCAACTAAAAGGCTATGCAGCATATGAATTCCTTATTCTTGCTGAAAAACCTTAGAGAAGACCAGTCAAAGCATTTCTTGCTTAGGAAGTACTTAATCAATTAGACAGGGTAATGGCAAGAATCAAGTATATTACATAACCAGTGATACCTTTACACATGAGAACATTTCTAGTATGAAGCTCTGGATTCTAAGTACAGAAATATCAAGCTCACACTTTCCTGGTGTTATTGTTAAATAAATTGTCTATGGTCCTTCATGTGTTCATTACAGGGGGAATAAAAAGGAAACAAAATAGTATTCAAGGCGCAAACAAGTTAGAGGTACATGGTTAATATGGTTTTTGACAAAAGATCTTCATATTCCGCCCCATCCACTCCCCAATATTCATAAAGTTCCTCCTCTTATTAGTGTTGGTATCTTGCGATTAATTCTTGTATACCATCTATTCCTTCAACCTTAATCATTAAATTAGTCTTTTACATATTTTTTTTATGAGGTGAGAGAATTTTCATTAAATTATAAATTTACTGAATTAAATATAAGAACCCATTGATTTATTAACAAGGTGACATGTTCATAATATGTCGTAGTACATAAATGGAAATGATATTTTCTTGTATGCGATTTTAAATTGAATAAATACCACCCCACAAATGCAAGCGGCGAAGTAATGAGTAGAATTAAGTACATTAACTTAAGACATGACAATCATACTACAGTAGAAGTGCATTCCACATCAAACAGTACCTATGCAAATTTAAGGGAATTTTATTAATCTTTAATTAGTATATTGTAAAGATATGACACTTGGGCCTAACTCAACCCCAAAAGCTAGCTCATGAAGGGAGGTTTGTCCAAGTCCATATAAGGAAACCAAATTCGATCCCTTTACCGATGTGAGACTTCTTAACACTCCCCCGTACGCCCAGACTTCAACTGGAGCGTGAACACTTCTAAATGGGGGGCCAACATTGGTGAACAACAAACTGGGATGGGCCTGTAAAAATATGACACCTGGCCTAACTCAAACCAGGGAGGTTTGTCCAAGTCCACATAAGGAGACCAAAATTTCATTCCTTTACCGATGTGAGACTTCTAAAATATACCACTTTAGAAGACCAATTATATGTATTCTATTCCTCCATTTTACGTCAAGTGCAAGTACAGCTTAATATTTGAACAGATTCAACTTAAGCACTGAGAAAGTGTAAGGCCTTGTATATTTTTGTTAGAATAGAATAGGTATACACAATCCTACACATAATAGGAATACTTTAGTCTCCTATTTGGTAAGTTATTGTATTATAGTGTCTATAAATAGGGTTCTCTATGTAATAATTAAAACAACAATTCAATAATATTCAATATTTCTCACTATTTCAAAACCTAATTATGGTTAACCTTGAGCTTAGTGACGTGTCTAAATGATCTTAAATGTGTTAACGAGGGCACATGACGTAGGTGAGGTGCTTAAAACACGAATCTAGAGGTTTGAAATGAGTTGGAAATCGCAGCGAATTAGTGTTGAGGCTTAAAAGTGGTGAAATGTTGTCAAGCAATGCATAACCAACTGTTAAGTCTACCTAGTGTTACTCCCGCATTGTGAGGAGACCAGCCCCAGTCCCCAGGGGTTCTGCGAGAAAAACCCTACGCTGCGAGAACGGGAGATGATCCTGACTGATGGCACACACAATGGGCTCGTGCTGTGCAGGTGCCGTGCATCCTCCCGCACTATAAATAGCTCTATCTGCCCCAACGGAAGGTATGGAGGGACAAAATATGTCCTAAGGAATGGAAGTGTATAGCGATTATCCCCAACTCCTTATTAGATAGATGTTGGGAGAAGACAGGTAACACAATCCATTGGCACTGCAAAATCACCTTCCAATTATAAAAATGTTATAGAGATATACCTTGAAGGCCTTCAAAAATGAATCCTCTTCTTCATCGTCCACGACAGCATCCTCATCTACAACTTGATCGCGATTGAGCAATCTGAGAAAACAAAACAAGAGAAACATCACTGCATTCATGTGAAATAAACTAATACCAACCCTGAAGAGAACTAAAGCAAAGGAGGAGAAAGTGAACCTGACATAAAGAAAACTCACCTATCTATTGCAGCAGCATCGTAATGTATTTGACGCAATTTTCCAGCCTCATCATTCTCATCAGCAAATAACTCTTTTGACCCATACCTTATAATATCATCCAGTTCTTCCTGAATTAAGATTGTAATGAGCCACCTTTTCATCGTACAACAGTCAATAATGATGACCGTCCACATAATGCTTTCAGTGTTGACCAATTGTAAGGTGTTTGGGGGAATATAGTCCTTGAGTCTAGATGTCTACTAATCCATTTGGTTGGAGTGGATATCTAACCATTAGCTTGAGGACAATGACCTCAGAATTTAGATTATCTCTAAACATAAGCTTTTTTTACCTGTATAAAATCTAGTAGCTCACATTTAGTCTTAAGCTCAAAGATTGTGAATTAGTTACCTGGTTGATATTTTGTGCTTTAAGCCTTCCAACAACTAGATGCTCCAAAACCATTTTCTTCTTAGTCATTTGCATCATTCTTTCCTCAATGGTTCCTCTTAATATGAGTCGAAAAATCATTACCTGCAATAGCAAATATAAAAAAACTATCAAAACTTTCGATACAGGTCAAGAAATCAATGTCAACATGACCACCTCTTCTTTTGCCATAGAAGCGAGGCTAATGAGTATCAATATTTTTCCTTAGGACCAGCACCAGAAGGGAGGAAATTGTAACCTTATTTGTTTGTCCAAGCCGATGAGCTCTAGCCATTGCTTGTAGGTCAGCATGGGGATTCCAATCACTGAAAGATACGCTTAAAAGATAAGCAAGAGGAATCGCAGCACATAGAAAAGAAAATTGCAAAGAAGTTTCTTTCTTTCCCTCTTCTCTAGATTTGAGACAGAACGCCTAAAGGGGGAACCAGAATTGGATAATACATTTTTACATTTCATACCGTATTGTTGAAGTGTTTGACCATCTCATTTAAAAGCTTACATTATTAGATAGAATACATTTTTATTTACTTAATACAGTGTTGTCAATGATGGAGAACTCTAGATAAGTACACATGTAATTCAAGAAAAAAAGTAACAAGTTCACTCATAATACTTTTTTTAAACACTAATACACTTTTTGTCAATTATATTTGTTGTTCAGTACTGCTTTATTCAAGATAGAACTCGCGTGCACCTTCATGCCTTACCTTAACAGAATCGAGCCAGGATTTTAGCCCTTTCAAGTTAATGGGCTCTAAATTTATACTTTGTTGGGAAACTTACATAAATATACTATATTAAAAAAATATTTACCATTTATAGCAATAACAAATTTTTTTCACTTGATCATTTTTAATACATTTATAATACAATTTTAATTCATATTACAAAGAACAATTTATTATTACAAGTTTTATTGATGGATAATACATTTATCATACATTTTAATACACTTATAATACAATGTGTCAATTTCTTACCAAACAAGCATAATATTGTTAAAAAACACAGTTATAGTACATATATATATAGTACATATATATGCATATATAATTCACTTTTAATACACATAATTCACTTTTAATACATATTGCAGATTTTATATTGCATACATAATTCACTTTTAATACATATTGCAGATTTAACATAGTATTGTTATGTATTGCTATAAATGGTAATAAAAAAAAATCGTTAAAATTGGTAATTATTTATTAAAAGGTACCCATTCAAGTAAGTTTTCCTTTTTTATACATATAAAATGATTTTTTTAAGACAAATATAGTGTTTGAACCAATGTTATAGGGTTTGGCTGAACCCATGCCTTGGTCTCTAGCTCCGTCCCTAACTACACTTAAGAGAGGCGAAGGCCTCCCTAAAGCTTCTGCACTTAAACGTCTTTGACAATGCTAACTTAATTATGTCTTCAGATGTCCCCTCATGTGTCGGTCTAATTCTTTTTCATAGTCAAGCATGCGGAAATTCATTATGATAATTGGAGGCGGTGAGACTCAAATTCAAAACCCTTGTCAGCTTTGATACCATGATAAAAATGGACACCAGATATAACTCAACACAAAAAGTTCGCTCATGAAATAAGGATTGTCAGGACCACATATAAGGATTGTCAGGACCATATAAGGAGACCAAGTCCCCCATCCACTACCGATCGGGGAATCTAACAAACATACTCATCCTACTTCTTGGTGTAACCAAGTTGACCCTCATATATATTGTACATATTCAGGTTGGCAAGCCTGAGCGTTCAGAGTATTAGATTGCACACCGGTAGTGAATGGAGGACTTGGTCGCCTTACATGGTCTTGCGCAATCCACACCTCATGAGATAGTTTTTATGGTACAGTTAGGTACAATGTCCATTTCCTATCACTTATTCCATGCTAGAAACTTACCATATACACCTAAGGATAACAAATATTGTTGAAATAGCACAGATAATCTAAAATCACAATTCTATCGTGAAAGAGCAAACATAGAACGAACTGAGAAGGGTTTTTTCTCTATTAAGCCAACACATAGCAACATGCAAGGCTTAAAGGGCCAAGAAAATGCCTAGATTTGAGTGTAACCTTTGTCTTGATAATAAACCAGAGTAGAGGATAACTTTGAAAAGATGGTGAATGAAGAAGGTATCTGCCAACAGAATTTATTGAAAGAATCTAGGATTAAACAACAACCACTGTATAGTATACCTGTCAATACATAGAATGTTACCATTATTAAATAAAATAATACAGCATCTTCATGATACCAACAACAACATACCCAATATAATCTCACAAGTGGCATCTTAGGAGGGTAGAGTCTAGTGCATACGCAGACCTTACCCCTACCTCGGGAAGTAGATGCATCTTTTTGATACCATCTATGAAATTCTGGTTCCAATAATGAACTTATTTATTTTTTGTTTTGATGAAGCAAGAGAACTTGATAGCATCTATGAGATTCTCTTACTTCATCAAAACAAAAAAATTATACCATAAAAAGAAATTGAAAAAATTATAGTTGATGGAAATATGACAGTGAAAAGCTGAACGTGAGGTATTCTCACTTGCAACAAGAATTGTACATGTGGTCGATGAGACAGATACCTACTCTCAATGGTGCGGTTTTAGTAGATTCCAGAATATCAAAGGTGTAAATTAAGTTATCATTTGGAGGAGGAAGTCTATGAGCCAAGGATAACCACAAGGCAGTTTTTATTGCTTTATTCCTGAAAATGGAAGAGTTCTAAATATCAAAGACTGTGACCTATTAGCTTTGATGGATGCTTTTATAAACACATTGCCAAGGTCATCAATGACATATGACACAAAAATGCTTTCGGTGAAGGAGGAAATTCTCGATGTTTTCAAAGGGAAAATTAGTGTATTGACTGAAGATGTGTGGAAATGAAATATTAGGCTTAGACGGTAGTCTTTACAACATTGTGGCCTAGATGATTGATCAATGCTATGCTTCCATTTTGAAACAGCAAAGTATTGTATTGATCCAAGAATTACAGGAATCTCTCAAAGTGCTATGAAAGTTGAGACCAGAAGCCATATGGATAGAGAGAGAGAGAGAGAGAGAGGATTCTTGAATATAACAAGTATCATCTATTTTTTGATAAGGTATTCTCGAATATAATATTACCTGTCATAAATAATTACTGTGTCAGCAGTCGCAAGATTAATTCCTAAACCTCCAGCCCTAGTGGATAGAAGGAAGCAGAATCTTGAAGAATTCTTTGCATTAAATCTGTCAATTCGGATTTGTCGTTCTGCCCCAGGAACTTTTCCATCAATCCGTTCGTAATGCCATTTCTAAAAACATTAACAGGTAAAAATGCATCAAATTTTGAGATAATAAAGATGAATACCCAATCAGGTTTAAAATAATATAATGAACTAGTATCTTTACCTTATAGGTACAGTAGTCTTCTAGCAAGTCGAGCATATGCTGAAATTGCGAATATATAAGAACTCTGTGACCTTGGTCTTTAAGCTTAACCATCATCTTGTCTAGAAGTTGTAATTTGCCAGAAGATTCCAGCAGCTGTCTGCCAAATCAAAATGATCCACAGTGCAGATAAGATAGGGTAGTTGAAAGAACTCAAGAATGAACATTTTTCTACTTAAAAAAAAGCTCTAAGCACACCCTTCTTGCAGGCAGGATCATCAACGATCTTACTAGCCAACATTAGTGCTTAGGCAATTCATAAAACTCCAGTCTCCTAAAAGAACTTTCTCACTTTAGGCCCTAATGATCATATGAAACTCCTTTGACCACAATTTCCAGATAAAAACAAAAGATTCTGTCTAAATCAAATGGTAGCATTAAAAAAAATGAAGAATCGTGCTAAACATTTTCTTCTAGGGAAATTTATCACTTTTATGTGGAGACATTAAAAGAAAAGTTGAAAAGGGAGCAACATGTCGATATTGCGGACTCTTCAAAAATATTGTTGGGTGAGTGTTGGATCCTCCCAAAGTAGTGCATTTTTTGAGGATCCAACACTGGTGCAACAATTGCGGAATCCAAGCAACATAGCAAAACGCTACTTATTTAACAAGACATCGCTCTGACACCATCAGGAAAGGAAGAAGAGAACCACTCTCACTTAACATATCGCCCCTCCATCCAACATTAATGGCCCTAATCAGAGTAGCACCACTACCACCTTCCCTTAGCCTCATAGCCCTTATCATCTTCTCACAACAGCCAACCCCTATCCTTTTCCCTGAACAACTTCTCCCCTTCTCATTGGCTTGGTCACAGCCCTCATTAACACACCTATTCGACCCACAATATGCTGTTCTTCTACCTGCTATAGTTGCTGACAATGTTTCCTGATTTTATTAGTGAAAAGATGGGAAAACCACCCACCTTTCTCTGCCTCCATCCCAGTCACAGGTAACAACAACCCCACCCGAATTGTACCCCAGATTCCCTTCATAAATCATGCATCTCATATTCCACCCCTACCAGAGATGGTGGCCCCTTCACCCTCTGCATGCTATATTCCTTCATTAACAAAAGAAAAAGATAAGACTTCAACATACCTTCTTAATTATTTCGCCGAATCCGACTCCGGATTCGCATCCGTCTCGGATACCCACACCCGAGTCCGAGCAACTTAGCTTCTCATTGGCTTGGTCACAGCCCTCATTAACACACCTATTCGACCCACAATATGCTGTTCTTCTACCTGCTATAGTTGCTGACAATGTTTCCTGATTTTATTAGTGAAAAGATGGGAAACCACCCACCTTTCTCTGCCTCCATCCCAGTCACAGGTAACAACAACCCCCACCCGAATTGTACCCCAGATTCCCTTCATAAATCATGCATCTCATATTCCACCCCTACCAGAGATGGTGGCCCCTTCACCCTCTGCATGCTATATTCCTTCATTAACAAAAGAAAAAGATAAGACTTCAAACATACCTTCTTAATTATTTTTTAGTTTATTCTTTCTATAAGGTAAGTACAGATATCCAATTTGTAACACCTTTTCTAGATATTCATTAACAACTGACCATGAAGCTCTGTTTTTGGAAACTTAAAAGGCTGGAACTAACACCAGAATAATGGGGCCGCTTACAGTTTAGCTAAAAACCAGAGGGGCCACAAGATCCTCTATAAAATTACAAAAAAAACTTAATTTTCTGCAGGCAAGAAATCAATGAAATTGATTATAAGATTAGAAGTGTACTTGGTAAACTCGTTAGTATCCTCTGGTTCAACTCCTTCTAACATAAATGGATGACAGCAGAGCTTGCGCAGTTCCATAACCACATTTATGAGGGAAATCTGATAGGCAAGTATCAACCAAGGTCAGAATTCCTGTTACAGAACAATAAGCATATATCAAACAAGAAGAAGCTGGAGCACCTGAGCACCTCCCTTGCGAGCCAGTATCTGGAAGTTACGTGTCAAAATTGCTTTGTAATATTCTTTCTGCTTGCTACTCAAATCCACTCGCAAAATGAGCTCCTTTTTTGGAGGCAGATCCTTCATGACATCTTTCTTGACCCCTGCAGCCAACAAAACACACTTACACCAAAACTCAAGAGTTCCGCATAAAGATGAACACAATCATGTTTCTTGAAGCACTGCCCTAGCCCATAACTATAAGCTTCACTCTGGAACTGTAAGTACATGTAATTTGAAAGATGTACATAAGTTTCAGAAACTTAATCCATTTGACCCGGTACAGCATTGTACTCTGTACGTATGAGTTACACAGGAATAAGCATGCATCTGGGGCTTCTGGAGAACGATTACAGTCATCTAATGATGTTGTAGTTGATTTGAGAGGAGGACAACAAGAAGAATTTCCAACAACAAATGATAGTAAGGAGAACTTGGCATCTACTTCTTGCTTGTTTGACCACCCATCCTCAAAGGTGTACAAGATAACGTATTTAATAGAAAGACGAACAATACAAATAAGTTTAATATGATATAACTATGGCATCTGTAATGCGGTTAGCAAAGGCTTGCTTAACAGAGACTGACAATTTAGGAATCAAACAAAGATGTATGAGTAGCATATTGAAACACCCTGATAATGCCTACTTCCACAAATCAATGTAAACAATAAACTACTTATACATCTACTGACAAATCACGGAAAAAAAAGCTTGAGATTTGTACTTCTCAGCAGATGGGGTGCCAGCATTTTATGAAGTCTTGAAATCTGTTCTTCCTGACTAATATCCTCAAATTCCTGTTGGAATTCCTCCAAGCTTCCAAACTACAATCAAGTTCAATATAAAAATTTCACATCATAACAGATCAACACGTAAATTGGTTAGAGACAAATGCTTCTAAAAATCTGTGGTAGCACTAACCTTCCCAGCATCAAGGAAGTGCATAAGCATGAAAAGTTCATCCAGATTGTTCTGAAAGATGAGGAGAAAAGGAGTGTCATAACTAATAGGTTTGCAAATCACTGTTAGTGGCAGATAACAGATGATGGTGATGAGATGACAATAGACGATACTCATGTTAATAACAATTATTATTAATATCATAATAATTAGTTCTACAGCTAGTACTAGTATTATTATTATCAGTACAACTACGACTACTATCATTGGCACTAACATCATTATTACTACAATCCTAATCATCCTGTTTTTATTGTTGTTGTAACAATATTAATATGAGAAGTGATGTAGGTGATTTAAATGTTTTAGATAAATGACTAAATTCTACATTCCAATTATCAGAAAACCCTGAAAGGATGATAAATGACAATATTAATTTTTTTTTATACAGGTAAAATTAATAAATGACTGTATTCTCTTTGGAGAGAAACAAAAGACCAAGTGACCCTCCTTAGCAACAAGCTATGATTGAGATGTTTGCTTTTCACTTTACTGATACTTGGGAGCATCTTCAGCTACCTTGGCATATGGGAAGTTAATGTTGGACATTCTATGAAGGGCATTTAAAGTCAAATTTGGGGTGCTTCTGTTAAAGAATGTCAAAAGTCCCACATCGGTGGTTAATGAGATGGGTGGACTCCTTATAAGGCTTGGGCAATCCTCCTCCCTTTGAGCTAGCTTTTGGGGTGTAAGTCAGGCCTAAGACCTAATTTCACATGGTATTAGAGCAGGACCCGTCTCAACCAATGTTGAGATCCCCAAAAATCAAAAATGCCCACGCACCAGATGTTAAGCACTGGGCCTGAGGTGGGGTGTTAAATAATGACAAAAGTCTCACATCGGTGGTTAATGAGATGGGTGGACTTCTTATAAGGCTTGGGCAATCCTCATCCCTTTAAGCTAGCTTTTGGGGTGTGAGTTAGGCCTAAGACCTAACTTCACATGTTAAATAATGACAAAAGTCCACTCATGTACCATACATGTGCATTGTACTTCCTAGTACAAAAATATTCGGCCACCTCGTCCTTTGTCCTCCATCTTTACAAGGTTCTTGTTGTCATTGGAACCTTCATTAGGATAAAACATATCCACTCCATCACTTTCATACGAAGTGTTATTCTTGCCATCATGTTTCTGCTTCTCTCTACCCAGTCGAACCAAACTTCCTGGCCAGAGGTCCATAGGGTGATATCAAAAGATCTGAATCCAGCTGTGAACTAAACTATTTTCCGCCGTCAGGTTACAAAAGATCCTTGGAAAATCATATTTTTGGGAATCGCGGTGGGTGATAACTGTTGGTTGAGAAAGAAAAGATCTAAATCCGGTGAAAACACGCCGGAAAGAGTATTCTCCAGTCCTAAGAAGTAGGAGAGAAAATTCTTGGAAATCATCTGGGAGCATTTTCCTTGAGAGAACAATTAAAAGGAGGCAATTTCTGAACAGCTAGAATTAATTCATTTGATTCATTTCCATAACTATGTAACCGCTAACATATGATCATCATCTTATTATAGAACTTGTAAACTTCATTATCGCCTCTCCCTTCACCAATAGTGTTCCTTCTATAAATGTGCTAGGAGAATATGATTCTAGCAGTAGAATGACAAGTCAAAAATGTGAAAGACAGATGAAGAGTGACAATTAAGAGAAAGTTTGCTTTGTTTGATTGATGCAGTATAAGACTTCAAATAGTACGAGACAACACCTATATAGAATGCAAATTACAGACAAACCTGAAGAGGAGTTCCAGTCAAAAGGACACGATGTCTACTAGAGTACTGCTTCAATGAAGAAAACAACTTTGAGTCCTTGTTTTTGAGACGGTGACCTTCATCAACAATCTAAATACGAATGGCAGCGCCCTTAAGAAAAGAAAAACATAAAACAAGTAAAAACACACTTGAGAATTAAAGCAATTACCATGCACTCCCACTTTACAGGCTTCAAAGAGGCCGAGTCCATGTTGATCATTTCGTATGATGTCAGAAGGACATCAAATTTTGTTCTATCTTTCTTACTTTCACCAACTGTCTGACCAGATTTCTTTTTCTTGATCTTGTTAGAATTTTTGGGGAAGAAAAATTCATATTCCCTAATAACAGCACGAGCTTGTGCAGAACCAACGTACATAACCTACACCATCACTTCTCCTTAGAAAAAGCATATCAAGTATTCATGATAGAAATCAAAAAGAATCCAACTTACCACATTCATTTGAGGAGCCCAAGTGGCAAACTCCCGCTCCCAATTTCTCAATGTAGAAAGAGGAGCAACTACTAAATGTGGAGAGATATCCTCTTCAAAAAGAGAGGCTAGAAATGCAATACTCTGTATTGTTTTGCCTGCAAGCCTTATAATGCATCAGAAAAGAACAATTATAGAAGAAACTATATGCCGACACGAGTAGTACCACTAATTCACCTAGAAGTCACATAGAAGTAATTATTATATCAGAAACTGGTATGGAAAAAGACTAGAAACAGGGGAAGAAGAAAAATAAACTCACCAAGCCCCATCTCATCTGCAAGTATCACATGCGTTTGTTTAGACCAAGAAAAACGTAGGAAATTCAGCCCTTCAAGCTGATACGGATGCAGTGAGCCTTTATATCAACCAAAAATGAAGATCAATAGAACTCTTTCAGATGAATAGAATGATTTCTAAAAAGGAAAATCGAGGATACCTCCAGAAAGAAATTCGGGACTCCTCTCATACTGTTGAAAAAATTCCCTGGGTTTCAGTTTTAATTCAGTAGTCTCTTTAGGCACACTTTTTTGTTTACTTGAAGAAGCTTTGTCATCTCTAGACTGAACTCTATGATATCGTTCAATTTCCTGCTGAAAAGAAGAAATGTCCGATTCAAATTCCCAGTAGCACTCATCATAAGGAAGCTCCTTCCACTTAACAAGGTACTCTTTCTCTTCACCTTCTCCCCTGTAAGTACAATAGCAATTACTTAGTGTAATTAAACCTGAAACTTAGACTAAATTCCAAATAATACACCACAAATGAACTATTTAAGAAAAAAACTAAAGAAAATAGGTGTTATACGCAAATCAATTTCTGCTATCACTTGTTCTTTCAGAACCACAAAAGATGGGGAAATTTTTTAATTAGCATAAAATAACCACGAGCACCAAACATAATCTATCTTACCAACGGAGATGACTTCCTAAAAGAAACCTATGCTAGATATGTTATATGATCAGAAAAACTTGACATAGGTAACATCACTACGCCACCTCTGTTTCCACTTTCCAGAACTGATTATAGCACATTTTGGCGACTTGGTATCTCATATTCCCACAAAAGGCATCACTCATACAATATTCCATTAGCACCAAAATCATTAATGCAATAGGTGAAGTAATCTACAACTCTCTAAATTATTCTAAGCATTGACAATATACCAAGACTTTCAGTACATGGCAAAATGCAATAAGAACAATTATCACAAATACATAGTATGATTTACAGATCTACAAAAATAAGTTTCACCAAGTTAGATGAATCTTAATTCTCAAGGCTTACATACTTCTTGATAGGAGCACACTGTTCATCACTTCATCTTTTCTTTGATGAAGTAACAAAGTTTATTTAAAAGTCTCAAGGCTTACATACTTCTTGATAGGAGCACACTGTTCACCACTTCATCTTTTCTTTGATGAAGTAACAAATTTTATTTAAAAGTCTCAAGGCTTACATACTTCTTGATAGGATCACACAAAGGGCGAAAGTGTGCCCGTATACAAGAAATATACCAAAAAATAGAAAACCTTACAAAAAATGATCTTCTACAAATAGCACTAATCATCTATACATGAAGGAATCTTGTGGGTGCACCAAAAAGAAACAAGGAAATAGACTATTCCTCAAGTGTTTAAAATCTTTCACTACTCCCTCAAAAGCTCTCTTATTCCTCTCTCTCTCTCCATATGATCCACATAAGTGCAGAGGAGCAAAATCACACTCCCTGCATCTTCTCTTCCTTCTTTTAAAGGCTCAACTAAACATTGTTTCTTTCACAGTGCTCGGGATCACCCACTTAGATCTGAACCATCTCAGAATTTCCCAGTTCCCACCATAAACAAGAAACCACCTGACTATGTAAAGACGGTGATTCACATAGGAGCACATTGTTCATAGAACTCTTAACGTTCTGAAATGAGATTACTTTGTAGTTACTATTTTCGTTATGGACGTCAGCATAATTTAACAATATGACCTCTCCTTAGAATCACAGGTTGGCTTTGCAGCTGCTTATCCTTGTATTCTAGTTACTAGGTAAATTACTCCTGCTTCGCAGGGATTGAACTATGTTCATAAGCTTACATTGATCATTCGGTAATATTTGGATTTTCGATATATACACTACATTGTCAAGATCATTTTATCTTAAAGCAATTCAAAATCTTATAAGTGCTATATTTTTTTTTATATACAAAATTATGAGTCAGAGATATTTTAAGTATAAGAAAGAAGTCTAAGAAATCTCTATGGAAATAGTTGGTCAGAAGTAATGAAATTTTCTAAATTCCAAGAACTTATAAAGAATAACATTTGACGTTAAAGAAGAGACAAAAGCCTCGAACAACAACCTCTCAAGTAAAGTGGAACATCACGTCCATATAAGGACATAATAAACTAATTCAAGTGGAGGACCTTCGGCTCCTTTCTTATGACCCAAAAATTGTTAGTATCATACATCTTTTTCCTCATCGTCTCAGCATAGTCATTACTATTGCTTAGGTTTCATATCACCATCCCAACTTATTTGGAATTGAACCATAGTTATTGTAATTGTTATATTATGCAGTTACAAAAAATTAATGTAAATTATCAACCAAACTGTAGGCGACATCATTCACAACTTAATATCCTAAACCAAAATTTTTGCACATAACATATTTAAATCTCAAAGCATAATTTTCTGAGTGCTTGAACTCACAAATATCCACAAATAATAATAATAAAGACAACCTTCTTTCCTAACAATCAAGAAGAAAAACGCATGTTGCTTAACATATTTTTAAAAAATATAGTATGTCTGTCTGTATCCAAGTTTACATTTCAAAAATTTAATGAAAGAAGCCAAAAGAAAGAGTTATTACTTCTTTATCAAAAAAAAAAACTTTATCAAAAGAAAGAGTTATCACTACGGCAAAAATGATCTTTAACGACAATTAAAAATGTCCCTAGAAAAAGTCCATAGCAACATTGAATCTAATAACAATTAATTAAAGTAGATAAAGGCTCTAGCACTCTTCACTCTTCGTTACTGTGCATATTCATTGCCAATAAAAAATATTTTTGTTATAGTGTATTTTAGACATTTGTTAGTTTCAAGAAAACTGGATCTCTTATTATACCTAAAAAGAAGAGACGAAGAAATATGACAAATTAGTTAATTTGCGATAAAAGAAGTGAACTAATTCTCTCTATACTAATATTCTAGGAAGGGTACAATGACATATACAATATTTGTACCTAAGAATGAGAAATCAAAATAATATACTAAATGTGGCAAAGAAGAGAGCAATTTGTTTGGTTCTTTTAACAAACTTAAGCATTGGTTGCGTATTAGTTATCACATATTTATTGTTCTGTGCTATCAAATATAGCAAAACCCACAACAAATTTTTCAAAGAAGTATAAGAATAAAACTATATAAAGAGACAAAATAAAAGATGAATTTTGTATCATTCTCATTGGTATTTTTAACAGAGTTCAAAAACAATCATCAAAATATAAAAAAGAAATTGCAATAGACTCATGAATTTCTATAACTTACAGTAAAAGATTAAGCTTCAATAGATAGGAGGAATAAAACACACTTCATAAGAAGCTTAATTAATGTATTTAAATTCGACTCCCCCATAGCAAAAAAAACTATAAATAATAGTAGTAGAAATAAAAGTTTTGTTATTAAAAAACCAAATATAATGAATTGAACCATTTCAACAGCTTTATGAGTTGTGGACTGAGAGGTGCAAGAGTAATAATGTGACATTGCGATTAGAACCATTTTTCTTTGTTTATATGAAGAAATCTATAGGAAGGGAAGAAAGAGAAGATCGATTTTCAATTCTCCTAGCTGAAATTTTTAACAGAGTTTTAAAAAGGTCACAAAAATAGTAAAAAGAAATTGTCATTGTTACATGAATAACTATGACTTATAGTAAAAACTAATCTCCATGAAGTAGGAGGAAGAAAAATTTAAGGAATGAAACAAACTTCGTAAGAAGCATAAGTAATGTATTTTTCGACTATCCTACAATGAAAAAAACCTACAAATAATAGTGGCAGAAAATCCCTCAATTTATACTAAACAAAGTGTAGGTCACAACTCTTTTGAAAAGTTATAACCCTTGGGAAAGGTCACGACCTTACATAAAAGTCACAACTTTTCATAAAAGTCGCAACTCTTCATAAAAGTCGTAACTCTTCATAAAGTCACAACTTTTCATGAAAGGGGAATGCTAGTTTTGGTAATAGATAAATTTAAAGGGGAATCTTGTTTGTGGTGGCGCCACGTAGGCGGGCCAAGGGTTCTCTTTTATATATATATATATATATATATATATATATATATATATATATATATATATATATATGGTTTAACATACCACCATGATTGTTACCAAGGATAGTCGAGAAAAAAAATACAAGTAGGATTGTAGGAGATTACAAAGGATTGAAAATGAAAGAATCGCAGCCTGATAAACAGCATATTGACATCTCGTTTGGAGTGTATGGGATGAGAGAAATAAATAGTAAGAACAGGGTAGAAAGTGTCTTAGATCAACAGAAAGCATTAAAAGGTCCTTTTCATTTCACTTGTATTTCTCGTGTAGGAGAGAATATTGTGTTTTGTTGATAGCTTGACAAGCTTGAATAACTCGGGTTAAGTAATCTACACAATCTATAGATATATTTTTTGGCACTGACTCGATGTTTCTTAATAAAACTTTCCACAAATCAAAAGGCATTTTAACAATATGACTTCTACAAACTTAGAGCTTTAACATTCACTTCTTAAAAGTTATCATTGCCATACAGGACTGGAGAAAAAGAAATTGGCCCAAATTGGGGCCAGACTGACAGAAGAGAGAGAGCACAAAAACGAGAGTGAGGGCACAGGCTCACCTGTCGATTGAGCCATAGCATGCTCTTTAGTAGAGCCCTCACCTCCGACGGATACAGCTAGCACTAGGAGCCTAGAAAGGTATATAGGCACAGGTTCATTCAACTCAATCTAATAGCCTATCAATCCGGCTCTAACAAAGGAGAGTTTTTGCGCAGGCTCATCATTGGAGGTCGAGCTGAGACAAGAGGAAGAAGTGGGATTGATAACTTTCAAGAAACCGGTGGAAAAGAAGAATTATGTCAGACTTTCACAAACTCTAACACAAGATCCATCTATGATTGCCGGCATAACCATAAAAAGATCATTAAGAAAGTGTGAACTGTGATTAAAACAATTACAAAGTTAATTTTTGGCCATAGTTATTCGAATGTCCCACATCGGTTGAAGAAGTGGCCATTGTCTCCTTATATGATCTTGGAGCCACGAGGTTATGGGGAGATAAACTCAGACGGTTCGGTGTTTCTTGGGTAATGTCAAGATCTGTGATGGAGTTGATGATCAGTTGGAAGAGTGGAGCTAGAAGAAGGAGGCACAAGGTGAGGCATGTTACTTCTTTTGCGCTAATGTGGGTCATTTGGAAAGAGAGGAATAGGAGAAAATTTGAGGGTGTGGAGATGAGATTTTCTCAATTGAAAGGTAGTCTCCGATCCCTTATTTTCTTTTTGGTGCACCCATGTAATTCCTGTTTGTATAGACGATTGGGTGCCCTTTGGAGAAAAACAAATTATGCAGGTTTCTCCAATTTGGTATATCTCTTGTATACAGCCATGTTGGCCTTGTTATTATCAATGAAATCTTTTACTTGATAAAAAAAAATCTTCAACTCATAAATTGGCTTTAGGTTGATTCGCGTCCAACGTCCATTTTACTTTTCATGGTATCAGAGTCAGACTCATGCCCATTCTTGCATTCTTGACTTACTCAATGTTAAGTTTGTTGTTATGTTCATATGTTGCCCACAATCAGCATGTCCAGCAACCAGAGTCCTTGGGGCCTTGAACTGTTATGTGTCTCACATTTGATGAGAAAATAAATTGTTGTCTCCCTATACGTTTTTGGATAATCCTCATCCCATGAGCTATCTTTTGGTGTTGAGTTAGGCCTAATATTCATTTTCCTTGCATGGTCAGACCCATTCTTACTCTAGGTTTTCCCAATGTTTGACTCTCATATTATATAGTTCAGGCTCCAAATATCCAACCCTGCCATGCAATGGAACAAGGTCCATCGAAAGATGTTATAATCTCCAGATATGCAATTGAGGACCCATGGACTACAAAGGAAGTTAGAAGCCCTTTTGGGGTTGGTTTATGGAGAACAATCAGGAATTTGTGGCCTAAAATATGGAGAAATTCAAAAATTGATATAGGTATTGGAAGGAAGACATTCTTCTGGAATGCTGTGTGGATTGGACAACACTCTTTGAAACAGTTGCATCCTGAGATTTATAATCTGAACCAACAGAAGAAAGCAACAGTAGCAGAAGTCAAAGACAACCAAGGATGGAACCTATTTTTTAGGAGAAGGTTGAATGTCTGGGAGATAGACAAATTAGCAGATCTTTACAAGTCTTTGGAGCAGGCAGGTAACCTTGACACAAAGGAGGATAGTTTACAATGGTTGAGGGCAAACAATGGGAAGTTCACAATAAAATCAGCTTCTAGACATTTTGACAGGCCAGCTGAAATGTTATTACCATGGCCTTGGAAGATGATATGGAACATTAATGTAACCTCACAAGGTGGCCTGTTTCACCTGGTTGGTGGCTAGGGAAGCAGTACTAACTCAGGACAATCTAATGAAAAGGGGAAGACAGTTATGCTCCAGGTGTTTTTTTTTGTGAAATGGAAACAGAGACAACAAACCATCTCTTCCTCCATTGCAGAGTGACAGAGAAATTGTGGCAGTTCTTTTTGAATCGAAGGGGAATCAGTTGGTCCATGTCAAGACAGACCTCAGATTTTATAGCATGCTGGAATAGAGAAGGGAATACATCAGGTCACAAGGAGAGATGGAAGATTGTCCCTGCTAGCATCTGGTGGACAATTTGGAAGGAAAGGAACCAGAGATGCTTCGAAAACAAGAGCATCCCTTTCCAGAGTTTGAAGTTGAACTGTCTTATAACCCTTTATTTTTGGTGTAATCATGCCCTCCCCAAAGAGGTAGAGGCTTTTTCTCACTTGTTAGATAGTTAGGAGGGGTATAAATGATAGATCTTTTGGTTTTGCTTACTGTATACTCCTGATGTTATTACCACTGAAATACACCATTGGTGTATTGTTGTCTATAAAATGTTAACTTTCTCAAAAGAAAAAAAAAATCCCACATTAGTTGAGAAAATTGGTTGTTGCCTCCTCATATGGTCTTGGGTAAATCTGGCCTAATAAGCTAACTTTTGGGTTGATTTAGGTTTCGGGTCCATTTTCCTTATAATAGCATCAGCAACACTCTAGCTTCACCCCCAACCCCTACCCCGCGGCCCTTCAAGTAGATCTGAGCTAGACCATTTTTTGACATATTTCCTAAAAAGAGTTCTTTCATAAAAGTCTTCATAAAAATGTTCTGTTTGGAGATGCTTTAAAGATAGGTCCAATTCCATACATAAAGTAAAATGGAATTGTATTGAAACTCTACTTCTTTGGTGTAAACTACTTTGTATAGAAGATGTAGATCAGATTGTAGAGTTGATAGGAAGCTTGTAATTGCTCACTTTTGGAGGTGGCCAGCATATCCTTAATGCAGATGAATACAATTTACCAATTTCAGAAAGAAAAAAAAAATGTTCTGTTTGGATAATTATTTTAGGGATACTAGTTTTTACAAACAATTGTAATTTCATTTGATTTTTTTGCAAAACCAGAAAACTATTAGCAACTTTTACTTTGCAAACTATCAATCAGAACTATAGATGAACAATTACACCTGTATTTTGCAAACACTATGACAATATTCCTAAAGCAACATGTATAAGAGTAATAGGAACGTACCAAAAAGGGAAGAGTCAGTGTGATAACATGTCTAAGTTTATAAGCAATTTTAATAGTAAAGTCGGTTTCATTTAAGTCAATGCAAAAGCAACCTTTTCTTAGTTTCTTATTTTGTGAAAAAAAATCTGTAATGTTTCTAGAAAAGAATTTTGTCAGTTAATTGAACAAACATTTTTTACGGTTATAGTTAACAGTCCCACAAATCACATCCAGAATAACAAAAATATATCTCCACTAAGCATCTTTCTTGCAGTAAACCGGGATTTCCCCAATAATAATACAATTATTTACCGTATAAAAAAGTTCTAGACTAAGCATCATTTTAACCCTCAAACCTATGGTCACTACTACATCAAGGTAAACATATGCCTGACACTATGAAGTCTAAAATTAAACTGTTCATCATCAGCAACTCCACTAGTAAAACAAAAGCTCAACTCTTACCTATGGACACTTATGATCCAAGGCTCATGAAATAATATTGACAAACTAGCTGAGAAAAATTTTTAGCAGAAGGAAAAAGTTCTTTCTCCTAGAAACTACTAAAATTTGGCATGACAAGGCAGATAGTGTAAGCTTTAAAAGAAAATGTTTAGACTGATCCATAGCTCAATTAAAATATATTAATCTACTCTAAAAAAATAACCTGCAAGCAAGAATTCGGTCAACTGTAGTCCACTCAGATCGAATAGCAACATAGTCCTCTTCGGAGTTAGTCATTGACGACATTTGACGATGAAAATTGTTCACTTTAGTCTTAAGACGTGGATGCAACTTGTAAGCTTTCAGAAACTCTTTTTCAGGCACCCTGCAAATTTGATAGAAGAATATAACTTCACCAACATAAAATTGCAATTCACAATGCAAAAAAAATTGCTAACAAGGAGCAATAAAAACTGGTAACCATGATAAAATTAAAATTTAAAGTAATCTAGCACTAGTTGAGAAATGGTCAATTGCTAAAGAAAAAAAAAATTATGACAAGGGAAACCTGCAGCCGCTACCCTTTGGTAAAGAAAATTTTAATAACAGTACTATGAATCAAAGAACTTCAAAGGCGCGCTTAAGCCAGGACGCAAGGCTCAACTGTATTGAGTGCTTTCGTCGCTTAGTAGGCGCTTCAGTGTCATCATCAAGGTTTTAAGGCATACTTTTCCTTGCCAGTGAGCGTAAACCTAAAGAGGCGATGCTAAACAACTGATATTTCACATTATCATACTTTTTATTCAAATTATTGTTTGTATATTAGTAATTCATACTTATAATTATTAGTCTTGGATTACACATACATATTTTTATTTTTTTTCCATGTCTTTCTTCATTAAACTCTATGCTTTATTTGCGCTAAAAGCCCCAACGGACCCCTTAGAGCTTTTTTGCGCTTTTCGCGTTTCATAACACTGACTAGAAGAAGCTCTCGTATGATAGTAAATTGTCAAAATTGAAAACAGAGCCCAGAGCAAATAAAGTAGCAGCAAAGAAAGGGTTGTTGCAAAGAGATACCATATGCAGTGAAGATACGACAATCCTTTCCACTTAACAAGATATTGTTTAACGAATACTTGTTTCGACCCCATATTAGAAGCATCACTATCATCAGCAACAGTTGGGCGCATTTCACAATCCAATATCTTGTCAATATCATTTAGGGGGCTTACCTACAAAAACATGGTAAAAATCAAAGTGACAAACAAAAACTCTGACAGTACGGAAAAAATTTCAGGAGGAAGGGAACCTACACACTCAGGGCACCTCCAACTGCTAGGAAGAGGAGCTTTTAGTGGTGGAAGTAAGCACTTGGGATGGTAAGCATAAGTGCACGATTCACAGTCCAAAAGATTGCCCTCTCCTCCACAAGCTTGACAGGATTCATCTTTCTATAAGTGAACTTTCATCAGTTCTCCAGTGCAAGTAAAAGTGTTGTAGATCATTATCATGCAACAAAAAAAGTGCATGCAAAGAAAAAGACCTCTCTAACTTCACATGGTAGGAGTAAGGTTGCGTACACATCACCCTCCCTAGACCTCACTTGTGGATTACACTGGTATGCTGTTGTTGTTGCAAAGAAAACGAGTATGGCAATGCAGTTACAAACTGTGAAGTTGATTTCTGTTTCCCTTTAGATCAGTGAATTCCACAAAGTAGCATAGAGATGATGCAATTTTATTCAAAGACACAAGGAACGCTTGACTCTAGATGAGGAGGTCGGTACATACCACTCATTACTCCTGCTATCTACCATACCAGGTCAGAGGCATCTTATTTTCAACAGGTCAACCAAAAGGGAATGACAAAGAGTCGAATAGTAAAAATATGATGCACTTCACGAATACCATAGGGACAAAGTGCTAAAGCTAAGAAATACAATGTATGTGTCACGTCAATTAACTAGAGAGGAAAGGTATTTCTGAATGGAGAAAACAAAACTTTCAGTTTCATCCAACCGCGGGAAAGAATCAAATTTCAATCAAAAGGGAGCAACACCATTCTAAAGTGAAGAAGCTGTCGACAAGTATATAGAAAGATAGCTTGTAAAAGCGAGACTCGTCTGTGCTTCGCAAAATCTAAAAACATCTACATAAGTAGAAAGTCAGTATAACTTATTGGGGTCCTTGATGAAACCTTTAGGACTTTGCTCTTTTATCCTGTATATGAATGGAAGAAAGTTACTTACGAAGTTCGGCTGCATTCGGTAGTATATTCGGTGTAGTGTCTTAACTACACCCTGCATTTTCAGATTGAATATTTCATTGTTCTAGAATGATTTTATTTGACTTTTCACAGTAATTAATATAAAAGCTTCTAGTATATTTATTCACTTGGTACAGTTTTGAGGCCTGCATTAGAGCAGCCCAAGGGCGTGACTTAGTGGTCAACGATGTGGATTGAGAACCATGAGTTCTCAGGTTCAAATCATAGCGAAGGCAAAAATACTAGGTAATTAGTTTTCATTTTTCCAAGCCTTGGTGGATAGAGTTACCTAGTACTTGTGTTGGTATTGTGTCGGATGGAGATAGCATGTACTCCATAGAATTAATCGAGGTGCACAAGCTGACCAAATACCATGGTTATCAAAAAGACGATCTTCCATATTTTTCTTTCATGGGAAGAAATTATGTTCAAGTAAGCAAGGATCTCATGAATCCTGTAGTTTATCTATTGTGTATAGACTTCAAGGTAAATTGAACGGCTAAGTTCTCCCATCTAAGCTTGATTCTATGTTGGATTAAGTTTTCAATGAAAAACTAAGTAACCCGAAAATAATCGTCTTTCCTCGCAATGATCAAGCCAAACCGAATTCATCTATAGGTTCTAAGTCATATCATAAAGCTGCAATTCAGTTTATAAGACAATTCACAGGGGTATATGTAGTAAACCAAAATAAGAATCTGCCTTTCCTAGTGATGACCAATGTTATGCCCAATTCATCAATAGGATCTAAGTCATATCCTGAAGTTGCAACTAAGTTACTACAAAGATAAGTACACTAAAGATAATATGGAGAACATACCTTGTTACAGACTAGTCAAGCAAAGAATGGACAAAAGAATTAGCATAGAAAAGCAATATTCAAGGGGAATTTACCGCGTCAGGACGGAAAATTCTCTCAAAGTTTTCCTGTCTAGGCTCAGACTTCTTATCAAATTCATCATCAGAGTCATCAAACAAACTGTAAATTGGTCTTCTATCTGTTCGCACGCGAAGCCTCTCCACTAGGCTAGACATTTTCTGCATTAAACAAAGGGGGAAAACTATATGCTAAACATTCCATAAAACCCAAAAACAGAAAAACATCATAAAATCAGTTGAACCCAATTAAAACCATAAAACTTCTAGTCCACGAAATCAAAGAAAAATGAGAGAACATAACTTTTGAGATGAAACAAAGTGAACATAAGAATGGATTAGCCAGCGGAAGTTAGTACAGTACAAGATGAGTGATAGGCACATGTCAGAAACCTTTGTATAAGTAGAGCAGGTCCACCTAGTTTCAAAGCGGACACATTTGGCCACAAAAATTATTCACTTTTTTCCGGAATAACTTTTTACTTCATTTGAAAACCAGTGTTTGTGGTCATGAAGAATTTCAAATCCAACTTGAAGTTGTATTTTAAATTTGGAAATCAGCTTATAACTTGTTTCCAAACTCACTTTTCACTTTTGAAATTGTATTTAAGTACATTCAAGTATGAACATTATTCCAAATATTCTTTGCTTAAAGTATAACCAAAAACAACTCCAACTCCATAAATATTATATAAAGTGGAAAATATTTGGAATCTATGGCCAAAAGCCAACTTAGAAGAAACAGCCTATCACTCTCTAATCTAGCACTGGCCAATCCAGTAGGTTATTGGATAGACTCAGTGTTATCATTTCATTTGCTAAATCAGTAGTATTTGAAAATGGAACAAAGGAGTTTACTAAGAGGTTCGGGATACGAGAAATGCAAAAAGATATCTCTATTCTCTCCTATATCTCTCAAAGCTTTAACCTTTGAGCTACATTTGACATGGGTGGATATAGCATGAGGGACGCAGTAGCTACAACCACACCCCACAGCCCTTCACTTGAACTAGTACACTTTTGCACAATTTTCTTTAAATTAAATACTCAAACTCGCAATCAAGAACTTAAAATCTTGGATCCGCCACTCCGACTTCAAAATCAAGTAAAATAAAATTACTAATACAGAGAAACTAGAAATTGAGTGAGAAGAGCTGAATCACCTGCTACCTGTTCGTCAATTTGCCCAAGAGAAACTACCGCTTCCGAAATTGGGCGAAATTGACAGTTAAGAACTCAGATTTGCTGAAATTTATAGATGTAAGAGCGACAGAGATAGGAATTTGTTCAGTTTTGAGGTCTGTACCAGACAACTACCGACTTGTTCCTTCAACGACAGAGGAGTGAGACCCCTCTTTGTGAGTTGAGTTAACTTTGTTCCGTTCTATTCTCTTTTGTTTCTTTTGGGAATATAAAAAGAAAATGACCAAAATGGTCCTGATTATTTTTTATTTTTTTTCCTTTACTCAAACTCATAACTTTTGAATTAGAATTGAAGAGCGTTTATCATTGGTCAACTTTCTCTCGTCTTTTATGGTAATGTTTTATTTTGATTTTTAATTGATTGAAATAATTTTAGCAATGTTCATTTTGATCCTTAATATATTTCATATGATTAAAATTGTCCTTAAGGCAAAACAAAACAGGTTCATTTTTGTCATTTAACTGAAACCTAATAGATTTAATTTATTAAAAAAAGGGAAAACGGTATTTGTAGTCCCTATATTAAGGCTAATTTCTTATTTTAATCATTGTGTTATCTAACTTAGCACTATTGATCTTCAATTATATCAAGTGAGTGATTTTAATCCTTCAACTAAGAGGAGATCCGAAAAAGTTAACCGAGAGTTCACTGCTAAAAGGAGTAATTCGAGTATTTTTAAAGTTATTGTTTGAGAAAACATACAACTTTTAAAAAGAATTTTCACTGCAAATCTATCGTTCGTCGATGTAAGAGGGAGGGTTAATTTCTATCAAGTTGGTTTTGTTGAAATTGTAGCTCAGATTGATGAGCTTGTTCTTCAAGATAGAGACATGGAAGACTTAGCTTGTTTTTCAAAAAGAGAGAATTAAAATGAAATATCTGAACTATCCCTTTTAGCAGTGAATTCTCTGTTAATTTTTTTTGAATCTGTTAGTTGTAGGATCAAAATCACTCACTTGAGATAATTGAAGGTTAATAGTGCTAAGTTAGATTATACAAGGACTAAAATAGGAATATAGCCTTAATACAGGGACTAAAAAGGTTATTTTCCCTTAAAAAGTAACTTAATTTAAATTTGGACTCTATGTCGCTAATGAAATTTACCATTAATGTCTTTTTTGTTAGCTCTAAATAAAGAACTTCATAAAATGTAACATCATTTTCTTTGTTTTTTCCAACAAAATAAACTATTTCCTCTTTTCTAAGATATTACTTCACTGTCGTAATATTCATTTATGTTTTATCAAAAGAAATAGTAAATTTTGTGGCGAAAAATAGAGAAAATAATGCTAGATTTCATGGATGTTTTTCTTTGGAGCTAATAAAGAAACAACAATGCTGGATTTTGTCAGCCACGTGGGTCCATATTAAATTTTGTAATTTTTATTTTAATAAATTTGTTAAATTTATCCAAAATGAACACTTTTTGTTATACATTAGCGATTATGTCAAACAAGTGAAACATAACAAGAACCAAAATGAATATTTATTATAAATCATTTCAATCAAGTGAAATATATTAAATATCAAAATAAAATATTACTTCATACATTAAGGACCAGTTGATTATTGTCTCGAAATATAACACATTCTTATCTTGTAGAAAAAAACTCAAAGATTACATGTAACTCCTTTTTTGCTAATATTTAAACTCATTTTAGATTTAGCTATTCATTATTAATTTATATTAGTATTATTTAATAGAGATTATGGTTATTATACAAGAATTAATTAAAATATCAGCCATAACTCAGTACACTAACTCATAAAACATTATAGCTTTGCAACACGAAAGTTCAAAGAAGTGAAATTTACATACATGCACCAAATGCTATATAAGTATATACAAAAAAAAAAGTTTAATTTTCTTAAACAAGTAAAAGATAATCTAAAATTAACCTGCAAAGGACGGATCCATCAATGTCTAAGTTATAAAAATGATTTTCTTTTCCCACTAAATACAAAAAGGTGAAGTTCATAAAATATCTAAAACCACAATAGAGACGTCTTTGGGGAGAATATTAAGGATATATTATTTTCCTCCTTTTTACTCTATTATACGATTTTTTTTCAGATTTTAAAGTTGGCAAATTGTGTTTCAAAAAGCAACTTGTCTAATTTTAATAGCAATGACATATTGAATCCATGTTTACCAAAAGAATTTGCTAAATTTATTTAGTGAATATGTTTGCATTTGATTGTAAAATTTTGGTTGGATATAAAATATAGAATTTATATACAACTGAGCAAACATAATTTGTTACATATCCTCCTTATCCAACGTTGGCTGGTTCTTGATTTTGCGATGGACAAATTCCACTAGGTGTAGTACTATCAAAGTTATACATAGTAATTTATGGACAAATGGCACTGCGTGGGAATCCACTCTCACCTACAAAGTGAAAGTTCATACCAAACCAATTGAGCTACTAAAATTTCCTTGTCAGTTTGTAACCGTATCTGAAACAAAAATTTCCCTAAAGGTAGATTACCTGTGCATTCATGAAGAGTACTGCTACAATAATTTCTATTCAGGAGAAGTCATCAACACCTGCTACACTTATTTATCCTTCAACAAGTATATATGACCAATCGATTCATGTAAGATGATTATACATGAAATTTGCAATAAGAACACAGCAAATACACATTAGTCTCATCAAGGATACAGAGGCAGCTCTAGTCAAGCGCCAAAGATCATTTGATTGCTAAAAAAAATTGCCAACAATAAAGTATGATGCATGAAGAAAAACTGAGCTGTAATAGAAAATTGTTTTGTACCTTCCCGCGTATCCTTTTCCTCTCGATGTTCCTTTTTTCAACTTAAACAAATAATGTGGGAACATGGTTCAAATCCATTCTATGAACTCAACCGTAGATCGCTAATGTACACAAATGTAACAATTTAATGTCTCCTAGTTAGAACTACCTCAATAATGTAGCCGGTATCTAATACAGGCAGCTGAGTATTTCTCCTCTGCAGGACCCAAAAGTGGGAACAGAACCTGTCTCTTGGCATATAGTAAGTAATATGTAGATCTTTATCATCAAGAATCCTTGTATCAAAACAGGCAACTGTTGACTAGAAACAACCCCAAAATTTGTGATAACAGATTTACAGAACATGCTTACATGTGAATCTTTATCTGCCCATTGGTTCTAGCTGAATTTCCATGCAGTCAGCCGAAGCTGCGTGTTTCTCTGCCATTGCCTGGCTTGGACTGAGGAGGTCAGTGTCCTCCTCCTCACCACTACCCAGAACCCAATTGCTTCTGCCGGATATTCTATCTCGCCTTTTCTTCCTCTCACGATACTCCAGATACATCACTGTCAAAACGCCAACAAGTATCCACAGAATTAGAGCCCACATCAGCCTATGAACATCTTCATCACCATACCTCTCTCCTAGATGCTTCATTCCTGTTATAAGAGCTGCAATGCCGACAACAATGGCACCCCTGCCCACGATGACATGGATATACTCCCAAACACGCCGGTTTGAAGAAACCTCCTCTCCTGCTCCAGGTTTCTTAGGTCGTAGGTATGCATTGATAGGTTGTGCAATAGCAAGAACTATGGCCAGCATTCCAAACTTAACATGAAGGGAGCTGAAACTCAAACCGCGAAGTTCGGCTACGGCAAAGAGAAAACCAAGGAAGACAATCGATAATCCGGAATACTGTAGATAAACATGAATCTGAAACCACCCATCTCCCTTGATATGTTTCAAATATCTAGCAGCTAAAATACCACCTGGCAGCAATATTCCCCAAGCCAGAAACATCATAAACCCGTGTACAGCTAACACTGGCCGTAAATCCTCCTCTGCCTCTGCTGAGCCACGCATGAGCAGCACTCTGATAGGCCTGCTGCTTGTGACGGAGTGCATATTTCTCACACTCAGATGGTCATCTGACCATTGAGCACCCATGGCCCAGATGACTTTGAGTGGTGTCGTTGGATCAACAATATTATTGCACTCCGGCTTATCGTTCAGATCGCAAGAGGGACGTAGTGGACGGGTGAATTCCATAGTAATAATACCATTCTCTGACTTGCATCTTGCGTGTGTCAGATTCTCATTAGTTGGGTGAATATTGGAAGCATCTCTTCCATCTATCCAGTATGTGCTTACTTTCCCGTTACCAGTGTCATCAACCCAGCCCACGTATGCATAACTATTCACCATACCACGACCAAAACCAATTGCCAAATAACCACTCTTTTTCTCCCCTCGAGCTGCAATGGAGATTGAATTTTCAGCCAACGTCCAAAAGAAAGTAACCTGCTGATCATCCAGAACTACGCTACTGTTATACATATCAGGTAAGCCTGCATCAACCACTTGAACTTTCCACCCCATTTTCTGAGCATATAGAGACTGATAGTAAACTAAATCTGGCGTGTTCCGGTCAGGAGCCCAAACTAATTCTGTGGGAGTGGCTTGAACTCCTTGTGCTTCAGGTCCCCCAAAGTAGATAGTCTCTGACATATTCCTCAATGTAGCATTTCCACCAAGTGGATCTGAGGTTATATAGAAGGCAACATCATGCCCAGCCTGAATTGAAAACTTCACTTGAACACCCCTCTCTACCCTGAGAAGGGGTGCCTCTTTCTTGTTTATATAAAGAACTTTTGAAGGGTTTGGAGGATTTGGGTAGAACACAGCTGGACCTGTTGAAACAACAAGTGGTCCTTTTTTATCTGCAATGACAAGGTCTTGATCTTGTTTATCTTCTGCATCCAGCGGCCCCAAGCAATCATCAATATGTTCCGAGACATTCAGTGTCAAGTGCCCATAACTACCACCATGATTTTGTGGAAGATAAAAAGGCCGAAGACTATCCGGAGGTTTTATCAAACCCAAAGCCCATATCACTCTCATTGTAGCATTTTGATTCAATTGCAAATCATACTTTGTATCCATGGACTTCAATGGCTTCCTAAACCTAATAAAGGACACACCATCCTTCCTTTGCCCATAAACCAACCTCGTATTATTCACTAATCCAACCGGATCAGATCCTTCATATATAGTATCAGGACAAACACCCTCAACTCTTCCATCCTTGCTAATCATACACTCACTATACTTGGAAATGAAATAATCATCAGCAAATGGAGATAAATCTTCCTTAAACCCCGTGACGGTAACATCACCACCCATCATAAAACTACTCGAGGCATTCGGATTCGCCCATCCAAATGCCATGTAACTCAAAAAACCTATAGCCGCCTCTAATCCAATCTCAATCACATCCTCTTCCTCATTCAAACTCCACCTAACCCTATAATTATCTGCTAACACCTTACAATTATTGAACATTGTAGGCATCCCATTTCCCTTAATCACAGTCCCATTAACCAAACTTGGCAAAGGGGCTAAAAACTCGGTCCCATTCGTCAAATTCCTCAAAACAACATGCCCAAAATCCGAAGCCATGGGAAGATCCCAAGCAGCTAAAACATTTATATCATCCCACGTCACATTCTTCATCAATTTCACAACAAATCCATCACTTTTATAAGTTTTATTCAGCTTCTGCTCAGAAACTACAAAACCCTTTGTGAGGTTTTCCAAATGGTCCCCAACCGCACCCCACCAACGCACATCAGACCCTTCCAGCATATCAAAATGACTAACCTTAAATGAACAATCATCTATTACATTAAGCACACCTCGTAATTGATGTTGTGCCATGGAAAATTGGTATGTGAAGTTCACAAGAGATGCACTCCGGATTTGAGGACAATCCAAACCCGGATCAGAAACGGAAAATCGAATCAAATGACAAAAACTTCCAATTATAACAAGTAGTAATAGACGGCATAGTTTAAACACCTCCATACCATATAGATCCTCAAATTTCTGTATAAATCACAAGAAAAAGAGAGTGATTTACCTCAATTGATTACTCTTTCGGCTTCATATACAAGAGCAGCGTATTGAATGATGAAAATTTTGAGATCGGCGATTGAGGTGAGAAGTAGTAACGAGGAAGGAAACAATAAAGTTAGGAAAATGCCGAATCGCCAAACTTAGGAAGATTTCGTTAGTTGGAGTTGACGCAAAGGAACTTTTTTGAGTGGGGTGGGGTGGGGGTGGGGTGGGGTCGAAGCTAATTAAATTAGTATACTATATTACAACTAAATAGTTTTAACTAGGGATTAAATTATTATTATAGGTAACTAGGGATTAAATTATTATTAAGGCAAAGCGTTATTATAAAATTTTAAAGTGCTATATATTTTTTTATTTTCGTTGTTGTTGCATTAAAAATTTGAGACATAGAGACATTTTAAGTATAACAAAGAGGTCTTAAGAAAATCTCCATAAAAATAGTTGGTCGGAAGTAACGAAGTTTTATAAAATTCAGTATGTTATAAAAAAGGAACATCGAACGTTAAAGAAGAGTCCAAAAAACCTCGAACAATAACACTCCCAGATAAAGTGGAAAATCACATTCATATATACAAGAACATAATTAACAAAATTCAAATGGACGACCTTCGGCTTCTTTTGTATGAACCTCCATTAATCTTTATTTATAAGAGTATGTCTTATCATGTATATGGACAATGACCCTAAAATTGATAATATTATATAGGTTTTTCTCATTGTCTCAGAATAGTCATTAATATTGCTTAAGTTTCATATCAGCGGCTCCAACTTATTTGGAATTGAACCATAGTTATTGTTATGGTTATAGTATGCAATTACAAAGAATTAATGCAATGATATATCAAGCAGTAAATGACATCTGAATGGAACTCTTCACGATATTCTAAACCAAAATTTTAAAACATAACATATTAAAATCTCAAAGTATAAATTTTTGTGAATACTTGAACTCACAAATAATAATGAAGAAGAAAAAGGCATATTCCTTAGCATATTTTCAAAAAAGATAGTTTGTCGGGTTGTATCCAAGTTTAGAGTTCACAAATTTAATTGAAAGAAGTAAAAAAAAAAAGAGTTATCACTATAGCATAAATGATCTTTAACGGTAATTAATAGCTTAATTGATGTTAAATATGTATTTTTATAGGCAATTAGTACTCTCTAGTGTTTTAAAAGACTCTTCTGGGACTCGCCTCGGGGCTCGCCCTGGGGCGGGGCTCTAGAAAAACGTCTCGAGACTCAAGTTTGGACTTAGTTCTACAAGACTTACGCCCTAAGCGCCCGACTATACGCCCAACGCCCAACGCTTGAGACTCGCCTAACAGATCTTACACAAATTATGTGTTAAAATATTTAATTAACATTGTTGACCCTCATAATTCTTGAATAAATGAATGGTACACAACTTTTTAATCTATAAAGATAACAAGATTGAGAGTAACCTAAACAACAAATGTAGTATCACATATTTACTATTTGGTAACACTATGAAGGTAATTATATATTACGTAATATTTCTCTTAAAAATATGTAGCAAAATTTTACTTGTTCACTTATCATTGGTCTTCATGATTTTGTCATATTTCTCAAAATTATCATATTTTATTTAATTATTTGAAAGTAATTTTATTTTTATTCATGAAAGAGTGATGTTTATACTATAATACTTGCAAAAGTTTATTGATTATTTTTTTTAGGGCTTGAAGGGGGGGGGGGTAAATTGTATAGTACGATATATATATATATTTTAGAAATAATGATTCTTTTATTATTAAAAAGTTAATATATTAGATTATTTATACTTGTATAGTCATGTTTTATTGTTATTGGTGTAATATTTCTCAAATAGTGATTATGATACTTTTTTTCTTTATTATAGATTATCAATACTTATCGCAAATAAAAATCATAATATAATTTCTATATACTATAGGTTTTTCGTAAAAAATTATATGTAAAATTATTCAAAGGAATTTAATTAGTAATAAAACTATAAAATTGAATATACATGAGAGTACGCCCCGTAGATCCATGGGACTTACGCCCCGTGTCTCGGGGCTTACGCCTCGCCCCGTACTGTATAAAACGCCTCGCCTCACGCTCCCGCCTTTTAAAACACTGGTACTCTCTATAAATGTCTCTAAAGTCTATAACGATATTTGTTCTAATGATAATTAATTAATGTCGATAAATGCTCTAGCACTATTCGTTATTGGCTACATTTATTGCCGATAAAAATTATTTTTATCATAGTGTATTTTGGGCATCTGTTAGCTCCGAGAAAACTTAATCTCTTATTATGCTAAAAAAGAAGAGAGGAAGAAATACAAATTAGTCAACTTGCAAATAAGAAGTGGACTAATTGTCTCTATACTAATATTCTATGAAAGATTGCAATGTATACAAAATGTTCGTACCTAAGATAATACAATCAAAATAATATACTATCAGTGACAAGTAAGTGAGATATATGTTTGGTCCTTAACTTCATCATTTGTCCTGTATTAGTTATCACATGTTTGTTGTTCTGTACTATCAAATATAACACAACCCACAAACAATTTTTCAAAAAGTATATGAAGAAGCATGTAGAAAAGGATAAAAGATATGATTAATTTTCAATCATCATTGTTGAAATTTTTAACAGAGTTTAAAAGGAGTTACCAAAATAGCAACAAGAAATTGCAATAGTTACATAGATCATTATGACTTACAGTAAAATATTAAGTTTCATGAAATAAGAGGAAGATAACTTTGAGGAATGTAACACACTTCATAAGATGCATAGTTAATGTATTTGAATTTAACTCCCTTATAGCGAGAAAAAATCTATAAATAAAATTGGCAGAAATAGAAGCATTTTTTTACTAAAGAACTAAACGTTATTAATCAAACTATTCCAACAACGTTATGAGTTGTGGGTTGAGAGGCGCAAGAGTAATACTGTCGCATTGCTATTGAATCAAATTTCTTTGTTTATTTTTTCTTTTGAAGCCTTGGATTAAATGTTGAGTTTTAAAAGGTGTAAATGAAAATAAAGAGTTGTGACTTTTAGAAAAAAATATGACTTTTATGGAAAATTGTGATTTTTATGAAGTTTTGAATTTTTTATATAGTTATGACTTTTAAGAAAAGTTTTGAATTTTCTAAAGAGTTGTGACTTTTAGAAGGGTTAAATAAGAACCCTCATTTGTGAGGGCGCCACATAGACGGGTCTAAGATTCAATGTTATTGGATCATTGGATAAAATGATTTTAAATAAGTTTATAGAAGAAAAGTTATCGAGCTATCAATTCAATTTTGATTTTTTTAAAATATTGAGTTATTGGATAAATCGATAACTCATTAAAGTTGTATGAATTTACTAAATTACCCCTGCATAAATATTAAATATTAATCTTAGTTTGTTACAAAATGATTACTGTCTTTACTCTTTAGCATTCAATTCTGACTTTGAGGTTAGGATCGTTGGTTACTGGATATGGGCGAAGTTAATACATGAATAATTAGGTTATTCATGTAGTAATTTTATACCATGCTTGGTTTGTAAATAGAATCAAACTTATTCATGTATAAGTTTTATACAATGTCTGATTGGTGTGTTTTCAAATGTTGTATAAAAATTATTCATGTATTGATTTATGTGGTGTTTGATTGCATTTTTGTAATTCTACATAGCTAATGTTCACATAAGTTATGAGAAAATCTATATATAATTTTATACAGGGTAGAAGATGAAATAAGTCATGAGGACATTAGTTACAGATGGATTAAGACAATGAAATTACATATTTACCCTTAATTTGTTTACTTATTTCTAAGTAATAATGTATATTAATATCGATTCACAAGATTAATGGGTAATTTTTTTTTTTTAAAAAAAGGACTGGGCTGACTCAATTTTTTTTAATTTCGTGATTGCCCCCCCACACCCACCTACACAAAACTATTTGCCCCCCGACCCCGACCCAAACTGTCCCATTTTATTATTTGTGTGCATCAGACCATAGATTTTTGCAGGAAAGGGTCAAAAGTACCCCTCAACTTTAGTATATTAGTTGATTATACCCCTACCGTTAAAACAAAGTTATTTATACCCTCGCCGTTATCAATTTCACCATTTATACCCTTCAATTGACGAAAATCACCAAATCAATCAAAATTGACCCAATTTTATAAAACTTACCCATTTTCCATTTTAAACCCATGTCTGACCTATCTGAAAACCTAACCCAAAACATTTAACAGCAAATGTACTAAGTAGAAGAACGAATGTTATAGGGGTTCTAGTCTTCACTTTGCTACTGCTCCCACACAACAATTTGATTATTTTAATTTCAACTTGTCCATCTTCTGTAATTTGACAAATAATAATCAAACTATAAGCTTCAAATATCACAATAGATAAACTGATTTACCAATCAACACAACACCTCCTAAATCAAAGCAATCTTGATAAACTTAGAGGAAAAATAACTTTCCTACTAGAAACTAAGCTCCACAATAATCTGCTCTAAATGAGTTGTTACAACAACTTCTCAACAATATTATTTCTGCCTCCTCGGAGACAGAGTTATTATATTGTTGGTGAGGTAATGCTTCAATATCATCTTAGGTGAAACAAGTGAAGTTTTTTTAAAAGGAAGAAAAAGAAAAGTCTATAGAAATGGTGAAGGGTAAGGAAATTGGGTTAAATGATTTTGGGTTAGGTTCTTAGATGGGTCGGGTATGGATTTAAAATGGGTCATGGGTTATTTTTACAAAATTGGATCAATTTTGTTGATTTGGGATTTTCGTCAATTGAGGGGTATAAATGGTGAAATTGATAACGGCGAGGGTATAAATAACTTTATTTTAACGGTAGGGGTATAGTCAACTAATAAACTAAAATTGAAGAGTATTTTTTATCCTTTTCCCTTTTTGCAGCGCATCACACTATAGATCCCCCCTCCCTCCCCAACCTCCAACAAGGCCATGTTGCATTTTATCTTGGATACAAGCTTTATAATTTTTATTTTCTTAAAAAAAAAAAAGTTTATTAATTTACAATAAATTAAACCATCAATAAGTAATAATATATGTATCATAATTTCTACATCATTAAATCCTACATAAATAATACTTACATAACTAATATTTATATAATTAATACCTACATAATTAATATTTGCATAACTAATACCTACATAATTAATATTTGCATAACTAATACCTACATAACTAATATTTGCATAACTAGTACCTACATAACTAATACCTACGTAACTAATACCTACATAACTAATATCTGCATAACTCTAACCAGTAACCAAACGACCCCTAAGTAAAAATCTTATTCCACTTGATTTCTTTTTTATATTGCACTTGAATAGTTCTTTTCATGTTAGTTATTATTGTTTCTATTTTATGAGTGTTCTATAAAGTTACATTATTGTTTTGTCGCAACAAATTGTTGGAGAAGCCAGTATATAATTTGTTTTATATGCATTTTCTTTTTAGTTCAATGAAAAATTGAACTATTATTGATCGAAATCGATAAACTGAAAACATATAAAAGAAGTATCTTATTAATTTGATTATAGGTTTTGCGTATTTAAAAATCAAAAACTGATAGATCGAACCGACAATACATAAAACGAACAAGTCGATACACACCTCCAATATTGAGTCATACAAGTTTAGCATATATCATTTCTTATTAATATAATTTAGTTTTGCAATTTGTGTTGCTCAAAAGGAAATATGATTAGAAAATGAATCTACAGTTTGAAGTTTATAAAAATTTAAATAGTGTCAAAGAGGAATTGAAGGGAAAATCAAAGCTTCAACATGTTCAATTTTTCCACGGAACAAACAAACTCGTTTAACTTAGGTTTTTAATTAGAATTCACTCAAACATAAAATGTATTCTTAGTAGGCGGAATGACCTAGAAGACCCATGTACTTGGTTGTATTTGTCAATTGAACTCTTTTACTCATTACTTTACTAACTGAGTACTAAAACTCGATGAAACTCTATTTTTTGTACCATTCTGATCATTGACCAAATTTATGTGTCATAAAAATGACTGAGTTGGATAATTGCGTGATTACACGCGTTTTGCAGCAAGTGAATACAATACTTTTATTTTTAAAATATTAAATTACACAAGAAATAATAATACTGTAATAATTATTTTTAAAAAACACGAATCATTTCTTCTTCTTCTTCAGTCCCACGTACCCCTCTCTCTTCATCTTCAGTCCATAGCCACCCCTTCTCTTTTCTTCTTCAATCAAGTACTTACCCACTCATCCCCCTTTCTTTCTTCTTTTTTAGTATCCACCTCATTCTATTTTCTTTTTTCATCGTCTTCTCCGATCAAAATCCTTCATCACTGTCGTCATTATCATGAACTTTTTTATAAACAAAAGTTACATAAAAATATACATCTAACTAATCCATTCTTCATTTTTATTTCTTATATAAAATTTTCAAGACCTATTATATTTCTTGGATAATTCACAAATAAACTTCTTTTAATTTAAAATTTCTTTGATATTTGAATTTATTGATTCAAAATAAATGGAACAGATCTTAATAGTAAACCTAATAGCTAATGAATTTTTAGTTTGAGAACGATGGAAAAGGTAGGAGTAGAATGCGATTCTTTTTGTGGATGAGGAGTGGAAATGGAGCGGATGATGAACGTGGGAAACTGGGGAAAGGAGAGTGTACCTTTTTTTAAAATATTACTCCCTCCGTTTCAAAAAGAATGACCCTATTTCCTTTTTAGTCTATTTCTAAAAGAATGACTCTTTTTCTTTTTTGGTAATACTTTAACTTTAACTTTCCACGTGGCATGTTTAAGACCACAAGATTAAAGGGTATTTTGGTACATTTGACATAACTTTAAATTAAAACCACAAGATTAAAAAGCCTTCTTTCTTTTCTTAAACTCCATTCTAAGTCAAATTAGGTCAATTTTTTTTGAAACGGAGGGGGTATTTATCTTTTTAAATAATTAATTTATGATGTGTCACTAAATATTTTGAAAAATTATGACGTGGAGTTCCACGTGTAGCTGTGTCTATTACACTTCCACTTATCAGGTGAGAAAAGATTTTAAAATATTGTGTTTCGTCGAGTTTAAGGGTACTTAATTTGGCAAACAGGCGAGTAAGAGGATCCAACTGACAAACGAACCAAATACGAGGGTCTCTCAAAACCATTCTGCCTTTTTAGTATAAATATATGATTTAAATAAAAGTTATTGAGTTTTTGAGAACTCGTATAGTATATTCTAAATCAACTTTAGATCCTAATAAAATTGAAAATGTTTGAAGATTTCTAAATATTTGGATATACACTTAAAATTTTCAAAAACACAAGTTATCGAGTTTTTGAAAAAGATAAAAAAAAAAAATTGGAATAGATTAATGGATGAGATGATATTTTCATCAACTTACCTCTTATTTTTCTAAACTTAAAATTTTACAATTTTCTTTGATAAATGACGCCATTAGTTTTTTGATTTGCATATATTTTAGATATCATGAGATTTAGAATAAGTTTGATAGAAATGAAGTGAAAGCAAGATTAAGGGGAGCTAAAATAAGATAAGAAGTTGTGAGAGAATACACTTTGCGATCATAAAATATACGTATGTGATTGAGAAAGTCAGCATGACTAAGAAGTATGTTTAAATGTGAAGCTTTGTATGCAAGCGTGACTTAGTCAAAAGAGATCATTCATGTAACACATCGCAACTCTACTTTTAAAATTAAGGGTTCGTTTGGCCATGTGATATGGTATCATGATATGAAATCATGAAATCATAATATGGAATCATGAGAAGAAATTGAAGTTTTATTTGGACATGCGATATCAAATTTTTGTGTTGTATATTTTCTCATAATTATAAAAATCCATAAGTTCTAAAACTATTAAAATAGACCTAATGTTTATTCAATATGATCAAATAAACAAAAAATCATACAATCGTATAATAAATTATTACAAAGTTATTTGTTCTCCACTTAAGTAATTGTTTCATCAATATATTTGAATAAAAATGAAACACCTTTTCACGAGCTCTTCAAGATTTTATACTCAACAATGGTGATGTGTGAGTTAAAGTGACTATATGTTAGTGAAAATAATAAATTTTAAGTCGGTGATAATAATAAATTTAAAAGTAATGATGTGATCATAAATTTTATTTACATGTGAAATAAATGGTTAATAGATATAGATGTGGGGTTGTTTCAACAAAATATAAACTTGTGGATCAATTTTTATATTAAAATACTTAAATCATGATATGGTATTTTCCATATCATGATTTTTAAAAAATATGATATCACATCTCATGATATGGAATCATGAGATGAAATCAGCGTAAAATGGCATGTCAAACGCTGATTCCATCTCACGATACCATATCGTGATATGGTATCACATGACCAAACGCCTACTAAATATATGAGTCGGGTGATGTCCTACTTGCTCTCATGTTTTAAGGTCACCTATCAAGTGTAGCAAGGGTATAAGAAGTAATTTGGGGTCATAAGGGACCTCTAACATTAGGTTAAGTTTAAAGCCTTTTTACCGGCTAAATTTTTCGCATTATCATGCAAAAGTCAGATTCAAACAATCATATCTTTTAATATACAAAGAACTGCATGGCCCTTAAAGGCCTACAAATACTCTTTTTAAAACTGCTCGTCAATCCGACCCTTGAGCAAAGATTTTTTTTTATTTTACGAGAGAGATATCAAACTGGTTGTGTCCTCTGCTCACCTATTAAGGTGGGCATACCACGCCAAGCGAATTTTTCAATAGTATTGTTATTTTTGAAATAATTGTTTGCTCCGTGCTGCCCATAGCATGAGGGTACTATGCTTAACCAATTTTTCAGTAGCCTCACTATTTTCAAAGTAGTTGTGCGCTCTGTGTGACCCGTAGCGTGGACACATCGCACCAAGAATTTTTTTGAATAGCCTCACTATTTTAAAGTGGTTGTGCGCTCTACTCAGCCTATAGTGTGGGCACACCACTCCAAGCCAAGGGCCTAGATATTAAGATACTCTATTTATTAAGTTAAGTCAATGTATCACTATAAAGTTTATCTTTGACGACCTAGGACTTATTTTATCTCAAATTCTCTCATCTCCAGCCCCAAGGTACGTTTCTCTTATATATCTAACTTATTTCGAAACTATTTTGATCTCTAATCACAAATTTTCAACAAGATTCTAACATCAAATCTCTCTCATATCTAATGAAAATAAGAACTCATCTTAAAGTTCAAAAAAGGGACTTTCAGAGTTCCTCTTTAAAGTTGAGTTTCAATTAGAATGATTCAAGATAAATAAGGCTACTCATAGTGATGGACTAGGTTCTTCCTCTAAATTTTTTACCCAAATTTTGATGAACTTCGAATTGATCTTTATTCATTATTATTGAGTTATAACTCTTATCATTGAGAATATAGTACTTACATTTTCATTCTTAAATTGTTGTCATGCTTATGTTATCGCATGAACCCTATTTAGTTGAGAATTGTTGAAAGCTTTTTCATAATTACTCTCGTGTGATGACTTTTTATTTAAAGTAAGTTTAAGTATTTTAAGTTAGCAATTGAGAAGAGTTTTTAAGAGAATACTAATGATTCGAAATTCACTATTTTGTATTAAAAAAATATTGCTAATCTAAGAAGACCATAATTAATTTCAGGAGAAGTTTCAATCAATAAAGTAAGATCAGTTAGCCCAAAAAGGGATTTTTTTTAGTATTAACACGATCTAGTAAGTATTACTATCTGAGCATTAATATGTATGTTTTGGAGTAGTATAGAACACTATTTTGCATAAGAGTTAAGATAACTCAAATCCCATAAATTGTATCGTTACCGTAGATAGGATCGTATCAAAATTTGAGTGAAACTTCACTTACCTCAATAAAACTTTTAGTGGATCCATAAGTTAAGTTGTAGTATGTATAACACGATAAGGTATATGAAGATTATGACAACATGGGCAAGACGTTGTGTCATCACAAGGCTTATAATGATGATTGTCGATTAGATAAACTTCTTAAGAAAGTAAAGTATTTTATTTCAGTATTTACTACCATTACATACCTAGTTGTAAAGCTTTTAATGAATTCATTTCATATTTATGTTTTACTTCAAATGACTTGTTTTCAGTCTTTTATTCATTTCAGATATATGTTTCCTTTAATTTTATTACATATCGTACATTTCATGTACTGACATTATTCAACACTGTTTTTTTTAATGATGTTGATTTAGATATTCAAGATCATCAAAAAGCGCATCGTTATGCTCCGATTATCCATTCGTCAGCTTTTAGTGAGAATTTCTTACTTTCAGAGGACTTCAATTTTATTGCTTTAGCAGTAGTGTTGTAAGGTTGTCGTGGATTACCTATCATTATGCAGTAGAGATTTCATAGATATAGAGTTCGACGGTTGCTTCAATTTTCTTCTCAGATTTATTTATGCACTTTATCATTTATACTCAATATTTTCAAATAACTTAGGAGACTTAGTTTGTTGATTTAAATGAAATCAGTTTAAGCTTCCGTATGCATGTAATAGTCTTCTGCTGAGTAGTCAACAAAAAAGGCTCGCTAGGGATCAATAAATAGTTTCCGAGTTTTGACATGTTCAGGTGTAGACTCAGGACATAACAATTCAGAATAACGAAGGTTAAAGATGCAAATGCAAAAATAAAATAAAATGTGGGCACATGGTTATCTCGACCATAAAGTTACTAAAACAATCGCTTAGGACCCCAAATTTTTTAGATACCCAATCTTTTTCCCATACAGACACACTCACCTTCTCTCTCTCTCCTTTATATATATATATATATATATATATATATATATATATATATATATATATATATATATATATATATATATAAACAATTGTATACTTTATTTAGTGCAGAGATATTGTAATAATTGAGAAAGGAATTAGTGTTAGATAATTATAGCATATTTTTTTACATGACTACTTATTTTGTTGACTTACATATATCTTGGCTTACATTTACCTTTTTATTCCTCTTTATATTATCTCATTATTGAATATTCTAAAGTCTATCAAATTGTAAAACCTTTTATTTTACGCAAAATATATTATTGTGTGTTTAAAAAAAGATAATATTTATTTTTGGGTGTATTCATTAAATTTTAAGCACCACAACAATTCGTTATTATTTTAATATCATTATATCAATTTATCAAATTCAGTGTAACTATTTCAATAACATTATATAAACTTTTTCTTGTCGTTTGGTAGAGTGATTAACAAAAATAATGCATGCATTAATTGTGAGGTTGTTTGGTTACTGGTTAGAACACATGTATTAGTTATGCAGGATTTAATTATATAGTTATTAGTTCTGCAGAGTTTAGTTATACAAGTATTAGTTATATAGAGTTCAGTTATGCATGTATTAATTATGCAGAGTTTAGTTATGTTGGTTTAATTATGCGGATATTAGCTATGCAGATATTAGTTATGTAGGTATTATTTAGTTATTTTGAGATTACAATACATGAATTATTAACTATTGAATATTAAACTTATTGTAAATTATTAATATATATTATTTACAAAATAATAATGCATGCTAATAAAATGTGGAATATATTGAATAATATAGAATGTTAATATTTGATTAGCATATGTATACTCAAAAAATATACAATCAAATTTCTAATACTAAAAAAATATTTATATTTATATAAATAAATAAAAACTATAAGTACATAAAAAAGAAATGAAAATAGTCTATATATAGAAAGAAATAAAACAAAAAACATAGATAAGAAAATGGTAAAGTTTCCGATTAACAATAATAAAATAAAATAAAAGAAATGAAAATGGTCTATATATAAAAAGAAATAAAACCAACAAATATATATAGAAAAACAGTAAAGTTTTCAATAAAAAATAATTAATTGGGTGAATATGTAATTTATCATTTTAATACATGTATAACTAATACTCACATAACTTATTCCACCTTCTACCTGCATAACTTTATACATAGATTCCCTCGTAAGTTATGTTGGTATTAATTATGTAGGACTACAAAAATGTAACCAAACACTGTATAAATTAATACATGACTAACTTTTATACAAAACTCTTACCACCCAAACATGGTATAAGTTATCTTGACTTTTATACCTAATACAAAACTTCTATCAAATATAGTGAAGCTAATGCAATTTTTTATACATGAATAAGATGTCTCTTATACAGTAACGAAACGACTCCTATATATATTAGTAATCCATTGTTTGGTATATTTTTTCATGGTATGTATAACTAATGCTATTGTGTATTGAGAATGTATTACTAATACCTTGAAATCCATAGTATTAGTAATGCAAAGGATTTAGGGGTCGTTTGTTACGGTATAAGAAGGTATGTTATTCATGTATAAAATATTGTATTAGTTTTAGAGAAAATACATAAAAAAAAAAACTTGAACTTGGCGCGAGAACTTACTTTAGTACTCACACCACTAAGATGTTTATATACCCCTTTAACATCTTTTATGTGCATTATTTTCAATCCTCCGAACACCAGCCAAGTTGAAGGCTGACATTATTACACACACACATTTTTATTTGTCCACGTCGCTAAGAGTTTAAAAAAGATCTTACCCGTTTTATTTAACTCACTCATTCCCAAAATATAACTCGATCCATTTCTAAACAAATATCTCTAAATCTCTAAGCCCGATTCTCATTATCTCAAATCTACAAGACCTAATCTGAATATTTTTCTTTCGTTAGCGTGAATGATTTGTTGAGTTTAGAATTTTCGTGAAGAAACAAAGAATTTGCCAAATTTTTTGTTCAAGAAATAACGACAATCTTGAAAAATTGGAAAGTGAGAAAACAAAAATCAAAATAATAGATGAAGAAGAATAAATTTGAATCTTACATTTTGAAAAACAATAATTTTTTCAAAAATTTAACTTTTAGGTTTGAAGAGCTAAGATTTGAGAAAAATCAAGAAAAATATAATAAATTAGGTCACCATTTTTGGATGATTGGGTTGGTGAAGAGAAGAGATAATTAGGGTTCTTAAAAAGTGAAAATTGTTCTTCAAATGAGAAGTGGATCGGATATTAACGTTGAAGGGGCAAATTTAATTTTAAAAAATATTAAAGGATGACTAACACACTGTTCTAAGTTGTAACAACACGCGCACAAGGTTGGTGTTCGGAAGGTTGAAAATAATTCACATCAAATATGTTAAGGGGCTATATAAACACCCATGTAATTTAAGTACTACAGTAAATTTCGTGTCAAGTTCAGATATTTTTTTTTATATGTATTTTCCCTTAGTTTTGCAATGTTTGGTAGAAGTTTTTTATTAGGTTGAAAAGTCAACATATATGTTTGGTTGATAAATTTTAAATATTGTATAAAAATTATTCATGTATTAATTTTATACAGTGTTTGGTTGTCTTCTTTGTAATCTTACATAATTAATACCTACATAACTTATGAGGGAATCGATGCGTAAGTTATGCAGTATAGAAGGTGGAGTAAATTATGTGGATATTAGTTATACATGTATTAAAAAGATAAATTACACATTTATCCTTGTTAATTTATTTATAAATCATTTTATTTTTGAAAATGTTACATAACGATTATATTTTTCCAACTATTTTTGTTTCTTTTTTTTGTGTGTGTACAAACAACTTTTATTTGTTTTCATTAAAAAAAATATTTATTAATACTATGAAAAGGAATGTATAATATTGATAGCACATATGCACATTATATATTACTGAATATATTCACATATTTAATTATCATGTATTGATTTTTTATTTAGAATGTGAATTTTATATAATATTTATAAATTTGATATACTAAAACTGTGCAAACAACACATGCTTCATATTGCTAGAAATTTAAATTATATAAAATAGGATAGTATAATGTACATGTAATAATATTTTATTTTTATAATCTTTAAACATAAAAAAAACAAAGAGAAAAAAAACACATAATTTCTAGTTAAGTGTAGAGAAAATTTCAATCTTTATTTTTTTAAGGGGGAATTTATATTATTTGCTTACTTATTTTATTTATAAATAATATATATTAATTAATATTAAAATCAATATTAAATAATTAATAATTCATGTAATGTAATCTCTACATAACTAAATAATACCTACCTAACTATATCTTGCAAAACTAATACCTGCATAACTAATACTTACATAACTAAACCCTGCATAAATAAACACATAACTAAATCCTGCATAGTTAATACCTGCATAACTTTAACCGCTAACCAAATGACTCCTTAATGCATGCATTAATATGGTTAGAGAGTCAATTACCCCTCAAAAGTACTTTTACATCTTCTCCACCATAACTGCGAAGGATACTTTTGTAAATAAATATTGTTATACAATGCATACTATTTTTAATACATCAAACCAAACAATGCATGAAAAATAATCTATGCATAACTAATACAAGTATAACTAATACATGTATAATTGATACACTCTATAATATCATTTTTATACACTCTACCAAACTATTCCTTGAAAGTTTTGAGTCGAGTTCTATTATTCTAACTTTATATTATATTTTTTTCATTGTTTATATTCTTACTTTATATGGTGTATATAGATCCTACCTTCTCGAGACTTTATTGGTAAGATTACATTTATTATGTTATAGTTATTTCCTTTATATATGACAATTATAAAAACTAAAATAAATATGTCTTGCAATTCTTTGAAAACTAGGGGGGGGGGGGACTACGTCTATATTATTGGAGGTTGAAGATTCATAAGCATTTTAATAAGATCTTTTCACTTATTTAATCAAATCTTAAAAAAAAAATGTATTTTGTATCGAGTATTACTTGGTTTGTTTTGATTTGAATATTATATTGAAAAATAAATTAATATAAGAGTTTGACTAATATCCTATATTTTTATATCTATTAAAATGCTTATTATCAAGAGCTAATTATTCATGATTAACTAACGGTTTATTTTTATTTGTATGGATCATTCTCAGCGTTAATTTTTTTTTCTATCTTTCATAATCTTGAGTTTTTTTATAATTGTGAAGGTTATTCATCATTTTAGTTGCTTGCTGATTAGTTTTATAGTTATATTTTTAAATAAAAACATATTAATTAAAGATTATTTGATTTAGCTTAATTGAGAATTTCCTAGCATGTTTAATTGCTCTAGACATCAATTCTAGAGAAGATTTATGGACTGTAACAATTGTTTACGCTGGTCTGTTAATAAATCTCATTTAGCACAATAAATAAGTGTGTTTTCTACAATTTTGTCAATTTTATTTTTTCTCTTTTCACACGTCATTTAAGTTTTAGTCTCGTATAATAATTATGATGTTTTATATTCAAATAAAAATGAAGAATTTAATGTGTTCGAACTTTGACTATACAATAATTTCATCTTTTTAGAGGGTTATGCTATATGAAAAATAATTTTATCTATTACAGTTTATATATTTTAAAATGTACGTCATTATAACTGCATTGGAATGTCATGTAATAATGTGAAACACATTCTCTATATTCACTTGAATCAAAATATTAATTTGATTATGATAATAATCGCAATCTTACTCTTTTTTTTTTTTTAAATAGCTCATGATAAACTACAAACAAGGAAAAAATCATTTTTCTTAAGTTGCTAGATTGATTGTTTTTTCTTTTTGGTATAATGAGGAGTTTTTTATTTTATTTTTTATAAATAATTATTTAAGTACAAAGACTTTCACGTAAAGTTTTGACCTTTATTTTAAGCACTGTCATGCATAATGTCTTTATCTAATGTAATCGATATTGTATCTAAAATATTTGTATAGCTTGATAAAAATATATTTTTAATGATAAGTAACAGTATATTATGTGAAATTCACAAATAAAATTTAAAGAATACATGCATATCTAAACCCTACATAACTAAATCCTGCATAATTGATACTCGTATAACTAAACTCTGCATAACTAATATCTACACAAATAAACCTTGCATAGTAAACTCTAACCAGTAACCAAATGACTCCTTAATGCATGCATTAATATGTTAAAGACGCAATTACCCGTCAAAAATACTTTTACATCTTCTCCACTATAACTGCGAAAGATACTTTTGTAGATAAATATTTTTAACAATGCATACTATTTTTAATTGATCAGACCAAATAATGCTTAACTAATACACTATATTGAGTATTATTTTTATACACTCCACCAAACGATTCTTTGAATGTTTTGAGTCAAGCTCTATTATTCTAACTTTATATTATAATTTTTTCACTATTTATATTCTTACTTTATATGGTGTACGTACATCCTACCTTCTCGAGACTTTACTAGTAAGATTATATTTACTATAGTAGTAATTATTTAATTTATATATGACAATTATAAGGAAAAATAATAATCAAATCTTGCAATGAAATTTGGAAAGGGGGGGGGGGATATACGTCTATATTATTGGAGATTGAATATTCATAAGCATTTTAATAAGATCTTGTCACTTATTTAATTCAAATCTTCATTTTTTTTGTCTTGTATTGAGTATTGCTTGGTTTGTTTTTATTTGAATATTGTATTTAAAAATAAATTAAAATAGGAGTTCGACTAATATCTTATATTTTTATATCTATTAATAAAATATGATTAACTCATCATTATTTTAATAATTCTTGTTCAAATGTTTGAAAAGGGGTTAGCTAATCCTAAGACCCTCTTTATTTACTTTGATCTCAAACTAGAAATCACAAGTTGAGACTGAACAAAATTAATTAATAATAATTTGAGAAGTTAACCCTCATTTATCATATTCAAACTAGAAATAGAAACTACATTGAGGCGTATTATGGTACTTTAATACTCTTTAATTTGATTGGCAAATAATCGACGAAGATAATATAAAATTATTATTAAGAGATAATTACTCATGGTTAATTAATGGATCATTCTCCGTGTTAGATATTTTTTCTATTTTTCAATTCTTGAGTTCTTTTTAACTGTGAAGGCTTATTTGATTTAGTTTAATTAAGAATTTCCTAACATGTTTAATTGCTTTAGACATAGTTCCTATGGAAGATTTATGGATTGTAATGATCGTTTACGCTGGCCCGTTAATCAATCTCATTAGCACAATAGATAAATGTGTTTTCTACAATTTTATCAACTTTTATTTTTTTTCTTTTCACATGTCATTAAGTTTGTCTCGTATAATAATTATGATGTTTTATATTCAAATAAGAATGGAGAACTTAATGTGTTCGAATTTTTACTATACAACAATTTCATCATCTTAGAGGTTATGTTAAAAATCAATTTTATATATTTCAGTTTGTATATTTTAAAATGTACGCAATTATAACTGTATTAAAATATCATTTAATAATGTAAAACACGTTCTCTACATCATTTGAATCAAAATTTTAATTTGATTATGATAATGATAGCAATCTTACTCATTTTTTTTTTTAAATAGCTCATGATAAACTACAAACAAAGAAAAAATCGTTTTTCTTTTGGTATAATGAGGAGTTTTTTTTTTTTTTTTTAAATAAATGATTATTTAAGCACAAAGACTTTCACATAAAGTTTTGCTAAATGCATAATGTCTTCACCTAATGTGATCGACGCGGCATTCTAAATATTTGTATAGTTTGGTATAAATATATTTTTAATGACAAATAATAATATATTCCGTAAAATTTATAAATAAAATTTAAAGAGAGTAAAATGTACGTAGATCATATCCCTATATTATAAAGATAAAGAACTATTTTCAAATGGTCATCGACTCGAGTAGGACACGTCAAAATACATTATGAAAAAAGACAACGACGGAAAGAAACCGACATTGGAGAAAACCTAAGCAATTAATAAGGAAACAGAAACAACCACATAATAATGCGATAACCTAAACACATTAACCTTTTACCCTAATACGCGATTTTTATATCCTTCTATCTAAAATTACGTACTAAATAACCTAAAAGTACGTCCATATCTTGTCTAATTATCTCTTTCCAAAATTCTTTTGACCTACCGCTAAAAATGAATTGAAACTTAATAAAACTAGTAAATTAATAAAACTATTGCAATACTTAATAAAACTAGTAAATTAATAAACTATTGCAATACAATAATAATTAGAGTTATTTCTTTTTTTCCAAAAAAACACAAAATTAAGACATGGTATATGGACATTTCATCACAAAATGGAGAAAATGCCACGTATCTCAAAATTCCAATTGGCGGACTTGAAATTCAGAATTAGACTAAAATTAAATGAGACTCCATAATTCCGCCCCTTAGCGGGATTCTCTTTACTTTTTATTTTCCAACAACGAAAGCACTCCATAAATTCAACCCTTTAAATTTACACCATTTATCATCTTTCCAAAAAAGAACAAAAATAAAAAATATATAAACCGAAAAGAGCCCATCTGTATTTCTATATACTGGAAAAAAAAAAAAAAAGCTCACTTGTTCTTCTAGGGTTTCACAAGATCTCTTTTGCCTCTGCAAAACACGAACGAATTGCGATTTCTAGGGTTTCGATTTGTGTTTGTTCGGGTGTTTGATGGTCTGAGGAGTGATTTGAGGTTATAAATCTTGAATTTTTCTGAAAGATTTTGAAAGAGAGAAAGGAAACGATGGCGCCTTTTGACAAAGAGCTTGAAGAGCAGATTGCTGTTGCTGGGAACAAGCTGATTGAGCCTCCTTCATCACTTGAAGAACTCCTCCGTTTGCTTGACCAAGTAGAGTCTTCCCTGTCTAAAGTGGAGCAGTCACCGGCGAAATCAATGCATGATGCACTTTCTCCATTGATGAAAGCATTGGTTGCAAATGATCTCTTGAGGCATTCTGATGTTGATGTGAAGGTCGCAGTTGCTTCGTGTATTAGTGAGATAACTAGAATTACTGCACCAGATGCTCCATATGATGACGACAAAATGAAGGATATCTTTCAATTAATTGTGTCGTCTTTTGAGAATCTGGATGACCAGTCTAGCAGATCTTATGATAAGAGGGTGATGATCCTTGAGACAGTGGCCAAGGTCAGGTCATGTGTTGTCATGCTGGATCTAGAATGTGATGGGCTCATCACTGAGATGTTTCAGCACTTCCTTAAAGCTATAAGGTATTTACCAATATATCGTTTCAACAGTTATATTGTTTCTATAATGTTTGGTTTCAGATTTCTTTATCAAAAAGTTTTTGGTTTCTGGTATGTCATGTTTCTTTAATCCCAACCTTGATTTTTTTTTTTGATAAGGCCTAACTTGGATTGTTCTTTTAGACTTAACCATGGTTTTAGAGAATATATCTGAATTAATAATAGCTCACATTCCGTTGAAATGTGATTTAGAGTTATGTGATTGTGAGCTTCTCATGTCTGGTTATGTTTTTTAGTGGAGCTTCTAGTTAAGAAGTTTTCTTTCCAACCACGTGAAATATAATTTACAAGCTAGGCGCTTCTTTCAAGTTCTTGAATTTGCATAGATTTGAGATTATATCTGAGCAGGGTTACTTATTCTGTTTTTTTATATCCAATTTGCTAAACCTTCAGGAGTTAATTGAAATGATTACTCCTAGCTCTTAAAAGATATTTTTTACTGAATAAGTTATATGTCAGAAATACAGCATTGTTTGAAGATATTTAATTGGTAATTTACCAGCATGAAAAATTCTCAAAAAAATTTGGGTTGAAAGTTTTCCCTGTGGGTATTTCTCTAATTTTATTGTTGAAACAAAATGAACTTCTGGGAACATCTAATCTGTTGAACATGTTTTTCTTTTCCTCCAGAAAATATTTAGAAGCTTATCCAAAAGTTTGTTACGCGCCCTTGGTAGCTATATATAAAACAGTAGCAAGTTGAAAGGTTTTGCATCTAAAAGATATTCAAACTTGAACGGGAGTCGTGCTTTTTTTCCCAACAGTGTACATCCACTTGGGAAACTTACCCCTCTGTCAATACATTCATAACCATGTTTGCTCTACTGCTCACTTTTGGATTGATAGTGGACTTGTTAATGAATTACTTGCTGCACTGGTTTAATTGGATAATGCTTGATTAAAATCTGTTAAATAGATGGGTAATGTTGATTATGCAATACTGTGGTGTATGTTCTCTACCACATGTAAGGCTCTTGATTTTTCTTATTATTTTGCATGCTAATTCCTATTGAACATTTTAGTTTGTAGTAGTTAATGTGTTGTTCATTCGTTGACTTTCACTTTCAGAGAGGATCACTCTGAAAATGTTTTTTCATCCATGGCAACAATCATGACTCTTGTGCTGGAAGAGAGCGAAGAAGTATCCTTGGAATTGCTTACCCCTCTATTGGCTAGTGTTAAAAAGGACAATGCGGTATGTTGTGGTTGAAGAGATGATATTCTTTTCCTATTTTATACCTCTTAGGTCTCTCTAGTCTTGTGATAGTGCTAAATATTAATACTTCTGTTTCAGGTCACACCAATTGCTAAAAGGTTGGGAGAGACAGTATTTGCAAACTGTGCTGCAAAGCTTAAGCCTTACTTGCCTCAAGCAGTAGAATCATTGCAAATCTCCTTAAATGAGTACAATAAGATTGTTACTTCGGTGTTGGAAGGGACTCTTCCAGCTGTTGATGGTATTAATGACAGTGCTCCTAAGGACCAATTGGTTAGTGAACCTTTACTTCTAAGTTATACCGTGTCTGAACTTCTGCTGCTGGACTACCATCTGTCTAGATAAATATTAAGTCTGAAGTCACATTTACATGTTCCTGCATAGTCTATGGAGTCTAAGATAATAACCCTTTCTCGTGTTTAAGTTGTGGGTTGAGCTAACATCTGCTGGCTTGATAGTGGTGATGCTGTGTTGATGTTCATCAAGTTAAAACGTCTCTTTCCTATCCCTGTTTGAACCCTTATATGCATTTGCTCGTGTGTGTAATAGAGGACCACACAGGTTGTCAGTTTCTTTCCGAACAGTACTTGTGCTTCTTCCCTTGTTTGCGCATTGCTTCAATTTTTCCATGCATGGAGACCGACTTGTTGGAATAGTATAATTCTCAATGTTTGCCCCCAAAATGAGCCTGATTACAACAAATTTCATCTGTCTGTATTTGTCCATATTTACAGACACGGTTACTGCTGAAATTCTGCTGTTTTATTGGAAGATATCTAGATATTCTGCATTCAGAATGATAGTTAATATCTCTCTTATTTGCATTGAGAGAGGATATTTATTTATGCATGGCTCTTGGTGAAAGACGGGGCTGCGAAGCATGCCCAATTTTTTCTGTTTAGTCATATTGAATGTGGCCATTTCACTTGTTGTAATGATTGACCATTTGGTTATATATCATTTTAAGCTATATATGTTTGTCAGAAGAAAAATCGACTTCGCTGTTTCCCATGTCAAACTGTCACACATCAGGAATTGAAAGCCATTTTTTCCTTTTGTCAACGTTATTGGTCCTGACCTGATATTGTTGCAATTTTTTTTTTGCACAAGAATGACTTGGAAGGTCTGGTGCTATTTATTACTGCAGACAATGTAAATTACCCTTATACCCCCACTCTAAGGATTTGGTATTGATGTTTTTTTAGGCCACTGAAGTCAAGTTGGCTGAACTTCCAGAGGCTGCTCAGGCAACTCAGGTGTGAGGCTTTGGATAACTTTCTTTAGTAATTTTCCCAGAACTTTTGTCTTAACTTTGTTTTACATTGCCTCTGAATCCTTATAACATTTAGGATGGTGGAAGCAAAGTGGGTCCAGCATCTTCAGGCGAAGCAGTCCAGGCATGTAGTTTGTATATTTTCTATTTGTTGGACATAAAACTTGCAAAATAACGAAATATTGTTTGCATGTCAATGTTTGTGTTACAAATTTGTTCACCATCGGAACTCCACCTGTAATGGGTTCTCTTATAGAACTTCAGTTTTTCCTCAAGTGAAATTTCAAAATTGCAACTTCATTGTTGTTCAAATTCAATATCAAATACTCATATTTTCATCTTTAACTAAATAATTTCTGAAGGGCCAGTTTCTTGTGTTGGTAAATCAATGAAAAACACTGTTAGGAACGAGTAATGTCTTTGATATCTGTACTGGATGGTGTAGAGTTGAATTGAACATGTTAGCACAATGGTATGCTGATGGCGGGAAATCTCTGTTGGCTGACTGTCAGTTAAAGGTATTTAGTTGGAAACTTTTCTTGTTTGTTCAGATGGCTGAGAGCGGAAGGGATGAGGCATGTTCGGAAGATATTGATCCTGCTGTGAATGGATCTCCCAAATCAATCACAAGCAATGGTGGTAGTTTGGAGAATGTGAGATTGGCTTCTGAAACAGAATCGCTGATGAAGGCTGGAGATCATGATGAGGTGGATCTCCATGATGCTTCAAAGATACCATCTGAATCTGATGATTCAAGGGTTGAAAAGTCTACAAAGTCGGAGCCCAAGTCTACGAAGTCAGAGCCCAAGTCAGAGCAACCTTCTAAGAAAAGAGGAAGGAAGACAATCTCTTCAATAAATTCAGCAGAATCTTCTCACCAAGCTCCTGAAGGAAGTGGAAAAGAAATTGAGAAGCTTCAAGATCATCAGAATGATCAAAACAAAAATGACCATAGTTCAGCTTCTGAAGATCCAGTGGTTGAGCAGTCCAATCTGTTGGAGAAGGAACCAGAAACTAATCAACACTCTGCACCCAAAGAATCTGAGGAGGAAGTTGTGGATGTTGCTCCTCCATCCCCAGGTCAGAGCCTTCCTGAAGAGATTGCACTGACGAAGGGTGGTCTCCCAATGGAGGACAGCTTAAATCAAGAAGACGGTGAGTCTAAGAAGGAATTTGAAGCCGGAAGTGACTTGGAAGAAAAGCAGGTGAGGCGCCCTTTGAAGAAGACTCCTTTAGAACCTTGTCGTAAGGAGAAAGGTGGATCCACCAGTGATACCGAGGCTAAAAAGCAGAAGCAATCGGGTAAGAAGGTTGATACCAAAAATAAGAGTCAGGTTGGTCCATCTGCGAGAAATAAGGAAGATAGCAAAAAACGTGGACATGGAAAAGCTAGTCAGGTAAAAACTTACTAAATCTTTTAGTTAATATGATGTTCAATAATTTATTTCCTCTCAGTGTAAATTCATCTCCCTATTGGACCACCAACGTGTCCATGTACGTCTTATCAGCAGTCAATTCACTGTGCAGGAGACGTTGCCTTCACAAGAGTCTCCCGATCGCTCTGTTAAACATGATGAAGATAACGAAGAGGAAATCCCGAGGACCACTACAAAGAGAAAGCGTTCTTCAAGCAAGGGCAGGGTAAGCATTGTACATTATTGATTTCATGTATAATGCACATTTTATTCGAGATAGTATTTTGATGTGCTATGCACTTTTTCCTGTTTCTGTAATTCTTATGACTGAGCTTGTTCGATTTTACTTCCGGGTACTTGCCAAGACCCCACCATGTCTGTCTCATCAGTTGTTATTTCGTTGTGCAGGGGAGTAGGCAAGTTGTGCAGAAGAGTGTGCCTACGCCCGAGTCTCCCGACAATTCAACTAAGCATATAAGCGATGAAGATGAGACCGACACAAGTGCAAAGAAAAAACCTTCTTCAGGCAAGGACAAGGTAAGCATTTCAAATTACTGTTCTTTTTGATAAAAAATACTGTTCATGTTTTCCCATTTTATCTTGGGCTTGTTTTGATACTAATGTTCTGTTGTTCTGTGCTATGATGCTCCTATTTTGAACTTGAAAATTGATTTTAGTTGATCATTTCTTCCACTTGATGATATTATTGTAAAAGCCAATAGTGGTTATATAGAAAGTTCGTAGCAAATTACCATTTGTTGCGACAAGTTTAGTGCTAGTATACTTCTGTTATTGAAAATAGTTTCTTGCGTGTTTTTAACAGGGCATTACTGCCTTATTTCTCCTTATGTCCTCTTCTGTGTTACTGACATTCTTAGTCACTTATATTTGATTGCTCGTGTATATTTAATGCACTAAGGAAGTTATCTTGATGGACTGCTTAGGCCCTACAGTACTCCTGTGTGATTAATCAGTGGTTTGCGCCACTATAATGCTATTACTTGACAGGTAACAGAGACTGTGCAATGTGATAAGAACCTGGTTGGTAAAAAGATCAGAGTTTGGTGGCCATTAGATGAACTGTAAGTGCTCATTTTCTTTTATGCTGTGGAACAATTTTTTTCCTAACTCATTCTTGACATGATAGTTTGGAATTACTGTTATTTTGAGTTCACTGTATCTGAGAGAGTTTCCAGTTCTGTATTAGTTGGGATAATTTTTTATCTGATTTGTCGTCACAGATTTTATGAAGGGACTGTTAGCAATTATGATTCTTCAAGGAAGAAGTTCACAGTGAGTGCAGTTTGTTTTCTGTTTCAAGAAATGGAATTGTTCCCTTGATGTAACACTATATGTTTGATTAAATTGTTTCTTATTAGGTTGACTATACTGATGGAGAGACAGAAAAATTGAATCTCTTGAAGGAACGCTGGGAACTTGTTGAAGATGATAATATGTCAGAAGAGGTTAGTTACCGACTATATTTGCATTTATTATGGTTATGTTTCTTTGATACATAAGTATGCATTTGTTGACAGGAGCAAGTAGCCAGTGCTGATGCAGCAGCTTCGGAAAGGTAAGCCTGGCCATTAATCACCTTCTTTATTTGGTTTTGAAGCATTTATTTTCACCTGAAGATACTTACTCGATTTGAGCCTAGTGATCTGAATTGTTTCCCTTTGTGAAACCCTTTTGCATTTTTTCATCTACAAGTGTCTGTTTAGCATTATAACCACGTGCTAGTATGTCTCAACCGAAGAAACAACAGAAGATTCTTATTGCTGTGTTGTGCTATATTTGTGTACCTTTGATGTTTTTTGGGTTTGATATCTTTGTCCAGTCTATTGCTTCATTTTTTTGTGTGATGCATGCAATGCTATCAAAAGCAAAAAAAGCAATTTCTTGATTTCCTTGTTCTGTTTCCAAATATTCTGCTAACTGTAGGAGAAGTGGTAAGTACATTTATATGAGTGGTAGTGATTTCCTTTATTACATGGAAATTCTTCTTCGATGAGCAAAGTGAAACCAATACTCAATTTGATGTTTGTACTCATTGTGTTATTAGATTATAATATTTTTGTAGTTACGATGTACTCTCTTTTCTCAGTCTTTGTGTGTAGAAGTACTTTTAACATTCATTCTATTCATTGTGTTAGGTAAAGACGGGACAGAAATCTTCTAAGTGAAGTTAGCAGTATGACTATTCTTTGTTTAACTTTGATTCTGTTTTTGATATGTCAGTCATAAGAAGAAAAAACCTAGGAATGCTGAACCATCACCAAAGCACGAAATGGATGCTTCACCTAAAAGGTTGGTATAATCTCCTTAACCATGTGTTTGTGTGACATATTAACATGACGTTTTGAAAGCCTAATGGTACCAATGGTTGGGTTCTTTTTGCAGCAAGTCAAAAGACGCGACAGCTAAGTCTGGACAGAAATCCAAGGGTAAACTCAACTTGAAAGATGGCACCTCAAAATCTGCTGGGAAAACTGATGACACAACCAGCAGCAAGTCTGGGGCTCAATCCAAAAGGAGTACTGGCAAATCAGTTGATACTGAAAAGCCATCTGCCAGGTCTAAAGATGTTAGTAGTAGTACTCCCAAATCCAAGTCCAAGCAAGATGCTCCATCAACAACTGCCAACAAGTCCAAGCAAGAAACAATTAAAGCTGCCAACAAGTCCAAAACCAAAACCCCCCATAGTGGTGGCAAGTCCGGTGCCAATGGTACGGAGAAGCTAAAATCTAGTTCGTCAAAGGTTAAAGAGAGTGGGAATCAGAAGGAAAAAGCAACTAACTCAGCAAAAACCCCTGATGGCAGCACCAAGGAGAAACTCTCTGGTGCATCAAAGGAACGGCAGAGTGAGCCAAAGAGTGGAAAGAAGCGTGCGAGGGGGAAAAACTGATTATTATTTGTTGCACATCTTGTAATAGTGGAGCTGCTCTTGTAGTGCCTACTTACATTCTTGGACCCATTGCGGCTCATTGAAGAGGCTATGGTGGCTACTATTCCTTGTGTGCTATTGCTGTTTGGCAAAAATCTAGAGTTGCAGCTTGCAAATGCTTGTCATAGCTTTTTGGTTATGGTGGTGCGTGCTAGGTTTCTGGATAGTTTTTTTTTTTCAGTTTAAAGCATATTGTTAGAGATGTAATTGGTTAGATTTATCATTTTGGTTGCTAGTTGTATTCACTTTTATTACTTTTAGCCCTCTTAGCATAGGAAGGAGATACTCTGTTGATGAGTATTTTATGGATGTGAGTTGGATCATAAATTACTATCTCTTCTCCTTGCTACTGGTATTCTGAATCAGTCTACTTAAGTAATTACAGGTTGAGACGTTGCTTGTCTGATGGAAAGTAGAGTCTACAATCTACTCATCTGCGTGTCTTCGTTTATGTGGACATCGTTTGATTGAGTATTTGATCTGTTTGAATACCCCCCTCACTCTCCTAGGAGTGAACTCTTTTCTGCCGGATATAGGGATTCTTGTCTTTCGCTCATGTTGTCTCCTATGGAGATGCATTGATATGGGCCTTTTCGCTTCTTTCTTACCTATTCACTTCTACTTGAACCGTTCAACGAGTGTTGAAAATCTGCTGGTTCAGCACTAGTCAGGGTGTCAATAACTGCAGCTGTCACCAGTCTGGTCCCTTACTCAAGGAAATAGGTGTCAAATCTTGTTGCAGCAGTCACCAGTCTGGTCTCCTACCCAAGGAATCAGGTGTCAAGTCTTGTTGGTTAATCCAAGTTGTAAATGTTTATGCGGCAAAAAGTTATCTACAAGGAATCTCTAGTCTGTCCGATGTCACTTTTTATTGTAAATTTTTACAAAATATAGAGACGTGACACCAAAATTTTAGGGGTTTATTAGAAACTGTCTGCCACTTAAAATTAGGGGTGGGGGGTGGGGGTTAGTAATATACAAGTGACATGCAAATGAAAAAGTATGGGTCGACTCAATTTGTTTAGGTATAGGATCTAATGAGAGTAGTCTTACTTCAGCCAGACTGGGATTACATTCAAATCTCTTTATAATAATATTATTTGTCGCAATATCTTTTGATTATAATTACATTTAGAGAACATATAATGTAATATAGCATGAAAGATCAATTCTATAAAATGCATGATTTTATAGTGAACTGTTATAGAGAATTTTGAGTGCACAAACTTTAATTAATAAACAAGTCAAAATGTAAAACACAGATCAAGCATGGACAGAAGAAACACATACAAGGGATAAATTATAAGCATTTGTGCAAATAACATATTTGGTCGGTCAACCAAGAATAAATATATTTGTTATTCAGATATCTATTAAAAAAAATACACTATCATATATTAAAAAAGAGTTCGGAACCTAATGGGTATAAAATGTTAACAAATTCCAAAACGGTATATAAATTTTAAATTTAACCATAACGGCAAAATCGTTGGTAGTGCAGCGATTTTGCTCACCGGAAAAAGCAAAATCGCTGCAACACCAACGATTTTGCAAAATGTGATTATTTTTTTTAAAAAAAAATAATTTAAAGATCGTTGCCTAGGCAGCGATTTTGTTGCAAAATTTTTCTTTTTTAAAAAAATTTAAATCACTGCCAAGCATTTTTAAAAATAAAACGCTCCTGCAGGAGCGATTTGCAAAAGAATTTTTTTTTTTAAAAAAAAGATCGCTGCCTAAGCAATGATTTTGTTGCAATTTTTTTTTTTTAAAAAAAAATTAAATCGCTGCCAAAATTATTTATTAGAAATTTAAAAAATAAATCAAAATAAAAAGCAAATCGCTTGTACCAAAAAAATTTTAAAATTATTTTTTTAACTTAAGGTAGAGATTTAAGTCAATTTTTTTTCTTAAAAAATAAATAAATCGCTGCAGCTTATTTTTTAAATATTTTCTTAAAAATTTAATTAAACACTGCCTTCGCAGCTATTTACAAAAAGAATTAAAGAAAAAAAGGAACGCCGCCTCTAGCAGCGATTTCCCGTCAAGTTTGATTATTGAAAAAATAATTGGAAATCGCTGCTTGTGGCAGCGATTTTCCTCTTTTTCTTTAATTTTTTTAAGTCGTTGCGAATGCAGCATTTTATTAAATTTTTAAAAACAAAATAAAAAAATAAGTTAAATTGCTGCAACAGCAGTGATTTATATTGACTTAAATCGCTACAAAATACAACGATTTTATTTTTAAAAATAATTTAATTTTTTTTTTGGTTGTCGGCAGCGATTTGTTTTTTTTTAAAAAAAATAATCTAATAAATCATTTTGGCAGCAATTTTATTTTATTTTATTTTTTAAAAAAATTTGCAACAAAATCTAGGCAGCGATCTTTTAATTTATTTATTTTTAAAAAAATAATCTCATTTTGCAAAATCGCTAGTGTTGCAGCGATTTTGCTTTTTCCGGCGAGCAAAATCGCTGCTCTACCAGCGATTTTGCTTTTTTGGTTAAATTTAAAATTTATTTTTCGTTTTAAAATTTTTGTTAACATTTTATACCCATTAGGCTTCGGACTCTATTAAAAAAGTTATCCGTTAGATTGATTATTCTGTTTTGACATAAAAAGAGTTTTAAAAAACAAAATAAAGATTTTTGAATCTTTTAATCTTACTGTAAAAGATATGTTGAATGTATTCAACTATCCTTTAATATTGTGATCTTAAACATGTTACGTGAAGAGTTAAAATTAAAAAGTACTAAAAAGAGAAAGAAACATTCTTTTCGAAACGGACTTAAAAGAAAAATAACATAAATTTTTTAATGGAAGGAGCATATTTTTTTATATACAAAGTTTGTGGTATTAGTTAAAGAGTAGAGTGGTTAAGTAGACAACTTGGAAATAATCGCAAATGGTAGCGCCATTAAATGGTGCTAACAAGTTAGCGTTTTTGAGAAAAACTTTAAGGCTATTGAAGAAAAATGTATATTCCCTCCTTCCCGATTTACTTGTCAAAATTTTCCTAATTCAATTTTCTCCTTTCTTTGTCATTTTTAACAAATCAAGTAAAGACATTTTTTTTTTCCTATTATGCTCCAAATTTATTAATATTGAGTTAATGTTTTTAAAAATGTAGTGAGTAAATATGTTTGGAACCCTATCATTTAATAGAAATAGAATGATAAACTCACTATACAAATCATTATTTTCTTAATATGTAAGTCAGAATTTGACAAGTAAATAGAAACAAACCGAGTAGAACTAAAGAGGGAAGCTAAGAAGACTACTAATAAAGATTTATGAGAACTAAAAGGTAATGATTTCAACAAGACGAAGTATATTAAAAGATGATTTTCAACATGCGTTAATAGGAGCAATGAGGTCTGGGAAAGAAGGGCCCTCAATGCATGATACAAATTTTAGATGCACTCTTAGTCATGATATTTAGGGCCTCAACACGTTAATTTTAGATACTTGGTACACTCATTTATTTTAAAAAGTCAGATTCATACTCATTTATTCAAAAAGAAACAACTGAGATTTACCTATATGTGTACATATATTTGTATTTCTTATCCACTTAATTAAAGCTTAGAAATAGTACTACTATTTTCCAAATTAAATCCATTGATCCTTCACCTAATTAGAAAGTATTATGTTGTCAAATGAAAAACAGATAACAAGTCTGAAACTCTCTGTTGTTGCTTCTTATAATAGACGCAACGAGTTGTTTCGATTGACTTATTTTTACCATTTTAGCTTAAGACTAAGTGCTATAAGCTGTTTTGGCTTAAAAACACTTAAAATAAGCCAATCCATACAAATTTCGAACTTTAATGCTTGCTATCACTTTTTAGTTCAGCTAAAATTCATACATAATCCATAAAGTAGAAACAGGGAAAGGGTCTGTAAACAACTATGGTTAACATACACAACCACAAATGCTTGAGACATCCTACTCCCAAAATATAGCTTTAGCAGATGCTAAATTGTACGACCTTTCTACCCATGTTTCCAAGATTCCACCTCTGGGATAAGCAATGCTACCAGGGACATATATTAAATAAGCATTTACAAATCCAACATTCATCCACCTTAGAAAATAAAAGACCTCGACGTTCCAAACTACACCATACGACGCAAAATTGTATTGTGAGATGCAGGTATCACCAACATGAGTTGCTCCTCTAATAAAACCAAGGTCTGAGAAGGAAAACTAGCCATTGATGATTGCACCGAAATTTGCATAAGGAACCATGATGTAATCTCACGTAAAGAGACTTTAAAGCATGGGACTCATGCACTTTTCGAGAAAGCTCCAGCAGCAAACAGAAGATTTCTTCGTGAAAACTGCTCACAGAGTATAACATGCAACTTTTAGAGGATCCAATAATAAAACCACAGAAAGAAGCAAGCATAACAATTCTTACGTGCAAGGCATAGACTGGTGTAGCTTTGGTAGGTAGGGTCTTCAATAACCGAAGTCTATTGTTACCTCCAGATTTGCTGTTCAATAGAGAGAGAGAGAGGGGGCTGGTATTAGCAGCAATCTAAGAGAAAACAAATGCCACAGTACATGTCTGCTTCATTAGTACTTACTTCTCTTCTTTTAGTGGCGCTCTGGTGCTTGTGGTTACATCCCATAATTTTACAGTGCAATCAGCAGAGCCCGATGCAAGAAGTGAACCTTCACCACTGAAATAAGACAAAAAAGCTTCAAATATAATCTATATTCAATGAACTTCATACTCTAAGTGCATCTCTAAGCGTACACAAAGTAAACGTTAAGTTCATTTCTTTCCCTACCTAAAAGCAAGTGACCACACACAGGAGGAATGACCGGTCAAAGGAGTAATACAACGTCCACTTGAGAGATCCCACATCATGACTGTTCCATCTTCATCACCGGATGCCATATATCGACCATCAGGAGACATTGCCAATGATAGGATCATACTCCTATGACCAATGAAAATTCTGACACAGTCGCCGCTCTGGACGTCCCACAAGCGTACAGTTTTGTCGCTTGATCCGGTTGCAATGTAATTGCAATTTGCATGCCATCGCACACACTACATGATGAATTTAACATGCTCTCAAATTTATGTCAATAGAAAGGAAATTGCAAGAAATCTAAGTAACTGAAAATTTTCATGCCAAATTGCAGTGCAAATGAACAGTTCTATAACTATTTATTATACTTAAATCATTTTAATGATAGGTTGTGAAATTCATTATGCTAGAAACTTTGAATGATGTCATTCAATTAACTGTACTTTTTAATCCAAAATCAAAAAATACCCTGATATGGTTATGGTAAGTGCATTTTATTAGTGCCCAATCTCTCCAGATAAAATATTCAACCTTCAATCTTTTTAGTAAAGCATGACGACTTGTGGACTAAAATAAATACAAATATTAGTAATTAATGTGGGATTACACTAGTTATGTATCTCTAATATGCTGTAAAGAGCTTAACCTTTTCTACCAAAATTAGTCGTCACAAATGAGACTTAGGTACAAAATAGGTAAGGCCTTCCCAAATTGATCCAAGTTAAAAAAAGTTACTCTTCCCTATGCGCTCAGGCTCTCCAAAATTATTTCCGCAATCGTGTCGGATCCTCAAAAAAAAACATCACTATTTTGGGAGGATCCAACACACACTCGTCGGTATTTTTGAAGAGTCCAAGCAAAATAGCTCTTCACTGACTTATAAATAATCCTAATTATCAAGCTACTCGATATTCATGGTAACAATTAACTTTTCCATTCCATTCCATTTTAAGGGGCCGTTTAGTAGAGTGTATAAAAATAATGCTCAATAGAGTTTTTTAGTAATGCTTGTATTAGTTGTCCTTGCATTAGTTATGAATAGATTATTTCTTATGCATTGTTTGGTTTGGTGTATTAAAAATAATATGCTTTGTATAAAAATACTTATTTCCAGAAATATCCTCCACAATTATGGTGGAAAAAGATGCAAAAGTGCTTTTGAGGGATAATTGGATCTTTAACCAGGCTAATGCATGTACTAAATCCCTTTGGATTACTAATACCAAGAAATCCATGGTATTAGACTATTAGTAATACACTCCTCAATACACAATAGAGTATAACTAATAGTTATACACAACATGAATAAGTGTACCAAACAAGGGACTACTAATACACACAGCTAATGCATGCATTATTTTTACTAAAACCCTCTACCAAATGACCCTTAACTGATTTAAATTAGTGCAGAGAACTTAGAAAAAAAGATTGGATGGATTATCATATTGGAGTTAAGAGACGCACTAAATTAACAATTCACGTGAAATGTGAATTGTTGGTGAAAAGATATTAAATTAAAGCCAAAAGAAAGAGTTACATTCAAAGTAACAGTTAATGAAGTGTGGACTGTTGTTGAGAAGATACCAAATCAAAGCTAAAAGAAACATTATACTCTCCATCTGTCCCATTTTATATGACATGTTTGACTGGGATGGACTTTAAGATGTTATTTAAACTTATCAAATGTATTAGCAGTAGTTTAAGAAAAGAACTAAATTGATTAAGTGTACGCCTGAAAACATCACAAGAAGTTCAAAATTAGAATACTTAATGAACTTGAATTCTTGTAATTGCTAAAGTATCAGTGGTGGCCAACATTATGGGGCCTCACAAAATGGGAAGGATGTCATATAAATTGCTATGGCTCCCTTAGTCTGGATATTTGAGCACTCGGAAAACTTAGCCATTTTATATTTTTGAACATGGGGAAAATATGTCACTTTATAACAGTGGCCAAGTGATTATAGAGGACAAAAATGAAAAGTGGGTCAAGTAACTAAGATTGATTATACAGCCATAGACTGATAAAGATGCCAACATAGATACAATCAAATAAATAGTTCCCATGGCGTAGAGCACAAAATAGATACTCACATCTACATCTGACAAGTGTCCGGCCATTATTCTCAGAGGCTGTATCCTGTCCACAGACCAGATCCTTGCAGTGCGGTCATGTGAAGAACTGGCAAAATAATGTCCAGCTGGGCTAAACTGCACTCAAGATGTGAAGTTAAAACCAAACATATATTTGCCCATTGTGACAACTTTTATCTACAGTTACCATGAGCTAGCAAAAAATGCATCAAGTCTGACAGTTCCATTTAACGACCAATTAGGTGAGTGAGTTAAAGAGATAGCAAATATATCACCACATTTACATCCAAAAAAGGAATCATTAAACAAAATAAATGACAAACTAGCAACCTACCTGAACATCCCATACTGGGTAATTGTGGCCTTTGTAGCAAACAACATTAGCATTTAACTTCGTGCTCCATAAGCGAACTGCATAGAAATAATTAGCCAAAAAGGTCTCATGGTTATAGAGTGAGCATATAGAACTTCAGTAACTATCACAATCCAAATGAATAAGAACTAATGTAGAGCTAATAGCAATCAAAGTCATATGATATCATACCTGTTGAATCTGATGATGAAGAAAGAAGAAAATCCCCGTGCGGACTGAAGGATGCAGAATAAACAGGCCCTGAATGGCCCTGAAGTAATGTATAACATCTTCTTCCACCATTTGTACCAGGCACATGCTCACTTGAAGGTGAATCAGTCTCCCCCTGCAAAAAAGCTGGTTCTAGCACTGTTCATCAACCATTCTTTTTTCTGTTTCGTGCAATTTTTTGTGTGTCAGAGAGAGGGGGGCAGACATTAAAAATGACATGTTTTGCAAGATGTTGATTGTTTACAGCATTACTCTAAGACATCAGACTATCTATGGCTACCCTGGCCCGAAGGCCGAAAGTATTAGCCTTCTTTTGCTTCAGCGAGTCAACAAACTAATCATTGGTTAAAATGTTTTCACATACTTTTATAGATATGAAATGAAAAAGGTAGAAACTTGTAATCTTCCCTGAAGTTTCTAAGAAAAGAACAACAACTACACCCCCAAAACAATAACCTTTCATTTAGTTTCTAAATATGTGGGTTTTATTTTTAAAGGACGAATTATTCAAAATTAGTTGCTTCAGTAATTGCTCAAATTCATCCTCAATAAGCAATAAAGTATGGAGATGGCAGTTTTTAAAAAAAAATTGATAACCAAGAAATCCCCGAGGGCTAGCCGACGCATAGTCTGAAACTCGGTGGATATTGGAGTTGCCCATCTCACATTCTATACTTAAAAACTATGTTTTTTGAAGTGGTTTGGTTCCAACTCGTGACGTGCCTCTAACTTGAACACTACATGATGTGCTCTTACCAATAGACCAAATCCATGGAGCTGGAATATAATAGTTTCTAATTTTAGTGGAGATCAGTTTAAGAAACAATCTTGACTGCTGATAACATATCAGCTGGCTCCAAAAGCTTTGCGTGTGTAGGGAACTATGAGCTATTTGTCTTATTTCCTTTCTGCAAGGTAGAATATGACCTATCAAATCCAATAGCTTAAGGTAAATATGCCGGTTTTACAGTACAGCTAGATTTTCCTGAGGGATTTTAGTGAGAGTATCACCAAAAAAATCCAGCTTTGCATTTAGGACAAGATAAAGGTGGAATAAATTTTTTATAGCAAAACTACCCTCCCTAATATATCACATGCAACATTCAGAATATTACTGATGATGCAAAAGAACAAACAACTTAGCACAAGCTCAACTATATAAAAGGCTGTAATAAGAAGTAAATAATTAATACGAAATAACAAAGAATCAATAAAGAACATGAAATATAGCATAATATGGAAATTTTTCCAAGTCACATGGACATCTTATACACATTGTTTGGCACTTAATTGGTGTTTATAAATAAATTTCTTTTACTTATATTCCACCTCATTCAACAGAATTATCACATCATAGGGGATTATGATTGGCCCTGAACCACAGTGGATATGCAGGCCTTTTGAGAAAACTCGAAGTCTTGTAACCTCATGTTACATTTAAATTCAAAACCTTTGCCTTTTCCTTAGGAGTATCTAAACCGCTAGCATACATGATGAGCATCATAACAAGATACCTGACACAATTCTCAATTATTGATCACTTCAACATTATAGGAGTGGGTCAAGACTTTTTAAGAGAGAGAAATCGAGTATGTAGACTTAAGGAATAGCTTGTCATTCCTTGATTCTTTTTGATGCACTAGTGAAGTTCTTATAGACCTGTCTAACTCGAGAAAATCTAAAGAAGAGAAATTCCAGTTGAGCACCAGATGTTAGTAATGCTGTGCAGAGTTAAAGAGTCTAACAGCCACCTGTTCTTACATCTTGGTGTAACTGCTCGTAGCAACTCTTCCCAAGTATAGTTGGACTCGGATGGACAATGCCAAGAACTACAGCTGATTTACTGAGATGTTGGCACAATCAGGGAGATAATGTCAGGCAAAAGAAGTGGTGGAATCTCACTCCAGCATTTGGTGGACAGCTTCGAAGGAAAGGAACACTAGATGTTTTGAAGGCACGAATAGCCCCATTCAAATGATAGAGATGAATTGTTTTGTGTTGTTTATGTTTTTGGTGCAAAGAGAATTATGTAAATGATGTAGAATCCAATATCAGACATGATAGATCCCTTATGAGAAGTAAAAGGATTCCCAATACTTTTGGAAGCTGCACATGGTTACCAGCACAATTTTTGTACCAAGTTTCTTCTTTAATACAAATTTTACTTTCTCCCCAAAAAAAAAAAAAAAAAAGTAGGATATTGTTTGATAGAATCATATTCTGATACATCCTCAAAAAAAAATAAAAAAAAATAGGATATTGTTTGTTAGAATCATATTCTGATATAGTTATTTTTTGTATACTGCATTGTATACAGGAGATTTTGCAATTAAAATTATTTACCTTATTGAAAAATGCAAGGAGTACAAGAAATACTTCCATCAGAAATGTAACACTGCATCTATATGTTAAGTCGAGAAACCTTCATAACTAATCACATTTCTGCTAAGCAAATTTCTGATGTAACAAACTTCACAACCCTAGTGCAGTCTCTTACTGAAATAAAATTTATCTACTTATCAAAGAAATTAAAGCAGCGAAAAATAAATATTTCTTGCTGTCCATTTGGCGAGATATACTGTGACTACGAGTAGTATTAAAAGGGACCTTGTCAACGTCTATTGACTAAAACATCTTGAAACATGAAATAGCAATACATTGAAAAGGAGCTGAGGACCATCATATTGGACTTACATGGACCAGTTTGTTCCCCAAGCTTTGCCATGTCCCAGACCTGTAAAATGGGGGACTTAGATTAGAAGATGATCAAAGTTACCAGTTCCAAAAAAAAGATAAGAAGATGATCAACGATCAACAGATACTGTAATTTGTGACAACATAATTTCAACGTCATTCAGAAGCTACAAGCACCTTCACAGATGAATCTGAGAATCCACCAGCCACTAGTGATCCATCATGTGATATTGATGCACAGTTTAGTCTACAGACATTTACAGATGAACTCACTGAGATTAGGATATGTTCCTGAATACGAATTCCACACTTACAAGATTCAAGATCATGAAAACTTACCCATTGTGTGTATTAACAAATGTATAGAAGCTAACAGAGGGCAATGATGCATTACTCAACTGTACGCGGTTCCTCAAGTCCTCCAGAATAGAAAGTTCTACCTCTACAGGTCTGTGACAAGTTTTCTTTCAGTTAAGATGATCCAAGATCCAAGAAATATGAAAGTGCATGTCTTAGATCAATACTATCACAAATTTACCAACTTCAAATCAAGGACAAGTCTAAGTGAAAGCTTTAATCAGAGTAGGATTTTTGGAAGAAAAAAAAAGGGAACCAACAAAAGATATTGTAATGTATATTTCATTTCATGAAACAAGCCCCTCTCTCCCCCCCCCCCCCCACATCACACACACACAGATAAGAAACATAATGCAATATATGAATGAATATAAGAAAATATACTGAGTATGACTTTATTAAAGATATTTTAATTATCGAAAAAATACACTCCCTCCATTTCAAATTCTTGTTTTGACTTGGCACGGAGTTTAATAAAATAAAGATCTTTAAATCTTGTGGTTTAAAATCAAAGATCTGTCAAATGTACCGAAATGCCATTTATTCTTGTAGTCTTAAACATACAACGTGGGAAGTAAAATTTAGAAGTTGCTATACAAAGGAAAGGGTCATTCTTTTTTCAATGGACTAAAGAGGAAAATAGGTCAAATAAATTGAAACAGAGGGAGTACTATGAGTATGACACACCACAGAAAGGATTGAGCTCAATCATATTTTCCTCATCCTTCATAATTTTCCTTTTTTATGCAACTCCTTTGTATAGCCGTTTCACTTAATGTTTTCTAATGGATCATGATGACTGTATTTCAAATAAAATTATGACATCCAACAAGAGTGTCTTTTCTAAGTACAGGGAGGGATGTCGTAGCAGAGAGAAACACAATAGGGCCCTCTCCTTTTCTTTTGGTAAGTAAGATAATAGGTTTGAGGAGTACATAGCAGGTAAAGCAAGTTCCGGTTTGACACGTGGTGCAGTTGTCACTGCGCTGCTCTCTGTACGAGAAGATTTCCCTGTTGCAATCCCAACTTTGTCCTTCTTTAGTTTTTTAAGAGGTGCACCTTGTTTACCACCTTCAATTGACTTCTTCTGATAAAAAGGGAAAATAAAAACAATAAATGTGGAAGGATGTCACTGTTTCAACAAAAGTAAATGTGGAAGGATGTCCACCAAAAAAAATTTACACCACAAAGGAAAGATGAGATAATTTAAGTGCGAAACAATTATGAATATGATCAAGTGGGAAATGAACTGATAGAAATTCACTACCTTGTTTTCTTCCACTTCTCCTTCCTTCGGATCTCCTTCAAACTTTTCCGAATCTGGAACAGAACCACCAGTCTTTTCTAACCGTTCTTCTAAAGAATCTTCAAGCATCTGCAAATTAAATTATTAACACATCTCCTGGGGATAAAATTTAAAACACGGAAGACCTACATTACAGACTCTTCTAAAATCGGGGGATATGATCCGTGTCGAAAGTGTCAGACACTCAGACTCATTAAATTCTGTCTAGGATATGTGGGTACAAATAGAATATCAAACACAGGTAAGGGGTTTCTTAATAAAAATAAAAGTAATCATTTCACCTCAGTTTTTTATTCATTAATATGCTTTGTAATATGGATTGGTCCACTCCAATACACACACACATGGAATGTAAGATTGGCCCGTTCCACCGCGAAAGGTAGGTTATATTACGACTATTATCTCATCAGGCCTAATACAATATTTTTGTAGTAAACGATATATTCAGCCCATTTTATATTTGAACCAAATGTAATGCGGGAAAAAGCCACCGTATAGGAAGCAAAAAGCTGCCCCATTCCCTAAAGTGAAGATGATATAATGAACGAAAGAATTTTCTAAAACCCATGCATCACCCCACCCCCACCCCCACCCCCACCCCCAGTTACAAAACAAAAAGAAAGAGGATGAAGATTAAGGTGAAAGAATGGACAACTCCATCACCACATTCTTTATCTTTTGACTCTAGTCTCACGGACCTCTTCATTCGCCATATGAAAGTCAAATAATACATCTTTTTTTAACTTGAAAATGGTGGTGTTTTAGGCCAACTTGTGTGCACCTTGAGTATTCTGTTAGGTACTTGCTTTCTTCCACCAACACAGTTACAGGATAAATCTACTACCAAGCTTGGGCAGATGAGAAGAAATCACCTAGTATTTTTGTCTTGTCTCCTAGGTTTGCACCCACTTAATTACCCATCTTATTTTAACCAGATCCAACATGTATTCCACCCACATTGAGGAAGTGTGATGCAGACACAGCCATTTGGCCAAAATGCTTAGTCCAAGTAAAATAGCATGAGATGGTAACACATTTAAGCTAACCCCTTTTCAGGAGCATAACCCAAGCAATCCTTACAAAACATGGAACCTCGAATGGCTAAAACTAGTTGATAATGATATACTCTCCTTAGATAATATTAGTTTATACACGAAGGAGTAAGCTTATCACTTATCTATAACTTGCAGCTCCACATTCTCTTCGTTTTATTTTTTTCCCCATTTAATATGGGTTGTACGGTAAACTTGCATGAATCTGTATCTACTACCTTCCACCAGTATATACACAGTATCTGCCCACCAAGACTTAGGTAGACGAGAAAAAATCACCTGGCGCCTTTGTTTCTACAGGAAGTTGAACCCTGATCTCCCATAAGTTTACCCACTTTATTGACCGCTTTGCCATACTCATAGGCCATAGCTATAAAACATAGAATAAGAGAAATGTTTTATAGTGGTGAACTAGTCCCAGACCCAACCCAAATGGTCTCTAATTACTTTGATGAACTGCAGGGCCCTTTTCCCTTTTTGTTTTTTGGGAACTGGTAATGTTGTATGGGGCCACCTTTTCTTTTCCTAAAACCAATCTTGATAGAACATTTTTTTATCATAAACATGTGATTTTATCCTCAATACTTTGAAACACATACTTCAAAGGTAATGCAATCCTAAGAATTTTGTTATTTTCCCACTAATTACCCTATTCTCAAGAACTCAATGCACCCAACCTGCAGTATGTTCTGGTAAAGGAATCGGTTATATTGCTTCTTCTTTTTTTTTTTTTGGGGAGGGGGGGGTATCCATTCTTCCATACGTTAGCATGGGAAGACTTCCAGCTTTATTGTTTCATGGTCAGTTAACCAACAAACAAGAATATTCATCAAATAGCTTAAGGTATTGACATGTAAAATGGTCAAAAGCTGATATTTACTACACAATCCAATCCAAAAACATAAAGATTAAATTATTGGTATTGACTGTTTGCTTACCCCCCAAAGAACTTCTTTCTGATTTATGAGACTAGCATCATGGCCACTTGCAACAAGAGTTACAACTTCCGCATCATCAGATATAGAGCCAGGCTGTCCAGGAGAAACTGTCATTTGATACAAATTAGCTTCATGTTGTACTTAAATTTAATAAATACATAACTCTAAAATTATACCATATGATTATATAATGAGTAAGAGGCAAGGCACAGGGGGATCATGGGCAACTAAACTATTCATAGGGTTGCATTTAGGACAATTTTTTGCTAGATCATTGCCAAACTACCTGGGAAGAGCGTGTCTTTGGCCCTTGCGCCAAACATACCATGAACTTAATTGAGTAAATCATGTGCATCTAGTGACTTTGGCATTTCTTGGCACAAGCAAAAATGGAGTCCAAATGAAAGAGATAAAGAGGAAAAGAATTCAAGGCCTATAAACAGAATCTGGAATTCCCTCTGCATCTATAACTCACTCTTATTACTGTTCCTCATTCCAATAAATCTTTGACCTTAATTTTAGCAACCTCCCTTGGTCAGAACCCAATAGAGGCAGTGAAGGCACATTGTCACTGCAGTAGTTAAACCACCACTTGTTACACCTCCTATGTGACCATGTTCTCCCACGATAACATGACAATTCAGCAACAAAAACAGCCACATCTGCAATATCTTATCAAAGACTTCTTTTCTCATTTCTTTTTCTCCCTGTAACTTGATAAATTCTAGCTACCAAGGAAAATGTATTGGAGTTTGTTCGAGTCAGTATCAAGCCTTGAACCAAGAAACAAAAGCTGGAGAGCACACCTATGGAAGAACCAAGCAATATAAAGGAAGTAATTATGGTAAAATTCACCACTATTTATAATAAACATGACAGTTCCCCTCTAGTCATGTGATGTGGTTCCAGCGGGTTAAGATGGTTAATGGTCATGGAGGGACAAAATAAACAATGATCTGACAGAAAGAAGTTGAATTTGAATTGGTACGCTTTTCCTTTCCCCGTCTTTATTCAGTGGATGCAATGATGGGCATTTGTTCTAACAGGAGAACGGTCAAGGAAAAGACATGTGAAATGTGGAATCCTTCAGCTTCTCTCACAATTTTTTTCTCTTCTTCCTTCTCACATGGTTTCATTATCATACCAATATAAATGGAAAGATGTAACTGCTTCTTCCTAAACACTTCATGGTGGAATAAATATTTACGATATTCCTAAGATGCCAGGGAAGGGGTGCTTCTTCACTTGGTTAGTTTCTAGAGGGGTGATTTTGACGGCGGAGAATGTTAGGAAACGGAAAGTTGTCTGTATTAGTTGGTGTTTCCTTAGTAAGGAGGCAGGTGAGGTCGTGGATCATATTATGCTACATTGCAATTTAGCAATGAGGTTATGGTAGGTATCTTTAGATGGTTCGGCTTTTCATGGCTGATGCCAAGATCCGTGAAAGAGTTGATGTTTAGTTCGACAATTGGTGCCAGGAGAAGAAGGCAAAAGTCTTGGAATGTTACTTCTCTTGCTTTAATGTGGGTCATTTGGAGAGAGAGAAATATGGGGGCTTTTGAAGGGATGGAGATGAGCCTTGCTCAACTAAGTAGCAGTCTCCACTCCCTATTTTCTTTTGGTGCACCATGTCGTTCCTATTAGTATAGAGGATTGCGTGTCTTTTAGAGTGAACCATATTTTTGTAGGTTTCTTCTTTTAGGGTATATCTCTTGTTTACAGTCATCTCGGCCTTGTTTTCTTAATGAAATACTTTACTTAATCAAAAAAGATTTACGCTAAATTAAAATGGACAATTTAACATAGTTGAAAATTGAAAGGTTGAAAGCAACTGCGAAAATGGGAACTGCACCTTGAAAATTAATGCGCTCATTGATGATCCCAAGCATTGTGATAGATTCTGTCTTGTGCAAGTATTGCAACAAAAGGTCATAGGAGTACTGTTTCAGAGTAAAAAAAGCAAATCAAAAGGCTAATCCAGTTAAGTCTAAAGGTATGCATGGTAAAAAGTAATCAAATGGTGCCAGACATGTATATTGACCAAAAAACAGTAATCAAACTGCACTTAAATCCACCAAACTAGACAAACCATTAGACAAATGATTGTACCTTTAATGTACATGGTGATAAGATACATGGCATGAGAACAACAGACTAAATGTTGTACTTAATTCCATCAAACCTACATAATGAACCAGTGTTTGCTATTTCATCAACATAACTAATAGAAGTTCAGCTTCAAAAGAAAAGATTTGAAAAGAGGTGGATTTTTTGTCAAAAAGTGTCAAGAGAAGGAAACGAAAGATAATGCACTCTAAAGTGAAATATCACATTAGTTTCTTTTCCTCCTTTGTAACTACTAACTCGATATGCATTTTTCACCAATTGCTAACAACCCCAGACACACTTGGCTTTCACAGTTGAGACATTAGTGTGCACTATAGTAGCAGAAAAATTCAACCAGAAGAAGCAAAAGGATCAAGAGAATACCTGACACATCTTAATGTTCACTTTGCTCACCCGTATAGAATGAGCAAATTCCATTTCCTGCATTTCAGAATAAGTTTAGTGAGCATATGACACACTTGAGCATGGAAAAGGTCATCCGCACAGGTGCTAGGATATTGATGTACCTCTAGATGGGAAGGTGAGAGGACGCCTTCTAACTTCTGAAGATCACGCAGATGCGTCATCTCATGGTCTTCACGGTAACTATTGAAAAAGGCTCGTGCTGGAAATAAAAGAATTGTGTTAAAAATTATCTCGCAAATATCAAAATACAACCAAAACATAACTGACAAAGTATACCTTCTTGAACATAACCTCTAGCGACAAGTTCCATGAAACAATGAATAAATACAGGATATAAAACACGAAGCAACTCGTGCTGCAAGATTGAAATATATATATGTTCAGATGGATCAATAATAACAATAATCTCATTTAACAAATAAAAGAGGATAACAATAATTAACATAATATAGGATGATTTTAAATGAGTCACGCATACTATAAAAGAAAAAGACTTAACAACCTCAATATATACAATGGCCAAACTGTTGGAAACAACAAAGTTTGCATATCATTTCTGCGAACCGAAAGATATTCTAAGCAGTAACAGCACTGCAGGAAGAGAAACGACCAAAAGAAAAAAAGGAAACAGAACACTCGGAATTTAACATTGTTTCATTTATTTCCAATGGATCCTACGATTCTTTAGAGAGACAATACAACCGCACTCTCTAGGATATGAAATAACTTCCATGTACGTGAAAGGATTTTAAGGAGAGAGATGGCTAAATAACAGAAGGAGCTGATAATAAATTTTCAGACTGAAACGAGGGGGGGATCTTTAAGGGCGAGGCTGATCCCAACCCCTTCATTAGCTAGCTTAACTTCCTCTTTTCAATCAATATCAGATTATGTTGGGATTGGAGCAAATCCAGATGCACACAGCACATCCTTCAATTCCAATAGAAAGAGAGAGGCAATCTAGGAATGGACTGAGACAAGGTAAACAGAAATGGACAAAAATAAATGGAAGGTAGCTTCAGCTATTACAGGAAACCACAAAATCTTGAAGATTAAAGAGATTAAGTCAAAAGGAAGTGTCCAACTTGGACAGAGAGAAAAAAATGGTCCCTTATGTTTGAGTGTAGGTTCAAGGTGGTCCTTCAATATACCCCCCCCCCCAACAATTTGAGTGTTCTAAGTTTGCCAAAAGTGAGCATTTGGTCTCTGACAAATATTTAACAAACTCGGATGGTTAAGACTTTTTTTTTGTGAAACAGAACTCAGGTGGTTAGACTCTTTTTTTTTTTTTTGAAACAGAACTCGAATGGTTAGACTTTATTGGAATGCTGAAAATAACTATCCAACCAAAAACACCAAAAAGTCCTGTCCTATCTTGAAAACTGCAACACCAAAAATTGAACCATATACCAGACAATAGATATTAAAAGATGGCAAAATTGCACTTCAAAAGCTGCACCATCCTCCAAAAATAAACCAAAATTAGCAAGCTGGCAAACGTTGTAACTATAAATGTTACTCCCTCGGTCCAACAATACTTGTCCACTATTGACTTAGCACACCCTTAAGAAACAATAAATAATAGGGGTAACATTACTATTTTATCCTTACTTTATTAAATTTAATGCTCTGGAAAATGTGTTAGATGATAAATAGCATTTAATAACAAGGGTAAAATAGACACAAAATGTAAATTATCTCTTGATTTTCTAAACTGGACCCTTGCTTTCTTTAGTAAGGGGTTTCGAACTTGAAACCTCCAACATGGAAGTCCCAAGCCCAAAGCACTGGCCAGCCCAAAGGGTGTGTTCGCTTTTGGTGAACTTAAAGGACCAAAATTGTTCAAGAGTATATTTAAGGGACCATCTTGAACCTACCAAACATATGGAACCATTTTCATCACTTTTTCATCTGGCTTGTATAATCACACAACCTAACTTGTATGAAGACAGCACGCTTGTCATGCTTATGTTATGAAGAGCTACTTTTGGCTCGCATATTATGATTGCAATGGTAGAAGACAGTATTAAATCCATCACTGGTGCTACATTTATAGCATAAGTCAACGAACTAGAGTTGAGAATCACAAATATGTGAACTCAATTTTGAAGACCTTGTCACTGCCAGAAAGACAGCAGCAGAAGTATTAATAGGTCAAGGTGCACATCCCCAATACATTATTTAAGGATTAAAAAGGGCTAAATAAAAGAGAAAACGAAAGCCTTTCCTTTCCATTTATGTTTATTTCCTATGGTGTTACTGGTGGCAGGCCTTTTATTAGTGCAGTACATGTCATGAGGAGATATCCATCATGATACTACATAAACTACTTCTCATGTTACTGTTAGCACAAGTCAGGGGACCAACCTTATACAGATCCAGTGAACTATAGGCCCATGACCGAAGTTTGCTATATTCTTCTTGGTATCGTTGGGGACTGGTTTCAAATCTGAAAACATGAAAATTTAGATTCAGAATGATATCAAACATGCATGCTAAGAAAATAACCAGAAAGTATGCATTATCACAGCTGTCAAGACTTCCAGCTAGTGTAAGGTGGTGCGAAAACGGAGCCATAACATCTATCTATCTATATCTGTAATATTCTAAAAGTAGGAAGCTCAAAAGTGTAATATCACTAGTAGAACTTGTTTTGCTTACTTTCATCAATAAAGTCATTTTCCTCATTTTAAGGAACTTGTTTTCCTAAAGAAAATATTTTCCAAAACATTTGACCAATTAAACATGAAAAAATTGGAAAACATTTCCTCCATACCAAACACAGCATTGTTGTTGCTTCCCTTCTTGAAACAACTAATGAAGCCTCAATCCTAAACAGTTCGGGTCAGCTCATAAATCCTCCTCTACATCCCCTCTATTTATTTATTTTGAAATAGGTAACTTATATCCGCACAAAAGAACTCATCAGATTGATCAGAAGGGATTTACAAACCCCAGGGGATGCCATCATACTCAAAATCCAAAAACAAACTTCCAAAAATTTACATTTGGCCTATAAACTCAACTAAGCTATCTATTGTCCCCACTAAATCTTGCTTACACCAAAAATACAAAATACTAAGACATCTCATCTTGATCTTCTGTGTGCTGCTACCCTTCCCTTCATAATATCTCTCATTCCTATTTTTTCCATAATGTCCACCAGATGCAAACAGGAATATTATTCCACCAATTTTCCTTTAATCCTCTCTTCTCGCCAGTGTGTTTAGACTGTTAGTACCTCAAAAGTGGTTCTGGGCATTGTCTATGGTATTTAGAACCGCAACCTCATGGCTAAGCACTCTGCATTTAAAATACAGGAAAAGAGGGCAATTGATTCGAAAAGAACCTATTTCACCAAGTAGTGCTGATTTCTCCCTTTTTAGAATGGCTCCACTGATTAAATTTATGTTACCTACTCAGAGAACAGATTGTTTTTGTTTCACAGTTCAAGGTCAATTTGGGCATTTGCAGAAATGCTACTGGAGGGTGAAGAAAAACTGCTTCTATTATGTTGCTCCTGGTTTTCTTCCAACAAACAAGTCACCTCCCAACCCTAAAATAGTTTTCAGTTCTATACTCAATCCTTCTCTACTTAAACATGTTTCATTGAAACTAAATTATCGTGTCAGGTAAATTGATTTTTTAGAACTTAATCCTCTTGGCGAAACAGTAATTTTTACATGAAATTAAGTGGAAAAAAGAAACTTACTCAGAGAAAGAAAGGATTTTTTTGGTTAAGTCGGGGTCAATCTGAGAATTTGCGGAGTTGTTGTTGTTATGGATTGAAGAAGAACTGTTTTTATTCACTTGCTGTTCTTCTTGAAAAGCAATCTCCGTTTGCTTGAAACCCTTCTTCTTCAAATACGCTACGACTGCTTTCTCAATCTCTTCTTCATCCATGGCGAAAAATGGTAAGATTTTGAGAATTGGGAAGAAGAAGAAGAAGAAAACACCTGGGGTTTATAGGACCGAGAATTTTGATTTGGGGTTTCTGGAGGGACTCGGTACGACGTCGTTGTCACTTTGTTTATGGAAGGTTTATTTTTTTTGGGTTAGGCTCCAATTTCTCATTTAATCACAAGATTTGCCCTTTAAATGGACTCATATGCTTAGTAAATCATAAGTTTTATAAGGACATAATATATAATTTATGAGAAATTTATTTATCTTGAGAAGCAAATATCAAAGATTATCAATACAAACTAGAGTCAAAAGATGTAAATTATTTTTATGTGCTAATATGTAATATGTAGATATGTAATTTTGATAGGTAAAACTAGCGACGGAGTTGACGTTCAGATAGAAGTTTACAAAAGACATTAGAGTGTGAATGATTCAGGCTGATGACATGACTAAAATTGAATACTCAAAGTACAAGATGCATGAGGCTAATGTGGAGAAGTGTGGCTTGATATACTGGTCATCCAAAAGAGAGTTTTCAAGTATCTTGGATGTATTATCTAAGGAAATGGGGAGATTGACAATTAACACCCAACGTATTGGTGCAGGATTAAGGAAGTGGAGGCTTCGTATTCGGAGTCTTATGTGATAAGAAGGTATCACCTAAGTTTAAATGTAAATTTCATCAAGTGGTGGTTACATGAGTTGTGTTTATGGGGTGGGTTGTTGGTCAATCAGGAACTCTCACATTCAAAAAGTAACAGTGACAAAAATGAGAATGTTGTGATAGATGAGAGGATATACTAGAACGATTAGATTAAAATGAGAATATCTTAGACAAGGTAGGAGTGACTTTGATAGAAGACAAGATATGGGAAGCAAAGTTGAGATGATTTTAGGCATGCGATGAGGAGATGCACGAATCCCCAACGTGAAAGTTAGATAGATTGGTTGTAGATGAGCTTAGAAGAGGTATACCAAAAAAGTATCAGAGTGAAGGGATAAAAAAAGGCATGACATAATTAAAATTTACTGAAGAGATAACCTTAAATATAAAGTCCCGAAGGACACAATTTAGGGTAGAAGGTTTGAAGATAAAAGTACATTCGTACTAGTAGGTGTAGGAATCCATTACATTAGTGCTCTTATTAGTAGTCGTAGTACTACGCTTGTAGTTTCCTTGTTCTTCGATTTTGTTAATATACATTATTTCATATAATTCAATTGTAGTACTGTTCAGCAAAGAATATGTTGTTTTTGCTATTATCAATTAACTTGTACTTTCATTTCGCCTTTTTCTAAATCATTTTTATCTTGAGCCGAGAATTTACCAGAAACAACTTCTCACCGTAGCTTTGTGATAAATTAAGATATTTGTACATTTTCTTCTTCCTAGACACCGACTTTTTGATACAATATTAGGATGCTATTGTTGTAGTCTTTTTTTAAAAAAAATAATGTAATTTATGTGCTTTGCACATGTATAACGTAATTTATTTTTTGTAATGATTAATCTTTTAAATTCTATTAACAAAAAAAATGTCAATTATTTTGTATTTGCATTCAACGCCACGTCGTATACAAATTATTTACTTATTTGATCTTTTATCTACTTTATTTTAACTATAATCAAATATAATAAAATAAATATTTATTACAAATACTTGAAGTCTAAGAAAACATTTAGAGAGAGAAAAAAAAGCAATAATCGAATTAACAAAAATTACTATGATAATAATGTTATATAGTATTGCATTTAAAATCGCAGAAAAACTATCAAATGTCTTTAAAAGGAGTAAATCTTGCGGCAACCAAAGAACCACCATTTTCGTAAAAAAAATAGTTGAAAAAGGAAAGAGATAAACCTTTGATTTTTCCCGCATGATAGATTTAATTTGATTTTTTCGACGACTTCATTCGGCGGCAACGACATGCTTTTTCTATCCAAGTTTTTGATGATAAATTTTCAACTGAAATAGAAACACAAGAAATTATTCAAAAGGGAGTCGATCTGAATCGAAACCTGAATGAATAATGATGATAAGAAATGCAAGAAGCCGATCTGAATCAAAACCTAAATGAAAAAATGTTGAAGTAGACGAAACGCCTTTATTTTTGTGGTAAAGTTTGACAAAATACTAGTATATATATATATATATATATATATATATATATATATATATATATGGGAAAATGTTAATTAATTTAGTAGTTTAAATATTATGATTTCTTACTTAAATCAAATAAGGACTTAATTAATTTCAAAGTCTTAAATATGATGATGATAATTAAATAATAAATATTTGAGGAAATTTATAAAATGACTGTTTATTGTAAAAATTGCATAAATTACACAGTATTACGAGCTAATTACATTTTATTCTTATTCCTTTTCAAATTAAATTACAAAAATATCTTAAATTTATAGGATCTCGAATACATCAGCAAACCTCCAGAGATAACTAAACAATTCTATTTTTATTTCTTTTTAGGAATTGGTGGCCTTTATTCGCTAAAACTTTGAGGAAAAAAAAGTTTTTTCACACTAAAAATTGAGCTTGCATAAACATAGTGTTAACTTAATATATTCATATTCCAATGACTTTATACGCTGTTACAAATATATAACCAAGAGAATACAAATTTTAATTTCAATCTAGCCATCTTACTTATTAAGAACGTCGTAAAAATCAAAAGAATTGTAAAATTAAAAGGAACTCTAATAATAATATTCATCAGTTTTAATACTTATACTTATATTTTTTATAACTACTATTTAAATATATTCTTGATAATATTTATGTCATGTTCATATTTCAATACTCAATAATTGATAAAGAATAAACACGCAACACTCATATCAAGAAATTAATAATAGTGCAAGAGAAAGTAAAATGACTTAAAAAATTAATTACGCTGAACGTGAGTCAATTTGAATTAATAAAGAATACTAGTATAAATAAGAACTAACGGGGAAAAAAGAGTCTTCGCACAAAATTTAAAAAAAAATCCCAAAAATTAACGTCGTTCACAAGGTTCAAATGCGTGCTACTTGTTTTCAAGCTGTTTTCGGCGATTTTCAAGCTGTTTCCGGCAAAAAAAAATCGAGATTTGAATTTTCGGACGACCAGATCTCAATAATCAAGATTTTTTTGTTGTTCCCAAGACAAATTTAGCATAATGTCTTTTGGATGTGATGTTTTTTGTTCTAAAAATATAGGAATTGAAAGTTCTAGCCCTATAATCACTCCAGAACTCCTATTAGGAAGTTCAAACTATTTATCTTGGGCTTCGTCAGTTGAGTTGTGGTGCAATGGTCAAGGTGTGCACGATCACTTAACAAACAAGACTTATGTGATAGATATAAAGGCAAAGACTAGTGAGGAAGATGCAAAAGTCAAAGCACATTGGGAGAAAGTAGATGCTCAATTATGTAGTCTCCTATGGCGTTCGATTGATTCCAAATTGATGCCCTTATTTCGCCCATTCCAAACGTGTTATGCAGTTTGGGAAAAGGCGCGTGCTTTATACACTAATGACATCTCTCGATTCTATGATGTGATATCTCGATTGACCAACTTAAAGAAACAAGAATCTGATATGTCTACTTACTTGGGACAGGTACAAGCAGTCATGGAGGAATTCGACACGTTGATGCCAGTAACTAAGGATGTCGAAAAATAACAAGAACACAGACAAACATTGTTTCTAGTACTTACTCTTGTTGGACTTCCTCCTGATAATGATTCTGTGCGTGATCAGATTTTAGCTAGCCCTACAGTTCCTACAATCGATGAATTATTCTCTCGTCTCCTTCGTCTTGCAGCACCTCCTAGTCACAAAGTCGTTTCATCACCCACTGTTGACTCCTCTATTCTCGCATCTCAAACCTTTAAAAAGCGTACATATCAGTCTACGGAGAATTGGTGAGGGGGAGGACGTTTTGGAAAACCTCGATCCAAGTGTAATCATTGTCATAAGTCTGAACACACTCGTGAAATATGTCATATTTTGCATGGTCCACCACCCAGTTATGATCCTCTTGTTCTAAAGGAATATAATGATAGATTATTCATTTTATGCCTATATAAAGAGTACTAAATTCTCTTAAAAGGCATATCAAGATCTCGAATAATTCGCAAATTGATGGATTATTCATATAGATAGGTCAAATCTAAATCATCCTAATTCAAGAAATACGCCACTAACGGCCCTCGAATCATGGATAATCTTAGGATAGTAGAATCAAGGGATCAACAGAATTGTATTCGCAATCTCTTCCATCTATTACTTTAGCCAATGGGATCCAGACAAAACCAAAAGGGGTTGGAAAAGCCAAACCCCTATCTTCTGTCACCCTAAACTCTATTCTTTATGTTCCTGTTTCTCCTTTTAATCTAGCATCTGTTAGTCGTTTGACGAAATCCCTACATTGTAGCATAACTTTTTTAGATAATTTTTTTTCCATACAGGACCGCAGTACGGGACAGATGATTGGAACAGGACATGAATCACAAGGCCTTTACTATCTTACCTCTTCAAAATCCTTGATAGCATGCTCCGTTACAGATTCCCCAGATCTAATTCACAAACGTTTGGGACATCCGAGTATATCCAAACTACAAAAGATGGTGCCTAGTTTGTCTAGTTTATCTACATTAGATTGTGAGTCGTGTCAACTTGGGAAACACACTCGTGCTACATTTTCTCGTAGTACTGAGGGTCGTTCAGAGTCTATTTTTTCATTAGTTCATTCTGATATTTGTGGTCCTAGTAGAGTCAGTTCCACTTTAGGATTTCATTATTTTGTTAGTTTCATTGATGATTATTCAAGATGTACTTGGGTTTTATTAATGAAAGATCGTTCTGAGTTATTTTCTATTTTCAAAAGTTTCTTTGTTGAAATACAAAATCAGTTTGGTGTTTCTATTCGTACTTTTCGTAGTGATAATGCCTTAGAATACTTATCATCCCAATTTCAGCAATTTATGTCCCATCACGAAATCATGCACCAAACATCTTGTCCATACACTCCTCAACAAAATGGTGACGAAGAAAGAAATAATAGGCATCTCATAGAGACTGCTCTTACTCTCCTCATTGAATCCCATGTTGCGCTGCGTTTTTGGGGTGATGCAGTCCTTTCAGCTTGTTATTTAATTAACAGAATGCCCTCTTCGTCTATTCAGAATCAGGTTCCACATTCCATACTGTTTTCTCAGTCACATCTCTATCCTATTTCCCCACGTGTTTTTGGGAGTACATGCTTTGTTCATAATTTAGTCCAGGGAAAGATAAATTAGCTCCTCGTGCCCTCAAATGTGTCTTTCTTGGTTACTCTAGAGTTCAAAAAGGGTATCGTTGTTATTCACATGATCTTCATCGATACCTTATGTCCGCTGATGTTACATTTTTTGAGTCTCAGTCTTACTATACATCTTCTGATCATACTGATGTATCTATGGTCTTACCCATACCTCAAGTTTTACCTGTGCCAACCTTTGAGGAATCTACAGTTACGTCTACATCTCCAGTTGCAGTGCCATCACTACTAGATTATCATCGTCGTCCCACCCTAGTCCCAGATGATTCATGTCATGCGTCAGACCCTGCTCATACTGCGGACTTGCCTCTACCTAGCCCACCGCTTGCACTTCAAAAAGGTATACGATCTACTCGAAATACTAACCCGCATTATACCTTCTTAAGTTATCATCGTCTATCATCACCTCATTATGCCTTTATGTCGTCTTTGTCCTCTGTTTCCATTCCTAAGACTACAGGTGAAGCACTTTCTCATTCTGGATGGAGGCAGGCTATGGTTGATGAGATGTCTTCTTTACATAAGAGTGGTACTTGGGAGCTTGTCTCCCTTCCTGCAGGTAAATCTACTGTTGGTTGTCGTTGGGTTTATGCAGTCAAAATTGGTCCAGACGGTCAGGTTGATAGACTTAAGGCTCGCCTTGTCGCCAAAGGGTATACTCAGATATTTGGGCTAGATTATAGTGACACTTTCGCTCCTGTGGCTAAAATAACATCTGTTTGTTTTTTTCTATCTATGGTTGTCGTTCGTCATTGGCCTCTTTATCAGTTGGACATAAGAATGCTTTTCTGCATGGTGATCTTGAGGAAGAAGTCTACATGGACCAACCACCTGGTTTTGTTGCTCAGGGGGAGTCTAGTAACCTTGTATGTCGATTGCGTAGGTCACTCTATGGTCTGAAACAGTCTCATCGAGCTTGGTTTGAGAAGTTCAGCACAGTAATTCAGAAGTTTGGCATGACTCGTAGTGGAACTGATCACTCTGTGTTTTTATCGACATTCTGCACCAGGTCGATGTATCTATTTGGTTGTTTACGTTGATGATATTGTTATCACCGGTAATGATCAAGATGGTATCACCGATTTAAAGCAACATCTTTTTAAGCACTTTCAGACTAAAGACCTTGGCAGATTGAAATATTTTCTAGGTATTGAGGTTTCTCAATCTAGATCAGGCATTGTTATCTCTCAACGCAAGTATGCCTTGACATTCTTGAGGAGACAGGAATGATGGGATGTAGACCTATTGACACTCCGATGGATTCGAATGTTAAACTTCTTCCAGGACAGGGGGAGCCACTTAGTAATCCTGAAAGGTATAGACGACTTGTTGGAAAGTTGAATTATCTTACAGTGACTAGACCAGACATCTCTTTTCCCGTGAGTGTTGTAAGTCAGTTTATGACTTCCCCTTGTGATAGTCATTGGGAAGCAGTTGTTCGTATTCTTCGATATATAAAGTCAGCCCCCGGTAAAGGACTACTCTTTGAGGATCAAGGTCATGAGCATATCATTGGATATACAGACGTTGATTGGGCAGGATCACCCTCTGACAGACGTTCGACATTCGGATATTGTGTTTTAGTTGGAGGTAATTTGGTGTCGTGGAAGAGTAAGAAACAAAATGTGGTTGCTTGATCTAGTGCAGAATTAGAATATCGAGCAATGGCGACAACAACTTGTGAGTTAGTTTGGCTCAAACAGTTACTGGGAGAACTAAAATTTGGCAAAATTGATCAGATAGAACTTGTGTGTGATAATCAGCGGCTCTTCATATCGCATCAAATCTAGTGTTTCATGGAAGGACTAAGCACATTGAGATTGACTGTCACTTTGTCAGAGAAAAGATACTCTCCGGAGATATTGTTACAAAATTTGTGAAGTCAAATGATCAGCTTGCAGATATGTTCATCAAGTCTCTCACATGTCCTCGTATTAATTACATCTGTAACAAGCTAGGTGCATATGATTTGTATGCACCAGCTTGAGGGGGAGTGTTAGAATAGGAATAAGTATTTCTTACTTAGATTAGGAGTAGAAATAAAAATAGGAATAGAAATTCTAGTTAGTAGGAATAGGAATTCTACTCGAAAAAGGATTTCAATGTAGTGTCTATAAATAGGGTCTCAATGTAACAATTTAGATACACAATTCAATAATATTTTCTCCAATATTTCTCACACATACACCAACACATATTACTCGAGACGTGTTTCACAAACTCATGAATGGTAGTTTAAATGTGTTTCTTACGTTCACAATAATCATAGGTGTTAAACTAAAAAAATGGATAGCTTAGGCATATTTTTGACACTTCACTATAAAAAAGATATTTTCTCCGTTTATAATTACTTGTTCATTTTTGAATTAACACACCCATTAAAAAAAATAATTGACATAATGAATTTATCATTTTACCCTATTAATTATGAAGTGCATGAATTAAAATTTAAAATTTTCAGGAAGTTCTACTTTTTTCAAAGTAACTATTTGAAGGTACAAAGAAAATTGTCATTTTTTTATTTGTCAAAATGAACAAGTAATTAGAGACAAATAAAAAAAGAAAAAGTGGACAAATAATTAGGGACATATGGAGTTTCTAGTTACTACTATTGTTAACTAGTGAATCTTTGTAAATTATATGTATTTACAAGTTTGTAATAACATGTAATCACCGAACATTTATTTATAAAAAAAATATGGAGATATGAGATTATCAATGAGGCGTCTTAAGATACTTTAATACCTCATTTATGAACTATAATTTTGCTAATTTGGTAATACTCTTTCTGTCTAACAATAGTTATCTACTATTGAGTTGATGCACATCTTTAGAAACAATACATAACATGAGTAGTATTACTACATTACCCTTTGAATATATTAAATATAATACTTTGGAAAATATATTAGATGTTGAAAAATATTTAATATTAAGAGTAAAATAGGTATAAAAAAAAAGGGTAAATTCTCTCTTGATTTTTTTAAATTGGTCAAATATTATTAAACAACTATTTTTAATATTGTGAACAAGTAAAAATAGATTGAGAGAGTATTATATAAGCACTAGGGATGTTTGGATAGTTTTCGAAAATTGTGGGACTTTCATGCTTGAGAAATTCGACTTTACATATCTAAATAAAATTTCAAGTTTAAATCAATAAAAAATTTATTTTCATATTATAATTTGAAATCATGTACAAATAAACCTACATATTATATTTGAACGGGCAACACACAAATTGAAAAACATGGTAATTTGAGGTCGAATTTGTAAGTGTTTACAAGTTAGAGAATAATTGTAACTATTTTTATTCTCCTTGACGTAATTCTACAATTATTTTACAAAAATAAAATTTTATATAACATTATACTATATTTTTTTGTGGCAAATAGATATAACACACTATTAGACATGCATATTTCTTCTTTAAGTCAATAAATAATTTTTTTTCAAAATAAATCATTGCGAAAAAATAATTAAACAGTAAATATTATGTTTGTACTAATAGCATATAAATTGAAAGGTGATGTTTTAATATGAAACAATTTTAAAACCTTGATTGCAGGTATATATCTTTTATAAAGTGCATGTGGAAGTAGAGGCAAAATTATTATTATTATACTAAAAAATCACAATTATTTGTGCGTCTTGTAATTAGTGTGTCAAATTGTACCACATTTTAAGAGGAATAATTAATGTCACTAGTAATTAATTTGCATCGTAAAAAATAAAATGTAGAGGATAGCTAATTTACAAACAATATATCTCGTACTTGTTTATGTTACTTTTATAATTTTTGGACCCATTTGATTATAAAATATTATTTTTTGAGAATTAACTTTTTATTTTATTTGAAATTTAGTGTTTGATCATGAAAATTTTAAATTAAAAAAAATACCTTGTAATTTATTTTGCGATTCACAATTTATTGTTGAAGTTGTATTTAAGTATAACTATAATATGAACTAATTTCAAATATTGTTTGTATTTATATTCAGCTCTATCTCTACATAGAAAGTGAAAAATATTTAAAAGCTACAGCCAAACGCCTACTTGGTCTCTACTTATTTTTTTTTAGATATTATAACATTTTCTCATAAAAATTAAAAGACTTTTTTTTTATATAAAAAAGGGCAAATATTACTAAAAAAGAGAATAAATGATACATGTATATATTTTTTTTTTTTAAATATGCGTGAGTTTACTTTTATTATTTTTATCTTTATTCTTACCCCCTCATGCCACCTTTTCTCTTTTTTTTTTTTTTAAAAATAAATAAATAAAGAAGAGCATTACTTGTTTGAATAACTTTAAAATTTCTTTTTTAGTAAGTTTCGTGGAGAAAATATTTTTTAGAAATAAAATTTTATTTGTCAGCAAGTATTTTTTATTTTTAGAAACATTCCCCCTCCCGAATCATTTCAAAAATAACTTTCTGATAACTAGGTGTCTGAATCAGTTTGTGCGCATCTCAATTATATTAAGAAAATAAATAAATATACCTCCGAACCAGGGGCAGCCACCTTGGTACAAGGGAATTCATTCGAACCCCTTCGATAAAAAAATATACAATTTATACATGGTTAAAATAATATTTTATGTATATAGTAGATGTCGAACCCTTTCGGCTACTCCGTGTGTCTATTTCTACGAATTTTGAACCCCTTATTAGAAATCCTGGTTCCGCCACTGCTTCGAACTATTGTAAATGGTATGCAGATACCATCCGTCATACTTTTGGAACATTGGTGCCACCTGCCGTTCAAAAATTAGAGCGTATATGCCCTTCACTCTAACAGAAGATTAAATAGAGATACGTGGCACTATCTTATCCATCGATCCGATGTCGAATCAATGGATAAGATTATAACATGTATATATCCGTTAATATAAAGGGTATATATGCTCTAATTTTTCGACGATAGAGACACCAATGTCCCTAAAACATGACGAAGTAGTTAAAAAACCAATAATAACCCTACGAAAAAAAAGGATCTTTTTCAAATTTGTGTGGTGACTCTTTACTCTTTTCATTTATTTTTTTCTTCCACAAGGCCAAAGCTGAGAGGCTAAGAGACCCACCCACCTGTATTTTATCAGAAATAAGTTATCAATAATAAAACATCTCACAAATCGAGAAAAAAAAATTTTGAAAGAAGAAAAAAAAAAAAGCAGAACATTATTGTGAAAGAAATAAAAAGTTAGCCTGTCATTCAAATTTACTGCTCTTTAATTTTTTGTTCTACTTTTATTATTATTATTACAATAAATAATTGTCAAAAAGATACAAACAAACAATGATGGACTTTCACCATTTTCCCCTCTGCACCATGCATCCATGCCAAGGTTCATAATTAAGCTCACTTACCCCACCCCCTACCCCTTTTACCCCACCCCCTTCAAACCCAAAAATTTCCTAATGAAGAAGAAAGCTTTTTTTCACTTGTTGTTTTTATGTTTATGTATAAATGTATGTACATAGTACCAGTGCATGAAGAAATTGAATGATGAATAATGACATTTTTTGTTTTCTTTAGCCTTGTTATCAGCATCTGAATCTCCTTCTTTCTCCCCCTTTCAACCCACCACCCACCCAACATACCCACATTCTGACACCCTCCCTACCCCCTTCTCTATCTGAATATTTTTCATGTTATGTATATATAAATAGTTATAATGAATGTGTATGAGATCTAGGCTCTCTCTCTTGTTATTTAAAGAATCCAAGGTTGTAAATTGAGCAAAAAAGGCTTCAGCTTTACATGATTCTTGCATTTTTCACAATCTTTTCCCTATTTGTAAATCAAGATCTGAATACCCTTTGAGTTATTTTGAGGAAAGATTTGATTTTTCTTTCTTCTTGCTGACGATTATGGCACCCCCATTTTGTGGTTTAGTTTAAAGTTTGCAGATTTTTTAGCCAATGGGGTTTTGGTTTAGATCTTGGTTCTGTATTACAACTCTAGGGTTGTTGCCCTTTACCAGTAATATCTTGATTTGAGTGTTCTTGCACCCTCTTTTATCTGTTTTGAGTCTGTTTTTGTGTTAAAAGTTTGTGAAAAGCATCATGTGGAAGCATTTTCTGAGTAAGCTTCCGAAGAAATCACTGAAATCTGAGTCAGTAGACTCAGGAAGAGGCAATTCAGACTCGCACAGTCCGAATGCAAGCTCAAATTTAGGCCCTGGAAGGCCTAATAGTGTTCCAAGGAGGACTTCCTCAGTTGTGTTCCCAGCAAGTGTGATTGCAGGGATTGAGCCTTTGATTTCCTTCAAAGATGTTCCCAGCTCTGAAAAGATGAATCTTTTTATCAGTAAGTTAAGTCTCTGCTGTGTAGACTTTGATTTCAGGGACCCAACTAAGAATGTAGCAGAAAAGGAACTAAAAAGGGCTACATTGTTTGAGCTTTTGGATTTTGTATCTGCTAATCCACCCAAATTTTCAGAACCTGCAATTCTTGCATTGTGTAAAACATGTGCTGTTAATTTGTTTCGGATTTTCCCTCCTAATTATCGGTCTAATAATAGCCACGCCAGCGAAAATGATGATGATGAACCTACTTTTGACCCTGCCTGGCCTCACTTGCAAATTGTGTATGATCTGTTACTTAAGTTTGTAACATCCTCTTCTCTAGAAGCTAAGGTTGCAAAGAAGTATATAAACCATCAGTTCATCTTGAAATTACTTGACTTGTTTGATTCTGAAGATCCAAGAGAAAGAGATTGTTTGAAAGCTATTTTGCATAGGATTTATGGCAAGTTCATGGTTCACAGGCCTTATATAAGGAAGAGTATAAGCAATGTGTTTTACCGCGTTGTGTTCGAGTCTGAGAAACATAATGGGGTTGCTGAACTTTTGGAGATTTTTGGAAGTGTGGTTACAGGGTTCGCTCTGCCATTGAAAGAGGAGCATAAGATCTTTTTGTCAAGGACCTTGATTCCTTTGCACAAGCCAAAATCCTTGGGGATTTACTTTCAACAGTTATCGTATTGTATTAACCAGTTCATAGAGAAAGATCCCAAATTGGCTAGTACTGTGATTAGGGGTTTGTTGAAGTACTGGCCTATCACAAGTACCCAAAAGGAGGTGATGTTTTTGAGTGAGCTGGAAGAAATTTTGGAAGTTATTAACATGGCTGAGTTCCAAAAAGTGATGGTTCCCTTGTTCTGGCGGATCGGTTGCTGCATCAATAGTTACCATTTTCAGGTTGCTGAAAGGGCTCTGTTCCTTTGGAATAATGACCAAATTGTCAATTTGATTGCACATAACCGGCATGTGATTCTCCCGATTATATTCCCAGCTGTGGAAAGCAATGCTCAGAACCACTGGAATCATGCTGTGCAGAACTTGAGTCTAAACGTAAGAAGGATGTTCTCTGAAATGGATGATGTGCTTTTCCTTGCTTGCCATTCACATTACAAGGAAGAACAGGAGAAAATAAACTTGGAATCTGAAAAACGGAAGGAAGCATGGGAACAGCTGGAGACTGCAGCTAGTCTACGTCCACCTGTAGCTGGAAACATTGCTGTCCTGGTAACGCCTTTAGCAACTTCAATCACTTGCTAAGAAGTGATGACTCCACTCTATCCTTGTCCCCGTGTTTTGCTGTGTATGTTCCACGACATTTAGGGAGTCATGGAGAAAAAACTAGAATGGCGTCATGGATGGAAAATGGCTGTTGTCTGGCGCAGGTTTTTGAAGATCAACCCGATTAACAGCTCATCTCTGTTGTAACTTAGTCCTACAACTGTGTTGAGGAGCGCGAATGGGGGGCTAAACTAACATTTATTTCTTTTATTTTACTTTATGAACATTTTGTCATGGCCTTATATGTTTATCTAAATGGCTAATATTTTCATCACCTTTTTGCCTGGCTTCTTTAGTGTTCAGCTTTGCTAGTTGGATGGAAGTGGAAAAGAAGAAAAAGAAAATATAAAGATTTCAGGCAATTTGTTTGACACCATTTCTTGTTTTTGCTAGTACCAAAGTCCAAAAACATTAACTAATTTGTAGTTTTGTACTATATTTATGAAGCTTCTAATTATTATTACCTTTTCATTTTTACCCCCAAACAGATATTTTTATACTAGAAGTTCTCATCTATTAAAAATGGTTTATTATAGTGATATTTCTGAACTCACTAACTCTAAAGTTATGACTTAAGAATGTGCTAACTTGTATGGTGAGGCAAATCTAGAATTTATTTTATGATTTCCAGTCCGATCAAAAGACAGAACAAAAAAGACAGCGCGGTACATTAAAGCTCTCACCATGTGCAAGGTTTAATGACTACAAGGGCCTATTGTATGCGTTTTTATCTTGTATTCCTGCAAGAGATTATTTTCAAGAATTGAACCCGTAATCTTTTGCTACACTGAGTGATAAAAAATTATTGAATTCGTGTGAATCTCTAACTATTGCAATAGACTCCGCCCCGGGCTTGTGGGTTCAGACTTTTATGACTCTTCAAGTCAATTTATTTGGCACCTGTTTGTACTGTTTGTTTGTAGTGTTATTATAATGTGCTGTAAAGGGGTACTTTACAGCGAAATATTTGAACTTTTAACAATACCATAGAAGAGTACGGGATACGACCACTTTCAACAACTATACCATAAATATAAATAAATAAATAGAAAAAAGTAGTACTACTATTTCTCTACTAAAAAACAGAAATTAAATGCTTTTTTTGCCCCACATCTTATTCGTGTGAGCACAATATATTACAGTAAGTTAAAAAGGAGAAAGATAGTACTCCATTGTTTGGACTTTGGAGGACCAATGACTACATGCTCCTTTTGTATGTATATATATCAATACAAGTGTCACTTTAGAAGACAAAAAATTGTCCCAAATTAAATGTCTAAGTTAAGATAAAAACAAGTTATTGTGTTTTATCAACTATAATATATCCTTAATATATACTCCATAAATTTTTTAAAGTTTTTTATTTTGTTTAAATTTCTTTTATAAAAGTATTTCATTTTTTACTTATCTCCTCCCCCTCATCAAATATTAATTTAGATACTATTATTTTATTTTCTTAAAAATATAATACTATCCATCCCACTTAACCCTCCGCTTTCAATTCTTTTCCCAGTGTTTAGATATACATATAGATAATATTTTTTACTTGCCGCCACAACACTTTTTATATTTTTTAGTTGTTTATGTTATATTCAGTACAGTAGTAGAATTTTTTTTCTAAATATATATGTACGTGCATATATAAAACTAAATAAGAAAAACGTAAAAAAAATAAAAATTAGGAGCAAAAAATTAAATAGGATGGGATAGATTTTTCTAAATAAAATAATATCAATTTCTATCGGGGCGTGGGGGTGGGTGGGAGGATGAAATATGGGAGTTTTAAAAAATATTTTATAAATGACTTTTTTTAAAAAAAAGATGGGGTTGTCGCGGGGGAGGGGGGTACGTGGAAGAGGCGGTGGAGTGAGATAAGAAAAAATAATTTAATTTTTTATATGGATATTAATCTTTAAGTTTTAATTAATATTAATTTTTTATTATTTAATTTTTATCTAGATAAAATATTTTATCTATTTGGAAAGCCATGTGTCAGTTTTTTCATATAAAAGAGAGAGTGCACCACCACTGAGGTGTGTTCTCAAAGTAAAAAGTGATAGTTTAGGTATAAAACTCAATAAAAGTGAATAGTTTAAGTGTATTTTTGACACTTATCTCTATATTTATTATTTCTTGAAGAAGTGATTTTTACAAGGATGACAATTATTTTTAGACCGGAAATAGTAACTTTCCCAAGTCTTGTTATAAAACTATGTGGGGTGATGTTTGCATAACTTTGTCTGCAGAGCAAACAACCCTCAGGGTTTACAATAATTAGTGTAAGTTTTCACCGACTTAAGCACGATGTGGTGTAAACATATTTTAACCCACCTGCAAACAAAATTTAAAATACCTAACTGCTACCTTAACAAATATACAACTTAAATGAGAAAGCATGTAACCAAAGTTATGTAAGCTTGATAGACTTAAACAACTTGTATCTAGTCCAGAATGGAAAAGGATTTATTACGCTTAATGAATAGAAGCGTCAAAGTTGGGAACCATTTAACAACAGGAGCTCTCAAACAAGCTCCATATACATGATAGCAAGAAGCTAACCAGGTGCTGTGAAGTTACTTACATATTGCCATTATACTTTTAACTTAGTGCATCCACTTCATAGAAATCTACATCTTTCTGGTAGGATGATAGATGTGGTTAAAATTTGAAAGAGGGTTGAAAAGAATGTGTCTGTCTCTTTCCAGGAAGGATAGATTATTGTATGTTAAAGATTAATGTTCCTTCGCTTGAAAAAGTGACAATGGATCTGTCAAACATGGATTGGCCACCGGGACTTAAAATCAGGATTTCCTAGAACAGTGATTGGACTGGTTTTGGAGACGATAAAGTTGCCACGGACTTGAACTGTCAATTCAAATGGAAGCTTCAGTATACAGAGTACAATGATAAAAAGCTGATACATGTGGTGGTGATAGAGTTTCTTACCTTTGGTTGTTTATACTTTTCACGGATGGCATTCAGAGTGCTTCCACTGGTGTTCATCTGTAAATCTTGCAGCAAAAGAACTGTAGTTTTCAGATCTGACGCCTTATATGTAGTGTAGTGCTCCAAAGTTGAATTCTGCAAGACATTTTCGGAGTTATTTTGTGGTTGCATTCAATAGCAAAAAAGATGACAGGATCAAGGTACAAAAAAGTTGCATACCCATGGGTGGTTAGATTGATCAAGTGTCCATCTGGCTAGAAATACAGCTGATGCAGCAGTAACAGAGGGAAGAAACTTAAGAAAACTATATTCAGCTAGTGTTAACTCTGCTAAATAGTTTGCCATGAATTCCAGCTCAACAGAGGGAACCTGTAGGTTGGAGAAATTTACTTTGTCATATAAGCTTCATTTTCTAGGACTCAAACCAAAAGAAGAATGATATCTCATCTACCTCATAAGAAGCTTGTGATGCTTGAACGAATCTCCTAAGAACAAAGGACACAATGGCACAAGTAAGGAGCCTACTCTCAAAAGTAACATGATTAAATTTGCATATATTGCTAATTACAAGTACCTCAGGAACTTTTTGGTGGTCGGAGCAGCAAGTTGAAAGCCCAAAAAATTCAGAACCAGACTTTCCATTCTTACTACCTGACAATGGATATGCAATTAGTAATTAGCCTTTTCACATCCACAGGGAACTTTAAGTCGTATTATAGAAAACATAGGAAAACATTAGGGAAACGTTCAGATCATTACTCAAGTAGGAAAAAAGTATGCATCCAAGATATCATAAAAGAGAAAGGAAAGATCAGAGCTAGATGAGGCAATCTAGATCTTCGCCTTTAAGAAGATAAACACAAGGGGGTAAAGCAATGTAGATAGGACCAGCAAAAGAAAAAAATGCTACTACCATGACTGACTTTGCAAGAACGACAGTCAAAAGAACTAGCAGAGGAATGCAAGGAGTGGGTCTTATACAGTTACCAATTTACAAGGACAAATTCTAAAAGACTAGTTGGATGCATGAAGGTACAAAATGTTATAACAGACCTTGGGCTTAACACCCTCAAAGCTAGCTCATGAATTGAGGATGGTTGAAAAGCATATAAGAGCTACAACCTTTACTCTCAACCACTGTGGGCTTCTAACACTCCTTAAATGCCCAGTACTAGACATCTAGAGAGTTTCACATAGCAGGGGAGCTCAATATTGAGTGACCAAACATCAAGGATGGGTACCAACGACAAATACAACCAGGAGAAATGAATTCAAAGAATCTAAAGCAACTCATACGTGCTTCTTACACTAATTGAGACTAAGTTATTTAATTGCTCTTTATCACATAACATATCTCCAAGTGCCACTTTCTCCACATAAATGAAACGTATGACTAGATCAGCATTGGAATGAGCATACCTCTTCTTTCGAGTAAGTGTTGTCTGTAATAAAGCAAAATTCTTCCACACGAGGTGCACAAATTTCTTCATATTTGCTGCAAGCACAAAAGTAAATAAAAGATCACATACTGCAGGAAAAAAAACAATGAAAAGATGCAGATGAAAGTACAAATAGTTTCTCTTTACTGAAGCTACAAATAATTCTAAAAATTGGGCAAAGTATATTACCGTGTTGAATAGCACATGCACATACAAGTTTAAAAAAAAGGGAATGTAAGTTAAATGGCTCTATTTCCCACAAGCTCCCACGGTAAAAAAAGGGAAATCTTTGTGATCTACAAGTTTATAAATGTAAAAACTGTTTAGTCTACCCTATAACCTGACATCCTTGAGTACGAATATCCAAAATGATTTACTTACGAAGCAATTAGCATGCAGGTAACCCCAAGCAGCTGCAGTTTTTGTTTTTCAATGTAATGCTCAGAAAGGAACCTATCAATAAGATGTACAGTCAGGTAAAGAGTGTCTGGAACCAGCCTATATTCTTCAGATACCTGCAAGAGAGTGAACAAAATGATGGTCAACGGATACATTTTTCACCGTCATGCAAGATATGCATATCCAATACTTGATAAGCAGGAAAAGAGCTTATCAAAAGTAAGTCTGAATTCCATAAGCCAGTGCCATTATCAATATGCATAATCAATGGCGGAAATGTAAAGGTTCTTTTGATTTCCAGTAAACAAAAAAATAATTCAACCAATAAATCCCCGACTACTGATAAATGTTTCATTTCCATTTTCATATCTTGCATAAATAATACATGCATAACTTATGGGGGAACTTAAGAATTATTTTACTTGCACCTTTCATCATAGTTAACAGAGTTATTTTCTTAATACAGAAATATAAATCATGAATGTATCATAATATCTGCTTATGATATTCCAAAATGAAAAAGGAGAGTTGTACAGGCTAGAGGGTCATTTGGTCATTTAGACAGAAATCATGATTGTAGACTGAAAATCCTATCAGAACTAACATTTGATGAAATTAAACAAGACAATAATGCTTGAATGCAAAAAATTCAGTTGGTGCTGCCTTCAAAAAAAGGAACTGTTCATCCAAAGATCAAAGTAAAGGTAATCAACAAAAAGGTTTTCTACTATCACAACTTAGGTCTATATGTGAAAAGATTTTGTTTATTCAGAACCACAACATACTCTTTAAGATAATATCTCACATATTTATTATTAAGCAGCGTTAAAACATCCAAGTAAAAGCAAACTGACCTCCACAAGCCAATCAATAAGAATACTTCGCATACCCTTGTTAATGTCCCGCTGAAGCTTTTCCATATAATTAAAGGAAGGCCGCCGGTCAAGCTGTTGGTGAGATGAATTTGTCATTTAGTAATTGAGAAACATAAAGTCTTAGGTTAACAAAGAAAAGGAAGGGCACTCTTAAACTTAATCAGAAGTATTTAAACTATTTCATTGCAATAATCCATGATAATATTTGTTTAATTAACAACTAAAGGCAACATTAAGCTTGATATTGTTTAGATGGTTACAGATGCCTAGTGCTATCACTAGACTTATCAACAATTCAATAGTGCATCAGTAACTTTTTAAGTAGTAATAGGAATGCACCAGTCATACTAACCTCCATGGCGTGCAAATTGTTATATATATCAGGAGCATACAGACTACACATTAGTGGATCCTTGTGTTTTGAATCTATATCTGCAATACCAAGCGAATTGGAGCCTTCCTGTTTCAAGCAAACCTTGCTTTCATCTGCATGATGGAACAGAAGCAAATAAGCTCCTTCTAGAAAAGAACATAACAGTAGGAAGATTTCCTTTCAAGACTAGTAATGCTTTCATGCAATGTTAAGATGATGATTAAATTTTGCAGGCAATGTCAGAAGATCAAACAGATTAATAAGTTCTCCTCCTACCAACAGTTTTGGCTTTTTACCTTTTTGGGAAAAGGTTTTGCAGTCCATCCATTTGCAAAATGAACACAAAACTCCCTTTGTATTGGAGACATAAAATAACCCTCTCCATAGAACCAGAGACATATCACCCATGAGGAACTATGCACTCAATTGGTTTCTTCGCTCTTTCTGTTGCATGTATTACATTGTCTCTATACTTCCAGTTATTCGAGGTTAACCATTTCTTCTGATGGTTCTACAAGTCAGTTACTTCACATTCAAGTGAGCAAGAGCTCTCTTTCGAGGTTTTATGAAAAATAGAAATTCACACTGCTTTTCTTCAAACAGTTTACTGAATTGAGATTTACAAGAATGTAAAAGAAAAAATGAGCAAAATGCAGTGAATGAAGTCTTTATAAACTTTCTTCTTGCTGCATATACAGTAAGAACTTTAATATAAAATGCTATTCTAGAGATTGTGCTCGGAATTATAACATCGTATTCAAATGGATGCCTATTGTAATAATGATATATCTGAGTTGGATAAAGGGCCATAAGCACCTTTGCACTTCGAAATTTTAACTAAAACTATATGCCAGTAAAGGACACACATGCTTGTCGCACTCACAAAGAATTATATGTGGTTTCAGTAGAGCATTTCATAAAAGGATCAAATTCAAAGGCGTTGAATATAAATAAAAACTAGTTCACAGTTTCATCATGCACAGCACTTTTAAGAATCACAAAGTTTTCAGAAAAGTTATGATTATCAAGTATCTTAGTTGTTGGTCCCTCCGATGAGCAGGCAGCAATTACCACAGATTTTTTGAAATTTAAAGGAGCAGACATAGCTCAGTTGCACTTCAAACTATGTTTAAAGAGAGTGAATGAAATCAACAAATTCCAAGTTCAAATCTTGCATAATAGCACACAATATCATACCTTTTAGTGTTGTATTCTGGAGGGTAATGTCATTACATGAACTCCTATTCACAGGCATAAGATCAGCTAAACCACTCTGAGCGGCGGTGATATATTCACTTGGCTGAGTTAATGGGTGGTCCTTGAAGTGTGCTTGTGAACAGTGTTCTTGTGATTCCTCGACCTTTACCTTTTTTGCTTCTTCAATCATACTCTCCTTTCTATCTTCAAGCTCAGGCTTTTTCACCAAAATAGCAGGTGTCACCTTCGAATTTCTCTTATCAGAGAATTTCTTAACCTATCACCATAAGACAAGTTGACATCATTGGCCAGAAGTTGATAAGTTTTTGAAACAAAGAAAAAGATTCAGCACTGAATCTTCATCTTTAGAAACAAAGACATTAGTTCAATAACCAATAATTATGTTCAGCAGAATGATTTCATTTCCACAGAGAAAATATGATATAACACATCTATTGAAGCTCACCTGAAATTTGCTTCCATTAATGCAATTCATGTATGGATTTTCACAAAGCACATTAGTGACATCCCTGAGAACAGCCCTTCGCTTAGGCTGTTGAGAAGCAGTACTAGAAGAATTAGCTGGTTTGTTCTCATCTGGGGCTGGTCTTTTGGATTTTGTTCCTTGTGTTACAAGTCCCTGTTTCTTATCCTGTCTGACAGATGGGTGTAGAGGTGGTAGTCCTCCTGATGAACCCAAGGTTTTTGCCCGTGCTCTAGTGATTCGCATAGTAGGCACTTTAAGATTAGAAGATCCAGTTGCCATAGTTGCATTCCTCATTGATCCAGGTGGAGATATGCCAATTGTCAGAGCTACAACTGCAGAGACAACATTGCATCATCATTAACTTTTCATAGTCAAAGGTAAGAATGACCCCCAAAAAAAAAGTATAAAAAAAGACTCCGCAAAAACAGATGCTTAACATGGACCAAAGAGTGGGAAACTTTAAAAAATAAGTCTCAATATGCAGGATCCAAGAACTTGAGGAAACTGCACAAACATCATTCTTCAGCAGTGTTGTCAAAGGCAAAGAAAGATTCAAAGGTCTTGGGCTTTTAAGCACAACACACATCCAAAAAATGTTATAGTAAAGGGCCTGATGACGAAAAAAATGAAGGATATATATGCAATACAAGAAAACAAAATTATAAAAAAAAAAAACAAGAATTATATGGACAAAGCTTTAGGGCCTTAACGACATTATTCCCCAGAAAGTTCAGAACGTTGAAGTTTCGGCAAATAAATGTGTCTAGGTACCAGGGTAAGAAGATAACTAGTGCCTGATTGGACTCTGACATGCCATCATGTGAACTAATGAGATTTAAGAACATTTATGTCAAAAATCAAGCAACAATTATTAACTGGTATAGTGACTTGAACTTGGAGCCTTCTTGGTCAGTTAAATATACACAAGTTATGCCAGTTTGAGCTACTAATATCTAAGCAGAAAGTAACTTCTACAAACAGAAAGTTAGCATAACCAACACTATTGATGCAACCTTTAAGTCATAATATTATTTCAATTATAACATTCACTTATGAATAAACTGAAATAGCAAAGAGAAGAAGTAAGGAACAAGTTGGAAGTTTAGGAGTTTATGTTAACTTATATTATGAAAGTCAATCATACCAAAGAACAAAATAATGTAATAAACTACTATTGAAAAAGTCTATCACAATTAGTTTTCTTCTTTTCCTCAGCTGTGGTCATTATATTTTCTCATTGTGCTGTCTTTGTTAATTTCTTTTGTAGATTTTCCCCATGACTACCTAGCAGACAAGGACACACTTTTTTTTATAGAGATTATCTTTATACATTTCAAACTCTTACATGAAAGAGGGTCTTAAATATCAGAGAACCACCAGCATCCACTAGCAATCTACTGAAGTAGACTAAAAATAAAGAGTTTCACGCCTGTGAATGAGCTGAAACACAAATCTGTATCTTCAAATGCAGCAGGCACAAGAGACTGTTTTGTCTCATTTGATCAACCAAGGGTCAATAAACAAAAATGGATACAATCATATATTGTAATTCAAAGCAGAAAGAAATTGTGTGGAGAGAAGCAATGACAAAAAAAAGTGTTACAAATTTGATAACAAAGATATATTTATGTTCACATCTAACATTTGATGAGATCTTATCTAAGGCTCTATCATCCCAAAAAAATGACATAATATGTAGGACATAAGTCTATATTTTAAAGAGTGAAATTCACCTGCATTGTCTTCCACCACAATTCTAGAGCTTTATATAAATAAGGAGCAACAGTCACTGTACTCTTGAGTCAGGGACGAGCCTGCATCAAACAATTCATTGAATTTACTTGCTTAAGCTTTAAGGTGTAAAAGGGAAAATAGCACATACCATTAGCATGGAGAGTTCTACAAATGCAAAAAAGAAAGCACCTACTCATACATTGTTGCTGGAAATTAAGTCATGTATACAATTCAAATTCAAAGTTTAGCACCAATCTATTCAAAGGTAGATACAGTAGATAATAGAAGATTTAAAGAACTTTAATCCATAAACAAATAAATCAAAAGATATCAGTCATCTCGGTCAATGTTATGCGATTTAATTACCTTTTGAATGCAACTGAAAAATTGTAGGAATTCTTTACAATCTCTCAGTTTGATCTAGCTAAAGATCTTCTACAAATCCACAAAAAAGAATTAAAAAAAAAAACTACACTAAGATTTCTGAGAATAGCATGATAGATCCATCAATTGTTCTTCAATTGGAAATTCAAGTCCATTGTATAATCAATTTCCTCATATGTTCTAAATCCACAAGCAATTATTTTTTCAAAACCACATGGAAAAATAAAACTAAATAGCTTTAAGACTCAAAGAATCAACCAAAACACATCAAAATTTAACTTGCTTAATCACAACTAAGTATTAGAATTAGAAAATGGCAATTAACAAATCCAACAATTTCTTTTCTCAAAAGAAACTAGAAAAAAATAATTTAAAAATAGCTTTCAGACCTCAAAATTCAACCAAAATGCACTATAAAATTTTAAAAAGTAAAAACAACAACTAAGAACAAAAATAGAAATTGATAATCTAAATCAATTTTTTCATAAGAAATCAGAAAATGAAAATTAAACACCTCAAAATCCAACAACAATGAACCATAAAAGAAAAATTCAAAAAAATACAACCAGCAACAAAAAAAAAAAAAATTAAGCAAATCAGGACTCCAGAAATTAAGGGAAAATAGATGAAAAACTCTAAGCTCACAGATCCATAAGCAAATCCTCAAGGATTACTCAAAATAGAGCTAAAATTTTTCAAAATTTCAAAATAAATCCCTTATTCATCTAGAAAACACTACAAGGCTATGGTACATTGCAGCTAATCTACAAATACAATATCCATATCGATATGTACACATAAGCAAGTACATATCAAACATGTATGCATAGGTCTAAGCTGAGCTTACTATGCATTATTAACAGCTCATGAGCTGCCTGCAACACCGTTGTACGGCGGTGCCTCGATTGCAGAGCTAGGGTTTCTACCTTCTCCGATCGGTCATACAATCAATGTAGCTCGTCTGTGTGGTTCCAGAGAGGTGGGTGGGGGTGGGGGGTGAGAGAGTGAAGAGCGTAGAGTGGTGATAGATATATAACACTGTAGATGTGGAAGGGGGGTGGGTGGGTGGGTAAAGTGGGGTGGGTGGGGAGTGAGAGCGGGATGGTCCATAGTTCAAACTTCTGATGCTGCAAGCTCCCAAAAAAGAAAAGGAAAAAGAAAAAGAAAAGAGTTTTTTCAAATTTTACACTTTTTTTTCTACTGCATTTTTTCAGGGCATTTAATTGTTTAATCCTTCTTTCTACATCAATGGGTCCATTTTTTCCATTAGTACTTATTATTAGATTATTTGACAAAGAAATATTGTCACGAAATTCTCACTCTTTTAGTAAATGAAAGTGTTTATTAAACTAATTTAGTTTAATAAAAAAATTATTATTAAATTCAAAAAGGAGTTTAGAAAATAATGTCACGAGCTTTTCGTTGTCGTAGTATCCTTGACGTGAAAGAATATGTTTTACTATGTGCTTGACGAATATAAATCATTACCTCGCACAAATAAAATAAATACTCAATAGAATATTTACTTTAAACGTGATTTCAGGATATAAAAGTATGACCAAAATTTAGAGAAATAAGTGATTTTAAGCGGAAATAAATTAGAACTAAAACAAATAAACAAACAAAAAAATAGAAATTTGAAATTTATTCTTAAAAGTAGAGGAAAAGAAAGCGATTAATTATTCCATGATAAAATATATTTTTATCATAATTTTGTATTTAATAAAATCATTCCTCTTGTGTTTACGAAAAATACATAATTAAAATATCATAATGATAAATATTAGAATTTATTTAAATAGGAATAATATTTATCATTAAATCTTTATTATAATTTTAGATTCAAAAATAAGTTTTAAAAGAGTTGACCAAACACAAACTATAGATGAAATTTTAATTTCTTGAAATTAAATTAATTTTACAAATTTATTACTTTACGCGCGATTTATATAGATCGTGAGCGAAGACAAAAAAAATAAAAATAAAAATGTTTACTTTACTAACTTTTTAAAAACAACTAAAACTTATTGAGAGTGTTAAAAGAGTTTAATAAATAATTATTATATTTGAATTTCTTTTTAAGAAATAATGTCACGAAATTCACTCTTTCGAAATATCATAGATATTGAAGGATATGCAAGGGCAACTTAATGTCTTCAAAAACAAGGCATACACCTATTTTTTAGTAATAATAAAATAAATTATAAGTTTATATATATATATATAGTGTCTTTTTATTGATTTGTCTTACTTCTTTTTAGTTCGTTTTGAAGTATTAAAAGATGTTTTTATCTTTCTTATCAATTTTTAAATTTAACTTTCCACATGACATGTTTAAAACTACAAGATCAAAAGACATTTTGGGACATTTTGGTATATATATCTTCTTATTTTTTAGAAATTCATGTTAAGTTAAAATTTGACAAAATATTAAAACAATTGGATTATTATTTATCAGAAAAATAACTTTTTTTATAAAGAGATAGAAATAATTTTGCATATAAAAATGATCTTAAAATATACTCACAATTTTGCTTCTTAAAAAATAGAAATTTGAAATTTATTCTTAAAAGTAGAGGAAAAGAATGTGATTAATTATTTCATAATAAAATATATTTTTATCATAAATTTGTATTTACTAAAATTATTCCTTCTCAATTGAAGTGTTTACGAAAAATAAATAATTCAAATATCATAATGATAAATATTAAAATAAGTTAGATAGGAGTAATATTTATCATTAAATCTTTTATTATAATTTTAAATTCAAAAATAACTTTTAAAAGAGTTGATCAAATACAAAATATAGATGAAATTAAAAAATATTCAAATTAAACTAATTTTAAAAACATATTACTTTGTGCACGATTTATATAGATCATAAGCTAACACAAAACAAAAACAAAAAAATGAAAATGTTTACTTTACTTATTTTTTAAAAAAAATACTAAAACGTATTCAAAGAATTAAAAGAGTTTAATAAAGAATTATTTGTTATTATTAGATTTGGATTTTTTTAGAAATAATGTTATAAAATTTCCCCTTTCAGAGTATCATAGACATTGAAGAATATGCAGGGGACTCAATATCTAAAAAAAAAAAAAAAAAAAAAAGAGGCATACACCTTAGGTCTCCAAATTTGAGAATCTTATTTTTCAGTAATATAAAATAATTATAATTTTTTTTTAAAAAAAAAAGAAGAAGTATATTGTGTTTTTTTATTAATTTATCTTACTTTTTAGTTAGTTTTGAAGTATTAATGATGTTTTATTCTTTCTTATCAATTTTAAATTTAAACTTTCCACATGACATGTTTAAGACTATAAGATTAAATGACATTTTGATATATATATATATAGATATATATTCTTTATTTTTTAAAAATTCATATCAAGTGAAAATTGAACAAAATATTGAAACAATTAAGGTATTATTTACTGCAAAAGTAATTTTTTTAATCAAGAGATGGAAATAACTTTGCGTATCAAAAATATCTAAGTATAATCACAATGTTGCTTCTTAAAAAAATAGAAAACTAAATTTCAAATAATTTTTATAAAAATTTAAAAATTTAAACTCTTCAAATTATTTATTTATTAATTCTAGATCACTTATTAGCTTGAATCGTTTTAACTTGTATAGATTATGAGCTTGCATAAATAAAAGTGTTTACTCTACTATTTTTTTTTAAAAAAATATTGAAAAATGATAAACAAAGAAATTCATATTATTTTAATAAATATTAAATTTCTTTGCTATGTTTTGCTTGAGAAAAATGTATTCTTAACTTCTATAATCTTAAATGATTTATTCCATCTAATAATTATATCAATGTACAAAAAAAGTTCAAAGGGAAGAGTAAAATCAAGAAGAGTATGACTTTTTTTTAAAAATAAAATAAAATCAAATGTTCTATATATGAGTATTTGGTGGATAAAAAATAATTATCTCATCACAAAAATATTCCATTTTTTTAATTTCAATTTTTTGTTTACTTCTTTATTTGGTGATTAAGGTTCTTTGAATGGGGTCAGTGATTTGTAAAGATTGAAAATTGGATCCTACTAAATTGGTAGATTGGAAAATATATGACAACCAAGAAAATAGTCCTAAAATGAGCTAGTTTTCACATTTGTATTGACAAGAAATTAGATTTAAAAAATATTTGGACACGCTTCAAAAATGGACATATATTTTTTTTAGTGTAAATTAATCAAATTTCAATATAACTATCATATCATATCATATATAGAAACTCATCTCTTGTGATTATTATTTTAAGTTTGAAGTTATAAGTATTTCATATGACTATTATAATTGTTAGTAAACATTTTAACTCAATTGTTACTGTAATCTGCAAAAATTCTTATAGTTGGTAATTGATGGCTTAAATTGTATCATATTAGTTGTCATTTTTAAAAAGTTTAACATATAACATTACTTATTTTATTTTTCTATTTTACCTTTAATAATAAAAATTATACACGAGTTCAATTATAAGAAAAATAACACATAAATAAAGTAAATGTTCAATGGAAAGAGATTACAACTACAGACATAATAAATATAAACTAGTCAATAATTCTTTATAACTAATATATATTTTTGAAACGTATAATACAAATACGACAAATAATTTTAAACGGAAAATAACTAACATCCATCTAAAAAGATGGCCTCGTTTGAGTAAGTTAGACAAAGTCAATTCCCCATATCATCAATGTCCAGTTCAATATTTAAAGGTTTTCAAAAAACATGAACAAAAAGGTTAAAAGCTTGAATTTCTCCAAGTATGTTGCAACTTACAAGTTTATTTTTGAATCACTTTTTCTCAACAAAATTATTAATTTGTTACGTGATTATCGAAATTGAAAATCATCACATGATTATCCAAAATACAGGGGAAAAAATAATCCTCCTAAATGTATGTTAATGCATAATCATAAATTCTATAAACAATTAACTTTAAAATGTTTTACTTAGCATTCACGATATTAATGTTAATATGTTGTCACTTTCAAATGTATGTCCATATCTAATATTAAGTTTTCAAAAGGGTACCAACAATCTATTGAGGCGCTAATAAAAAGTGTAGGATTCATAGGATGTTAAATTTGATTTTTGTTGTTTTAAAGTACATTTCCTATAGTGTAATGTTTTCTATTACTGATATGATCGATGATATTTATATATATTATATGCTATCATGTTTTTATGTCGTATTGATTTTCTTTAAATATATAAATTATAAATAAAGAAAGCAATCCTCGTAAAAAATGACGACATCATATTTGGATAGAAAATTCACATAGTAATATGCATAAATTGTACTCCATTTTCGATATATTTTTATCTATTAACTCGTAAACAATTATATTTGAAAATTCGAATTGCATAATAAAGTCAATTTGGAACATTATAGGGAGACTTTTATACCAATTCGACACAAGAACCAAAGCTCGATGGATGGATACATTGGTAAGGGCAATGGGTTTGAGACATTGGCACGCTGACTTGTTAAATAGGAAGAGACCTTTTGTCCAGGGTAATTTTGTCTCTTTTTTTCCCTCAATTTACGTCGTAATATATCGAGAAAATGAGATATTTTGACTTTTTATCACGTGAATACAAAATTTCAGATTCTTACATGTAAAAATGAGAATCTCTTATTAAACATATATAAAACTAAAAATAAGTTTGTATATGATTTGAGAACTGTTTCTCCCGTCATTTTCTGTTTCACTATTTATTACTCATATGTGTGAATTAAGTTTTTTTAATCACTTGAAAAACAAATAAAAGAAAACGATATTTTCAAAAAAAAATTATGTATAAATGAAGATCTCTTTTTAAAAGGATTTAAATAAATAAATAAAAACTAAGTGGATTAAAAAGAATAATTTTCCAATTTGTGTGTATCTCTAATATTATATTATTTGAAGGTCTCAACCTTCTAAGTTGACACATTTTTTCTGGCAGAATTCAAAACAAATTTTCATATATGGTTCACAATGACGTGATAATTACGGAGTTTTTATTATTAATCTTTGTTTAGTATTTTTTTTACCTTTGACCATCATAACAAATCTTTAGTAAAACGTCCAAAATATTAATTAATTATTCTTAATGAAATTTTAGTTTTAATTTGAGAAGCTTGGAGTTATTTTACAGTTCAGAATTCATCTAAAAATGAGTATTTAAAATACTACATGTAATATAATCATATTAATTGAATATCCATTTTTTATATTTAAAAAATATATGCAACAATTCAACTTATTTCTAGTAACTGATTTAAGATCAGAAAGGTTTATTATCTTATTCAAAATGTAAAGAGGATATTATTTCTCAAATTAAAAATGTTAACGGGTAAAATAATATTTTTTTTTTAAAAAACATAAGTTATTTTATACGTTACAAGTGGCGATTATAAAATAGATTTTGATGCTAAAAAGATTCATATCTATCTAAAGGTCATTAAATATGGAATTCAAACCAATATTCAGTATAAAAATCTTGCATTCTGATCACTCCTAAATTTTATTATTTTGATTGTGCGGTTTATTAAGTAATTTCTTTTTATTTGACTAGTTAATCAATTCACTTATAAAAAGAAAAAAGGAACAATAATACTCTATAATTGTTTATTATCAAGCCATCAAAATATTATTTCAATAGCTGATGATTCAAATTCAATATTTTAAATATGGGCAAAATGTATGATTATCCTATTTCAAGACACTTATTTAATAATAATAGTAATTTCTACTTTTTTGCAAAATTGATCATGTTTAAATTAAATATCTGATATGAGAATCTCAAGTACAAAATATTTGATTGAACTTCATGCGTACTTGTGCATTAAGTTTAGATCATATATGACCAAACATTACATATTTCTCCATAAAATGTATGCCATATCTGATTGAATTTTAGATATTTATACATCAAGTTTAAGATGTATTGCATGATGTTTTGACATTTCATATCACTCAAATATTTTTCTTCCTCTAATATGAAATATCAAAGAATTTGAGAACATACTAACAAAACGATAATAGATTGTATAGTCAATCTTCATCACTTATGTGTTTCCCAACTTATCGAACGTGACCACTTGACTTTTAACTCACTATCTTGATGTTAAACTTTTTTTATTAATATATAATTATTACTATTTTATTGTGGTGGTTTTTTAAGAAATACTGTAACTCAAAAGAAACCTTTAAAAAAGACCGCTTAAAATAAAATAAAAAATAATTAACAAATTATTGCGCCTCAAAATGATGTCGTGTTAATAGCTTATCAATGAAATTACAACTTGAAATATTTGCTTGAAAGTAATTCTATTGAAATAATAATAATTTTGACCTTCTAACTAAATATTTGAGTTTTTATGTGATCAGACGTTTATCCCTAACTAAATAATTAACTTTAAGATTGACAAATCAAAGTAAAAATACTTATCACTTAATTATAATTAAACATTAAAAGGTATATACACAAGATATATATCTTATATCTATTTATTCTAATATAAATATTCGATATAGGTTAATTTTTCCATCCACGTTATATCCCAATATAATTTTGGTCAACTTTCAAATACATACTCTTTTTCAATTTTAAATTCAAAGTAAGTTTTTTCAACTATCAACCAAATATTATCCAAATGGTTAGGTGTTTTATGTTTTTTTTTCTATAAAAAAGTGCATCAAATAAAGGATTGCAATAGTTTATATAACAAAAAATCATTTAAGTGAAAAAGAGGCTATTGTTCTAAAAGAAAAAGGTTTTCAATGCAAACTAATTTGCCAAAAAAAGAAGTGATAAACTTCTTTTTCTTTTATTTTTCAACTTTTACTTCTAAAACGTTTTCACTTTCCCCCCTCTATTATTTCAATTTAAGTCAACAAGATCTGAAATTACTATAACAACATTACAACAATAACACAATTTCAACTTTTGAAAACACTATATCATTAATTTTCGAATGTAAAGTTGTTAATGCATATATCTACTAATCAATTAAAAAAAATTATGTAGTACATGACATTTGGACATAAATTAATGTGAAATTTGAATATTTTTTTCAAGTATTTGGAAAAAAGTTTTTATAAAAGAAGAAGAAGGCATTTATAAACTAAAAATGTGTTTGGACATGATTTAATTTGGAAAAATAATTTTTTGAAATTGATTTAATTAACTAACATTTTATCATAAGATTTGATAGCCGGACTTCAAATCAACATTTCTTTATGAAGCTCAACAATGCATATTTTCATCCCCTACTAATTTTACAAATATCGAAGTTTAGTGTTACCATATTTGGCTAGTCAATAATTCAATTTCCTCTTCTTTCTTATGTTCGTAGGTCAGTCTATTAGATTCTTTTTGCAAATTCTATCTTTTCTGTAGTGATATAACCTAGAGAACCAGGCATACTCATATAATATTTATGATATTTATGATATTGATAAGTCGAGCATTTGCTATTGCTTATAATAAGAGGTCAAGGATCGATTCGTCTGTTCATAGTACACTTTGCTTCTGTCATTGTGTTCCCAAGCTTTATGTGCCCGCATTTCCTTGTGTTTTTGAAGAGGGTAAATGTATCTCTGCCTGCTGTCAATCTGAACGGGTCGATTTATTCGACTTAATTGTACCGCATAATCTTTTAAAAATGTTCTGAGTATATACTGACTATTATTTAAATGAACGACTATTTATGTTATATTCTTATTTATAAAAATGCTTAGAATTATTATTGTTTTTTTCTTGTTAGTTACTGTGGAAAATATTTTTTTTTTTTAAAAAATTCCTCTTAATTTAAAAAAGAAAAAAGAACCGTGCAATACTTTGGGAGAAAAAAAGCCTTTTAAGTTAAGAAAAAAGAAAAGAAAATGGTATCCCATTTTAATTTACCGAAAGTAAAAGGTGAAATAATTATATGAATTTCTTTTAAGTCAACAAGATCTAAAAACGTCAATAATAATATTATTGTGACAAAATTCAAATTTTTGAAAAAATATTAGTGGGTCCATTGGCGCGGACCGCACTTCTCGTAACGATGTTGACCAAAAAGGATGAAAGAAAAAAGAATAAAACAATAAACTAACTCTATATGTCGGAAAAATATTAATCGCTCGATTAATCGATTATCTGATCTTTTATCTTATTGAGTCGATTCCCGCTTCTTTCGTCTCCAATTATTTTTTTAATAATAATTAAAAAAAAAAAAGCAAGTCTGACAAGCTAGGCTGTTAATTCAATAAAGAAAGTAATCCTTCGAATTCCTTTCTTCAGTGAAGGTTTGTTAGCTTATTGGAGTTTGAATTAAAAACAGAATAGAATATACTACTATAAATAGATTATAATAATAACACTATTATTAATACTTTATTATATAACTTAATTAACCAGTAAGACCACACTATATTCTAGGCTTAAAGCAAGACTAGGGTTTTGACCAATCTCACATGTTTACCCCCTAGTCTTCTTATTCTAAACATATGTTTAAATTAAGAGCGTCGGGATTCTATATTTTATAAAATATAATAATAATATGTCAGTTTAATTTTATAAGTAGAATATAAAGAGGATAAATACACAAACTTTATTTACTTTTTATGAGGTAAAAAATAATTAAAGATTGTTTCTGATAAATATTTTTTTTAAAAAAAAAAAGTTATTCAAAGTAAGATCGTAAGAAAAAATGGGACCATTGTTTTTTATTTACATAATTCATCCATTATATTGTATCAAAATCTAAGATAGTGAGAGTTCAAATTATTTATTAAACTCATCTGTATGATTTTATATTTGAAAAAATTGATAAGATATATAATGGATTGGACCAATGAGAATATAGCAAGTGGACAGTAAATATAATTGGGATAATTTGATTGATCATATGTTATATGTGGACATGTGGGGGGTGAATTGGCTCCTTTGTTTTTCTATTTTTTTGTTTTTTAAAAAAAATTATGTTAAAGTCACGGGGAAGAAGGTGGGAAACATGGCATGGGCGGTAATATATATTAGGATAAATTAAAATAACTGATCGCGTGATCGAGTTGATTGATCATATAATTTCTTACTAAGAGGTTTCAGGTTCAAAATTTTATGCAAATCTTTTTCGATTGAACTATTTTATAGAGCTTATTTAGTACTATTTAATTGTGATTAATTGTGGTTCATGCATATATTAATAGTTATAACCTAATTATGAATTAAACTCTAAAAATTACACTTAAATGTCAATTTAATATTCTTTTCATTATATTTTTAGTTTGTTTGATAATTTTTTAGATTATGATCTAAATGATTCATGAATTATAAAAGCAATAAACATAAGGCAGTTTACTAAATGGTTAGCCCATAAAGAGACAATTGACACCAATTTCTTCTTAATTGTGATGTGTGAGCTATTGATCTATTTGTAATATAATAACTTTAATGATTTTATTTTGAAACATTTTATTAGAGTCTTGCATGATGAGTTGCATCTCCAATCTTACCTTTTATTTGGAAAAATTTTACCCGCATTAGGTGTTTATATCAAGTCAGTGCAAAATGCGTTATTACGTGATTTAATTAAGTAAAATAAATTATAAATTTTGACACATGACATGCATGTATTGGCTTGATATAAACACCCAGTGCGGGTAAGTTTTACCCCTTCTATTTTACTCTCTAAAATAGGATTGTTTATTTTTTCAAACAACCAACTCCATTTCAGTTTTCTATTTTATTCTCTAAAAAGAAATCTTTTTTCTTTTCTCGATATTATATTATTATTTTTATTTATTTTTATTTTCTTATTTCATAATATAAATTATTACTTCTTTTTGCAAATAATCACTATATACTCTATATAATCTTTAAGTAATAAAAATTTTTGTTTCTTTTTTGAATTCGTTATTTAATAATTATATTTTATTTTAAATTTCTAAATCATAAATTACAATAAATATTATATATAATACATATTGACGAACAACTCAAATAAAAGTGAAATTATTGATGAAATACATAATAAATATTGTATCATCATAAAATTTATTTTAAAATTTACATAAATACTCAACTTTCAAGACTATTACGTTGCTCCCATAAATGTTTAATGTATAATGGAGTTCAAAATGAGCAACCTTTTGTCCTTACTATTTTACGCGTATCTAAAAATTGTTTAAATTAACAATTTCATCTTGTATTTAATTATTTGTGTACTAATTTATTTCTCATATTTCATTTTGAACTATTGCATCAAATATTTTCATATTTGAATACAAGATGAAATTGTTAATTGAAACAATTATTTGATATCCTTTAAATATAGAGAATAGAGAGTAAATTAAACTATTTTACGTACTAATTATTTCATCCATTTTGTATTTTTTCCCTCTTCTTCTCCTGCGCCAAATAGTTACGGAGTGTTTGATCTGAAAATTATGAGTATCTAAAAAAAACTATTTTTTTAAAAGTATAAATGATATTTAATAATTGGAGTTCTGTTTAACTATAAATACAATTGAAAATATTTTTGGAATTCTTTGAGTAATTTTAAAGTAAAAAAAAAAGAAAAGAAAAAAGTAAAAACATGTTTTTGATATTTAAAAAAAAAAAATCCGAAAAATTGTAAAATTTACAGTCAAACACATTTTCGAGCAAACTAAATCATGATCAAACACAAATTACATATTTACAATATTTACATAACCTCAATTAGTGCAATCAGATGCTGTATTAACCACATAGTCACATTTCGTCGCAATAAGGGGATTTAACGAGGGCTAATTTCATAAATAGCAGATATTAAATTTAATAAGCCTTTTAGGTTATAATTTTCCTAATTTCACTTCATAGTTATTGATATTTTCGTTTGTATATTTCGTTTGCCAATATAAACAAGATAAAAAGAAACAAATTGTGCATTTATTCATTTATGAATTTTTCATAATTCTATTTGTATATTTTGCTTGCCAATATACAAACAAGATAATTTATTATGATTTTTTTCATAAATTATACATCAAATGTATCACCAATCATATACAACCTCAAAATTTATATAATCATGAATCGAATTATATAAACTTATAATAAAATTTAAGAAATTATAACCATACATTATAAATACTAGAAATTATAGTAAAATAAGTAATACACTATTAAATATTTATCATTTTATATAATTTTTTCATTTAAGAAAAGAGTACTAAATTGAAATAATAAATAAAAATAAAAAATTTATATTTTTAAATAATGAACTAGTAAAAATAAACGACTAGGAAAAGTATGTTTGACATTCTTTAACTACCGCTAGTCAATAAATGTCATGGAAGCTTTTAACATACATGTTGATAAGATTCAAATATATATATATATATAAAATATCTTTTTGACATTCTTGAACCATGCTTTGTCAATTTATTGGAAGCTTTTACTATGTCAATGAGATTCAAATAATATTTTTGGGAATTAATTGCCCTTAGGCCCCATATGACTGGCAGTGAAAACAACATATGATTGTGAAGATGAGACCTACCCCTCGTGAAAACAAAAATAACAACACTAATGACAAATTCTACATATTTTTCAATCATGTTTCGAATTGTTTGGTATGATGGATAAAGAAAAAAATAATTTTAAAATAAGTTTTTAATATTTTTTAATTTTTTTTTGATCATAAAATATGGAATAAATTATCGTATGATTAATAAATTTGGTTGACATAAGTTGTTTCTATTTGTAGGTAGAATAATAATATTCAAATAACTTATTCCAAAATAAAAATATAAAATAACAGAAATACCTTCTTTAAATCGTCTTTTATACATCACTTTTACATCAGCGTATATTCAATTAATTTTTAATACCATTTATAATTATATTCAGAGTCTTCACTATTGATTATTTTTATGATAATATGTCTTTTCATTAAAAAAATTCATATAATTTTTATTTATGAATATATTATAAGTTGAATTTATTAACTAATTCTTATGTTTTTATATATTTTTTAATTTTATATACTTTTAATAAAATAATCTGTTGATCAGTTAAATTTTTATATTTTACGTCAATTAAAATGAAGATAATTTTAATCTTTTTTCATATATGACTAATATGTGCTTAAATGAAGTGACATAATAAAATCTCTTGTACTTTAACAAAATTAAGATAATTTTTTATTTTTAAGATAAATATATTTATTATATATACATATTTTTTATTTTTTTTAATCATGTATAATTACTATATTTTTCATGGCGAGAAATTTAAATGAATCTGTGTCTTACCTAACTGTGCCGCTGCTCATGCCACATCGTCTTTTTTCAAGGTTGGCTTTTACTTCTTTTTAAAAATCTCAAATATTTTTTATTTTATTAAATTTCCCTTTTTTTTTTTAAAACAACAAATAGCATACAATATATACTTTGATTATTTTCTTCTTAGGATTCAATAATTCCACTTCAATTATTTGTTACATGCTGAAGTTCAATATTTTAGTCACCAAGAACCCCACTTATAGGAACTCTATTTAAGTTTTGTTAAGACCTAAATTATTTAATATTATTTACCATAACTTAGAAAAGGGACAAATGTTGCTTCTTCCTCTTTTCCTCCTCTTCCTTGAACTTTAAGATAATTCAATATGTATAATCAAATTTATTTTTCAATTCAACTTGTTAGTTTAATACTTGAGGCATTGTGAGTAGTTTGAATTTGATAAAATATTAAATAATGGCTAAATTTTAAATAATTTGCAAAATATGGTTAAAGCTTAAAGAAAGGCCCATAAGTGGCTATCCGTGCAGCCCAAAGTCTCATAATAAGGGTTTCTCGCATTTTTGTCTATTCGGCCGAATAATAAGTTGTTTTATATATTTGTTGATTAAATATATATACTATTTAATTACTTAATATAATTATAGTTTGTCTTAATTATTTAAGATCTACTTTTAGCTATAATTACGCAGCTCAACTTTTTAGTTTTGTATAATTCACACATTTGTATATTTTAGAATTTGTATGACAAAATTTGTATAACTTTTGTATAATTCATAATTTGTATAACTATTTACACTTTTGATGTTTGTAATTGTATAAATTCATTATCTCGAGTTTATACAAAAATAACTGGATTATACAAATGTCTCTGCAAATTATACGAACCTGCGAATTATACAAATCCGTAAATTATACAAACCTACGAATTATACAAATCTGCAAATTATATAAACAAGGCATCTTAAATCGTAGCTATAACCCATAAATATGCAAACTATAACTATGGAGCATAATGACTATTTTGCGAAAGTTCCTCTTGTTAACTTAAACATCACTATAGAATAGTTCTTCGAGTTTACGAATAAGAGTGTGAGTGTGAAAATCGACTTTCATTAAAGAAAGACTTTATCTAACAACAAATTATCCAATTTGAAAAGATGTTAATCTCAATTACTTTTTTAAACACATAAATATGCAATAAATAGATCATTTAAAGTTATGACCTAGCGATTAATAAAATTGGCGAATTTTACTAAAAGAATCATATTCAAAATTCAATAATATAAGGCCCCATAAGAGTTCTAGCTGACTCTATATACAGTAGAGATGCTAAGTTATGATCCACAATTAGTGGGATGAGAAATATAGACATATTGGTACCTCCACAATATAGCTTTCATTAAGAGAGATGCACATGCTATGATAAATAAAGAGAAAGAAAAGTATGGTCTTAAATTTGACAAAATTAAATATGCACACAAGTCTATGTCTAATATTGCATTAAATTTCCTAGTTGCTGTTTAAATTTCTTGCTACTAAATATTTTCAGATTTTGAAATGTACTCTCTTTCTCCATTTTAGATGGTATAATATTGAGTTGACCAAGTGTTTTAAAAGGCGAGGGCGTGAGGTGATGCGTTTTATACAGTATGGGGCGAGGCGTAAGTCCCATGGATCTATGGGGCGTAGTCGCATGTATACTCAATTTTATAGTTTTATTGCTAATAAAATAAGCAAAAGTAAACTTTTCAATAAATTATGATTTTTATGTGAGATAAGTATTAATATTCAATAATGAAGAAAAAAGGATTAAAATTACTATTTGAGAAATATCATTAACCAATAATAAAAATATGATTTAAAGCAAAAAAAAAATTAAAAAAAAAAAGTTTAACGCTCGGACATACGTTTTTACGCCCAGGACATATGTTTTTATGTTCAGGGCTTACGCCTCAAATTTTAGTACTTACGCCTTACGGATCTACGTTTTTAATTTACGCCCAGAGCGTTTTTGGTACGCCTCGCCCCGAAACTCGCCCTGGAACTCGCTCCAAAAACGTTTTTGAAAACACTGATTTGACCTATTCCTTATAATATATAATATAGAATAATAATGTTACTATATTTCCTATTGATTACCACAAATTCAATGTATTAGAAAATGGTAATAGTTAATAATAGGAATATATAATAAGTTAAAAGGGGTCATTTGATAGAGTGTATAAGGCCTCATTTGTTTTCATTAAGATTAAGACGTCTAAATCTGAATATACATCTGAATATTTAGATATGCATTAAAATCTAGATGAATAAATATGAATAAACATCTGAATATTAAGATGTTGTCTCTGAATCTGAACACTGAATTATTTGGACGGTTTGTTTTCAATATCTGAATGTGCATATGAAACTAAACATTGTATCAATAAAATGTTATAAAAAATCATTTTAGTAAAATAGTTTTTTTTTAATAAAAAAAATATTTTGATCATTTTTATCGTAACAAGGTAATATGATTTATCTAATAAAATTTAACATTAAGTTACATCATTAATATGACTATTCTTTGCACTCAAAAACTTTGAGAATATAATATAATGTCATGTAAAATAGTTTATATAGACTAGTAATATTATGTTTATGAAAATATTTTATTTTATAATGGACATTTGTTATTGTTATCGATCAAATAATTAATACTTTTTAATTTTCTGAAACCGTGCTAAATATCATATCATGAATGCTTATCAATTCAAATATATTGATTAATTTATAAAAGTAAAAGACGTATATTAAGTTAGTAAGAATAAAGAAAATTATAACGGTAAACATATAATTAACATTAATTAAATAAGATTTTTTTTTATGAGTTGTGGAGTAGTTGAATTAAGATAGGAGTCTTATTTTTGAGTCTGAATGGTGTTAAGAGTGTGTTATAGATCTGATTCATTCAGATGTATTCAGACCCATTAAGAGGCTTATAGGAAAATAAAACAAATAAACTTAATGAACTGAATTTGAATAATTAAAATTCAGTCCTCAAAAACAAATACACTGAATGAGGCGAATTTGAAAAATTGTACCAAACAATGTACTACTCCCTCTCTCTTAATTTATGTGATACTTTTCGGTTTTCGAGAGTCAAATAATTTAAATTTGACGAAAAATTTGCGCATCGAATCTTCAATTTTTCTGAAACGAAATTTATATATTCGTAAACTACGTAAAAAGTACATGAGTCACAATAATTAATAATTCAAAATGCTTAAAACGATCTATGAACACTTTTCGATCAAAGATAGACTTGTTTGAATTTCAAAATTCGAAAAATGCCACATAAAATTAGTCTGAAGGAATAGTTACGTATAAAGTTAATAGATGAATTATATTTTCTAATACACTCTACTATCAAAATAAGCCCTTAAATTTGGGTTTAGACTCAAAATCATTCCCATAACTTTATATGAACAACTTTAAAGTTGCGTTCCTCAAAATTTTGTGATTCCATGATATTGTTAAATCAACAAAGTACAACAAATGCAGAAGCTTTAACAAATGAGGTTTCATAATCAATTGTGTTTAATTTGTGGGTATTGGATAGAAATCACATACTTCTAAGGTAAAATTATCATTTATCCCTTATAAGTTTATAATTACAGAAATTCCTCAAACTGATACAATTATATAAGCGTTGATACATTAATCTGATGCACGAGATACATTAATCGTTAAGTAAGATACATTACATGTTATACATGATAATATGATGTACATTTTATACATGATACAATAATCTGATGCGCGAGATACATTAATTTGATGCGCTGATACATTAATCTGATGTGTGAAAATGAGGAATTTTAAGAATTTGTAAAACTAATAGGAGATAATGTTAATAAGAGAACTTAAATATGTGATTTCTGTCATTTTTCCTTAATTTATCAGTGACAAGAAAATTTGTAAAGAATTAGTTTGGAATGAACTTAAAATCACGTATAAAGATAATCATATTAGAAAACACAGAATTAGCTACGGAGTTTATCAATCACTAATTTGTAGTTAAATAAAATTATCATGAAATTTTTATTATTTTGACTATAAAATTTTATCTATCGCTATTGATCGGTTACATGCATACATAAGTCTTCACTTCAAATTAATTGATCCATACTACGTACATACGTACGTACTAGCAATAAATGAAAATCATATAAACTTAACTCTAATTGGATTAATCAAAACATATATACAAAATAGTCTTCACTACCCACATGTAAACGTTGAAGTTGTGCATCTATGGAAAAGTCCAACATGTATACAACACTTGTGGTTAAGTACAAGCTTGTAAAAAATTGGTTAATAAAAATATAAAAATTTAGATATTAAAAAGCTGTACCAGAAATATTAGTATAAGTTATATATGTTAATTCAATGTTAAAATGATAAAATAAATTTTAATTAAAATTTACATAATTTAAATCTCAAATTACGAAAAACCACTTATAATTTGGGATTGAGTGGTATTTGAGTGGAGTATTAATCTAACACATCTATTCAAATAATTAATAAAATTTATTTTGGAATATATAGGGTACAAGAGTATTTACATTATGACATTGATTATTGTGGAATAATTAACTTTTGTTTTTATTGCCTTTTACACTATTAACAAGGAATTAACTAAGAGGAATTTAGATTATTATTATTATTTTTTTAAAAGGAAGAGGATTTAACTATATATGCAGCATGACCCAATTCTTTTTTTATTTTATAAACTCACATGTTTGTCATATTATTATATAAATATATTTATGTGTTTAGTTAAAATAGTGTAACTACTAGTAAACACCAAAACTTCCTCTAAAATTAACAGCCCTAACCATGCAAATCTAACTTCAAATACATAAGCAAACAATTTTCTTTTCAATTTGAACAATAAGTACGTAGTAATCAATTAGTTACATAACTAATAAATTAAAATGTCACAATGACTTAATATATAAGATAGTAGATACATTTGGAAATTATTATGGTTTTTGATTTAGAAAGAAATGATACAGGTAGTGAAATGATCTAACAATATATCTTCAAAAGGAATTAAAATCACTCTCTTAGTTTATTATTTTAAATCAGAGCGATAAAAATCTAATTTAAGTGTATCATAGTAATAACATAATTTTGTCACTTGCAATGTCTTATTATATATTTAAATCAAATGTAAAGAATTTAATCTGTCAATCAATGAAAATTATAAATCAGAAAAAACGTTATACTTGATGAAATATAAAAAGATATCACAATTCTTTCTCACTGCAATATAATTTATGAAATATAATTTAATGATTGTTCAAATACGCAATCACTAAAATTTATTGATTATAATTGCAGTTGAAGCCTTTTAAACTTGAGTCCAATCGAATTTAATGCACCCTTTAGTTAGGTGGTTAATTCAGTGTATAAAAGTAGAAGTTTCAATAAGTTTTCTTGCAAAAATAATAATACTAATAAAGCAAGTGGGGCAATGAAATAATAATAATATAGTTTATATACATATATAAATATAATATTTGCACGACTATCTCATTTTTGTTGAGAATTAAATCTTTATTAAAACTAAAAATATTGCTTCTTTTCCACACTCATTTTCTATGTACATTTTTATTTTTGGGTTTAATCGTTTAAGGGTTTTTTAGGAAAAATTGTGTTTACAGCCCTTAAAATATTGCATAATCTAAGTTAATTCTTGTGATATCTAATAAAATATATTTTTGTGGTCAGTTAATGAAAAAGATATAATTAATTTATTCCTATCTTGTGATGAATAGTTACAAACTAAAAGAATTAAATTGTTAAATCATATAATTATTCATATTGTTTTTTTTGTTTCCCACTTAGTATTCAGAGTCTACATTAGAGTTCCGGCCATGCATATATGTGTCGTGTATTGTAAGATCCATTTAGGGATGATGCTTCTCCATACATAGACTCACACACAAAATCTTTAATTAAGGATGAAACAGTCCACCATACACCATAACCCATATCAATTAATTATCCATATATTATGTTAATTGTTAAATCTCTATGCTTAATCCATTTCTGAAGGTATAACATATTCCCATTCAACTAATTTTAAAAGGAATAGAAAGGAAATAAACGATAGAATAGAGTAAGCAAAATGAAAGACTCCACAAGTACCACATCATAGAGGATTTTTTTTATTTTTTTTTAAATTTCTCATCAAGTGTCTAGTATACGCAATGAAGTTCGATTAATTTGAATTTACACCGTATATGTCACACAATGAGCTTACACCTTGAACGTGGCCGACACTCATTGACCATTGCTGGCCTTGAGCGGACCCTTGACATGTCTTACTTAACTCAACGGAAGACTTGACTCAATACAAGAAATATTCTCATAAAATAACTTGAATTAAATAACTTGGCGAAAATGACACTTAAGTATCATAATAGAATATCTGCAATACAAATAATGAGAGACTCAAAAATAAACTGTCTGACTGTCTATGAAACCTCTATAATACTAAGATGAGTTAATAACTTTGGTGGTCACTCAACTATCAACTCTTTTCACAGAAAGTCACTCAACTTTCATTTTCAACTCAAAAATCACTTAACTATGACTTCTTTGCATAGAAAGTCACTCACCCTATTTTATTATTTTTTTCACTAAAATTTGCTGACATGGATTTTTTTTTTAAGTAAAAAATTTAAAATCCAAATATATATCCATTTAAACCATTTAATGACCCAACCCATTTAACCCGACCCGCTAAAAATATGATATTTAATTTTTTATTTTATGATTGGCTCCCCAAATCATTATCTTTGTCTCTTCTTTCTCCTTAGCGTTCCTCTTCTGCCTTTGTTTAATTTCTCGATTTTAAAATCTCCAAAATTTCACCATTGAAGATGGAATATACTCATGAAGATGCAAATACAACAGTCAATACTAAGCACACTAAAAGGAATTCACTTCTTGGAATTCAAGCCCTCTGTGATTGAAGCAGTAGTAGCAATCTCATTTACACACTAAAAGGCGATTCACTTACAGATAAATCAACTTTTGGAGTACTCATCTGCTCAACTTTTCTATGGACCAATTTATAAACAAATGCATCAACAATTTTTATATTTCTTTGAACTTGACTCTGTTTCGATATTAAGGACTCTTTTAATCTTCTATAAGATATCAACATATCTCCAAAGTGTCATTGCATTTGCATCATCAAATGCAACAATGAAGTTTTTGCCTTGTTTATTTGGACCGCTCATGCTGTCTAGCTCAACTCTAAAGGCAACCTTACATCAATGGTGAAATTTTGGAGATTTTAAAATCGAGAAATTAAACAAAGGCAGAAGAGGAACGCTAAGGAGAAAGAAGAGACAAAGAGAATGATTTGGGGAGCCAATCATAAAATAAAAAATTAAATATCATATTTTTAGCGGGTCGGGTTAAATGGGTTGGGTCATTAAATTGTTTAAATAGATATATATTTGGTTTTTAAATTTTTTACTTAAAAAAAAATTCCATGTCAGCGAATTTTAGTGAAAAAAATAATAAAATAGGGTGAGTGACTTTCTATGCAAAGAAGTCATAGTTAAGTGATTTTTGAGTTAAAAATGAAAGTTGAGTGACTTTTTGTGAAAACAGTTGATAGTTGAGTGACCACAAAAGTTATTAACTCATACTAAGATGGATGTTGGGACAAACCCTACAACATCTTATAAAAAGAAAGACTGAAAAGTAATAAATGTGTGTCCTCGAGAATGCAAGGAGTCTCACCACTAACTCCGAATGCTTAGTTGGATCAACAAGGCGCTGGATGATGCTGATCTTGGTTACCTGCGTCTGCATTACGATACGATGCAGGCCAAGTGGCATCAACACATTGAATGTACGAGTATGCGAGTTGGAATGCTAACATCAACTTAAGCTTGAAGGAGAGTAAGAAGGAACACTTACCTTAGCTCTGCTCAACTCATGATAACTTGACTTAATATAAAACAACAAGACATATGCAATATATAAAAGCTTGTAAAACAATGTAAACACTTAGTTCGTTAAAGAAAATGTAGTAACAAACTCAACTTTACATATATATTAAGTAATATAGGTTATGTGGGTGATTCTCTAACTGACAACCACCACTATGAACCTAAGTGGTGATACAATGTCTTATCCACGCTGCCAGAACTGTCCTATACTTTGCTGTCGCATAGAACTACTTAACTTAGTGGATCCACTAGCTTAACGTACGTGATCATCTCAAAAGAATGAACCGTTAATACCCATGATGGCTACATGATTTTCATGGAGACTTGAGTTAATATGAACTCTCATCCTCACATCGGTGCTCAATACTACTCCCAAAATATACTTTAGATCATGCTTTTAAAACAACTTCTTTCCTTAGGTTGAGATAATTGCTCAACACTTAGCTTTAGAAAACTCTCTTGTAATCAATGTTTCCTTTTCTTGCTCAAAACTCTTTTGGAAATCTTAGTTTCCTCTTATCTTAAATGTGAAAACATTTACAAACTCTTAGGAAATACTAAGTTTCCTTATAACTTTTGAGAAATGAACTCGACTCTTTACTTTTTATTTAGCTTGAAACTTGAGTCTTAAATCAACTCTTAAGGAATACTTAGTTCCCTTAAATTTTGAAAGACTTCAACTCTTTACTTAGCTTAAAACTTGAGTCTTAAGACGAAATTAAGACGTTTAATAAAGACTATTGAAACTTTTAAGAAACTTTGCTTTGACTTATAACTTCTTAACTTCTAGACTTAACTCTTAATTTTTTTGACTTTGATATTAATTTTCCCGAAATTGGATTATGGATATTCAAGGTTCATGATCTCATGTTTATGAATAATTTCATGATGTTTAGATGTACCTTAGAGTGTTGGAATCAACTAAGAAACATGGATACATCACTTAGGAACTAGTACGAAAAGATGGAAATGAATGGGGTGAACTGGCGTCCTTGGTGCTCTGAGAGGCGTGGGGCGCCAGGCCAAGTTGGGGCGCTCTGGCTGGCGCTGCGCTCCAGGGCCCTATGGACAGACTTTTCAACTTTTCTCCTCCGTTTTTCATCTCTAAACCCTCTAAACTTTCATGGTTCCTTCTCCAAACACTTAGGATCATTAGTACCCTCAATGCCCAATAGATTTGACTCAAAAAATAATCCAAAAATACGAATCAAATCAACACTAGGCATGCAACAACTCAACCAACAAGAATTCAACAATGTTCTTCAAGAACATTACTTTTTATCATTCAACCAACTCAAAATCGCTGAATTTAAACAAGTTGGTGTGTGAGTAAACTAACCCAACACGAAAAGATCTCACATACCTTGATAGGAATCACCCCCGACAAATTTCACTCGCAAACTTTGGCGTACTTGGCGAATTCTTGACTTTTCTCCGTTTCCTTCTTCTTTTCTCTCTTCTCCAAGCCCTAAGCGTGATTTTGATTTTCTAATCTTAATTAAAAATTGTTTTCACCCCATATAAATCCCTAAAACGAAATAGAAAATTAGTTGGTGAAAAAACTAGTTTGCCCTTCCTTAAATTCGGATTGAGATTTTCCTTACTTCAATAGTTCAACTTCCGATAGACATATCTCCCTCATACGACATCGAAAATGCGCAAACTCGGCGCGTTGGAAAGATCTCTTCAATGGCTTTCCAATCATATCAAGAACTACCTCTAACTCATTCTGATCTAGGAGTTATGACCGTTTGAAATGACCAAAACTCACTTCCTTAACTTAGCTAACGTTTGACCATAGATTTCTAAATATTCTTGGCAAATATTATTTGGGTGAAATTTCACCATGTGTTTGGCCATAGTATTTGGGAAATATATTTCACTTTTTTAGAAAAATATGATTTATACCCATAAGTTTTAAAAATATCAAAACTAACCATAAGTTTGTATTACAAGTCAATTGGATCTTTGTTACAATAATAACAATAGTGTCCATGACACTAGAGCAATGTGGTAATTTGGAGTGAGTGCAACAAGTATCATTACATACAGCGTGAAGTAGACAAAACACATGACTTTGTTATCTTGAGCCGATTGTTCATCATTTTCATCAATAACCATATCATCATTTGACATTCACTGAATAGTTCATCACTACTTTGTATTAACGTAAAAAATTATGTAATACAACGGAAGCAACAACAAAAGAGGGTGTTTTTGTAAAAGATAAAAATTTGGGATAAAATTTCAATTTTTAAAAGATCCCAAATAATGAGATTTGACCTAGATACTAGAAAAAACTAGTATTTGAAAATTTGGGATGTTTGCCAAGTAATGACAAAGTGTATGAACAAATACTATTTGCCGAATTTTTCTCCAAATAATATTTGGGAAATCTATGGCCAAACATGCCCTTAGACAATTTTCTAGATTTTTCCCTTTCTTTCCAAAAGTAATTATTTTTAGTTTCTTAATTTATTCTTAGCTATTTCAAATTGTGAGATGTCAAAGTATATAAGACTATAATTGGAGAAAGCGATCCACCGCTTCAAAATAGAATTCATATATGCGAAACCCCTATTCAAAATCTCTAAATAGGGAAAAGGGCATGATACACCCTTTAACTTTGCTATTTAAAGCCATAAGTCCTCGTTTTGAAAGTGATTCATATATACCCTTATCATTATATAAATAGCTCAGGGTATCTCCAACCCTATCCTTTATTTTACTCTCTAAATGTAGAGTTCTCTATTTTTCCAAATAATCAAGTCCAATCCAATTCTCTATTTCACTCTTTAAAAAAAAAATCTTTTTTCTCTCTCCTCAATATTATATTATTATTTTTATTTCATTCTTATTTTCTTATTTCATAATATAAATCATTTCTTCTTTTTGAGAATAATCCCTCTATAATTTTTATGTAATACAATTTTTTTTCCTTCAAATTGTTCATTTAATATATAAAATTACATTTTATTCTAAATAACATAAATTTTGATAAATATTATATATAATACATATTAACGAACAATTTAAATAAACTGAAATCATTGATAAAATATAATTGCATCATAAATATTGTATTATCATGAATTTTATTAAATCTTACATAAATACTCAACTTTTAAGACTATTACGTTACTCTCATGAATGTTCTATTAATATATTACGGAGTTCAAACTAAGCATTTTTGTCCTTGTTTTTTTTTTATGTGTAGCTAAAAATTGTATAAATTAACAATTTCATCTTGTATCCAATTATTTCGTGTACTAATTTGCTTCCCATATTCCATTTTGAACTATTGAATCAAATGTTTTCATGCTATTTAAAATGTGTAGTTTAATAATTTATCACGATAACATAAAAAATAGATTATTTGAATTATCATGTAAATTTTGTGCATACTTCATAATGAAAAAAATTATAATCTAAATTACATATTTAGAATGACCAAAAAATTAAAAAAACAATACAGTAATATGTTTTAAATGTTATATTACTTAGAAAATAATTACAAATATTATAGACTTAATTAATTATATTATATAATATAAATATTATTCAAATAATTTAAGTTACATATTTAAAGTGACAATTTCTTTTAAAAAATAAAATTAAAAATGACTAATTTGGCGAAAGTAGTATTAATTTAGTGAAAGTAGTGACTTGTTAATTGTTATATTGCATTAGAAAATAATTACAAATGATAAAATTAGTAATATAAAAATAATAATATTATAATAATTAAAAAGTAAAATAGAAAGCTACTATTCAGCTCTCTATAATTGAAGAATAGAGAGTAAAATAGAGATGGGTTGGAGATGGTCTTACATATACCTTATCGTTATAAAAAGGGTATATGTAAGCCATTTATATAATAATAAAGGCATATATGAATTACTTTTATAACGAAAAATATATCAATTCTAAATAACAAAGTTGAAAAATATGAGACGTTTTTCTTATTAAAAAATGACAATTTTTCAATGGTGCATCATAGAGTTTTAATGCCAAATGTGACAATGAGAAAATATATACTTCAGAATTTAATGAGGAATGGTCCAATTGTTAGACAAAATAACGTAAAAACAGGTTGTCTTCAGTTGTCATATTTATGATCTTTCAAAAAAATGTATTTAATATGACAGACAATCTATAACTCTGACAAGTCTAACAAATATTTAATTGAACAAACAAAAATACCTTATAATTTAGGATAAATGATAATAAATAAACTTCCGAGTACATATAGAAGAGTTATATACAATAAAATATTGTTGTATAATGGATAAATATTTCTCAACTTTTCAATTATAATTTTTGTGTTTGAGTCCTACGTTATTGATTTTTCTGGGCGAATCCGGACATCGGATGAAAAATTAAAGAAATTTAAAAATTCATAAATGTATTGCTCTATTTGATTAGTGTCTTGGATTTTATAATTTTTGGTATCATAATATTTTTTCCCTCAGTTTTTAGTATATGTAATTGGACTCATAAGTAGATAACATATTGAGAACTTCATTTCTTCAATTAAAAAGAATAGCATAGTTTCCATAGTGTTACGAGTTAATTTATTCTTATCCTTTTTTTTTTAAATTATAAAAAAATCTTTCAATTTAAGAATTACGTATATAATATATCATCAATGTCCTATACATCGCGTCCCGATACTTTACCTTTGTTGATACAAGACACATTTATCCCGATACATTATCTTTGTTGATATATACAAGACACATCTGTCTCGATATATCGCGTAAGAAGAGTGATGTATCTGAAAATAGAAGAGATAAAGATTTTATAATTTTTTCAAATAATAGAAAATTTTACAAAATACGATAAAATAAATTGTATATATAGGTAATTTTTCCTTTGAAGATGTTAATTAGTAACTTTGGATAATGAAAGAATTTCAAAGTAACTAAAGAAAACATTTTAGAAAAAATGTTTAGTTATTGCGTTTATGACAATTAGAATTTAACTTGTACGAAACTAAAAGAGAGTTGTGGACAACTTAAATACTTAGAATGGTTTAAAATTGAGATTTCTCACCACTATAATTAGATTAAAATTAAGACTATAACTTAAATTATACCTTTTATGTGGTATAAGTTATATCAATTTTAGCTAACGCCTTAACCAAACATAGAATGCAATTAATTCAAAACTAAAATAGAGTAGTTGATAACTTAAATACTTAGGATGGTTTAAAATTTGAGATTTCTCACTCCTATAATTAGATTAAAATCAGGATAATAACTCAAATAACGCCTTTTATATGGTATACGTTATATCGATTTTAGCTAATGCCTAACTAAATTTATAACATAATATTATTTCAAAATATAAATCGGGATAATCCACCTAATCCCGTTACCATAACAACCACTAATGCTCACGCATTATCAAATAACAGTTATAAAAATAACTCTAGTTTTTAATCACATTAAAAATAATCTGAAGTGATATAGTAAACTTATTATTTTATAAATTATTTGGACAAATGAATATGGATGAAGAGAGTATTTATTAAGATTTTAGTGAAAATTATATAGAAATTTATATTCTAATTTTAAAAATATTAAATTTAAATGAACTCAATATCGCAATATATATCTATTATATAAAGTTGAATGGCACGTGTTTTTCCATTATCTAGAAATAATTTACTTCTCCTTCCAAAATTAACAATCACTTTAGCTTTAAAAAAAAAAACACTTCCTAAATAATTATCACTCCAAAAATCCAAGACTAAAGTAGACATTAATTTCCAACTATATATAACCTTAGCATCAAAAAAAGAGAAAATAATCATTCTACTTTTGTTTAAAGGAATAACTTGGTAAATTAAAGTACCTTGTATTTATGATTTTTTTTAGTGGACGTTAAAAAAAACCTAGATCGTTCCGGGACAGAGCTAGTAGCCAGAATGTGGATCCGATCGAATTTAGTAGATTTTGCTCAAACGGTTATTTGTGTGAATAATTTCATTAAATATAAATAAATATAAATTTGATTAGAATTCAGTTATTATCGCTTAAAATCTTCAAAAAAAAGACCTAAATCGTTCAGGGGCGGAGCTAGTAACCAGCATGTGAATCCGATTGAATCTAGTAGATTCTGCTCAAACGGTTTATTTGTAATTTGATTAGAATTCAGTTATTATCGCTTAAAATCTTCAAAAAAAAACCTAAATCGTTCCGGAGCGGAGCTAGTAACCAACATGTGAATCCGATTGAATCTAGTAGATTCTGCTCAAACGGTTTATTTGTGTGAATAATTTCATTAAACATAAATAAACATTAAATTTGATTAGAATTAAGTTATTATTGCTTAAAATCTTCAAAAACCCTAAATAGTTTCGGGTCGGAGCTAGTAGCCAGCATGTAAATCTGATTGAATCTAGTAGATTTTGCTCAAACGGTTTATTTGTGTGAATAATTTCATTAAATATAAATAAACATTAAATTTGATTAGAATTCAATTACTATCGCTTAAAATTTTCAAAAAAAACCTAAATCATTTCGGGGCGGAGCTAGTAACCAGCATGTGGATCCGATTGAATCTAGTAGATTCTGCTCAAACGGTTTATTTGTGTGAATAATTTCATTAAACATAAATAAACATTAAATTTGATTAGAATTCAGTTATTATCGCTTAAAATCTTTAAAAAAAAACTAAATCGTTCCGGAGCGGAGCTAGTAACCAACATGTGGATCCGATTGAATCTAGTAGATTCTGCTCAAACGGTTTATTTGTGTGAATAATTTCATTAAAATAAATAAACATCAAATTTGATTAGAATTCAGTTATTATCGCTTAAAATCTTTAAAAAAAAACTAAATGGACGGAGCTAGTAGCCAGCATGTGGATCCGATTGAATCTAGTAGATTTTGCTCAACAATTTATTTGTGTGAATAATTTCATTAAATATAAATAAACATTAAATTCATTAAATTGATCAGTTATTATCGCTTAATATAAAATTGTGATTATAAAATTTAGAACGTATAAAGTTGAAAACCTAACTTCGTGGTGTTTGTTATTTTTGGTTGTGACTTGTGAGTGAAGGGAAATGTTAAAGGTACCTTACCTTTTTTTCCCCAACAGTTTTAACTACTTTTGTGTATTCCAACAAAAGTCTCTTAGACTATTTGAAAAAAAAATGCAAGTAATATTTTGTAACCAAAGTCTTAACTTAGATTTTCCCAACACTTTATCTGCCTCTGAAAATGTCACTTTCTCATGCATGTTTTTAGATAGAGATTTGTAAAGATTGGTTGGGAGTAGAGAGGAAAAAAGTACTAACACTAAACATATCAAATTAATGCAAAAGTTTTGAAGCCAACAAAAGTTGTTGAAATATTGACACATCTAATATTAACCACCTCATATATCATTTTCCCCTATACTTTTCTTGTTGTGATTATCATATATCCTAGATATCTCCTCAAAAAAAAAAAAAAAATTTTAGTTGTGGCTTAGTTAACTATGTCAACAAGAGATGAAAATGGAGCTAGCAAAAATGAAGAGGATCTTGGGTTGGCTGCTTTGCAAAGATCTCCTACTTATATACGAGCACGAACATCGATCTTTCGAGGCATTGGTGGAGAGGTTGCTTTAGTTGATGTTGGAAAAATGAAAAGTGAAGAACAAATGCAAGTTTTGGATGTGTTGATTAATGCTATTAATGAAGATACAGAGTTGTTCTTCAAAAGAGTTAAGGAAAGATTTGAGAAGTAAGTCAATTTCATTTTGTGCATTTTGTGCTTAGTAGGTGTTACTTGATTTATTTGGAGTTTATCATTTGCCATAAATATTAATGTTTGTGTTTTGATGGAATGGACATTGAAGTTGTAATTTCCTCCTGTCCCTCATTTATCAAGAAATAAAATAATGATTATGGTAAAGAAAAAAAGGAAAAAGGATAACTTATATAGTGTAGAAGAGTTTCAAGTCATTCGGAAACAACCTTTCTACCTCTACGAGATAGTGGTAAGGTCTGCGTACACCCAACTTAGTGGGATTTCACTAGGTATGTTGTTGCTGTTGAAGAGTTCATGCCATTAGTGTATTTTAATTAACCTATTGTTGCAGGTTAACTGCTTTATTTTCCGGTTCACTTAACCCTTTAATATGGATATTTATCGATAGTTATCTTTAAGGTGATCTGATAGTGTAGAACTCCTTCACATTGTCAGTGTATAGAAGTTAAACTCGAAAGAAAAGGACCATTTGTAAACCTGATTTCAGTCTTCATGTTGCTTATGTTGATGGTTAACATTATGCGTATATCCTGTATGAAAGGCAAGAACTTACCTTTTTGAAAAAATTGACTCTTGATGGTAATCAGGCCTCATTTAGGAGTGATTTCAGATAGTATAAACTTAGAAACATCGAAAAAGTGATTACATCGAGCTATAAACGACATAATGGTGTTTAGTTATGAGTTCCATTAGGACAACAAGAAGCTGAAAGAGCTATGTGAAGTGTTAAGAGTCTTAAACCTCTTTCATACATATGATCTTCAGCATTATTCATTGTATTGGTTAATATTAAACATATCGAACTAATCTAACTTTCAGGGTGGATTTGGAATTCCCAAAAGTTAAGGTTTGCTTTCATCATCTTAAAGTTGATGCAATGGTCCATGTAGGAAGCAGAGCATTGCCTACTATTCCCAACTTTATATTCAACATGACTGAGGTAAACCTGTACCTCTCATGTGCTTGCTAAATTACGATTTCGTAGTGCCTAGAGTCTGACAATGTTTCTGTTGTTAAAAAATTAACAGAGTTCCTTGAGACAGTTGAGGATATTCCCAAGTCGGAGAAAGAAATTATCTATCCTAAACAACATAAGTGGTTTTCTACGGCCATCAAGGTACGACTTGAGCTCCAATGAAGTGTGTCTCGTGTCCACGAGTTATATTTGGAATCTCCTGAGGTGGTTTTGTCTTTCAGGTTGACGCTGCTTTTGGGTCCGCCTAGCTCTGGCAAAACAACATTGCTTTTGGCACTTGCTGGCCGTCTTGATAAGAATTTGATGGTACAAACCTTTACTTGTTCCATCACAATGCCTATCAGTAAACACTGGAAATGCAATGATTTTTAACGACTTTTTGCACTATAATAGAGATTTATTACTTTATAACCGAACTAATTATGAATTTTATATTTACAGCGTCAGTGCATATAACTTAACAACATAAAAACTTCAAATGCACTAGTAATGAATTGGTTTTAAGTGGTAGTATGACGCATCATTCTATAACGACTGATTTTCAGTACTGGAAGCTGAAAACAAGTGTACATGCTATTCGTCCTTTGATATCAATACTAGAATATCCATGAGATAATACTTCATATATTTTTAATCAGTTCATCATAAACATATTTGTTTGGTGCAAAAATAGCTGAAAAGTTTTTTTTTCTTTTCAAGATGGTATTGTAGCTACCTTTTGTTTCGAAAAGATTGTTTTTGTCCCTCATTAATGCAGTTAACTTACTATGAAGATATCAGGAAGAGTTACTTACAATGGACATGATCTGACGGAGTTTGTTCCTCAAAGGACGGCTGCATATGTCAGCCAGAGGGATTCACACATAGCAGAAATGACAGTTAGAGAGACACTTGAGTTTTCTGGACGTTGCCAGGGTGTCGGTTTTAAGCAAGGTATTTTCTAAACCTGCTACTATCAGCGATGCACTTTACGGTACTTTTTCTAGTTGAATTTGATATAAAACCATCAAAATTTGGGCAGATTTGCTTATGGAACTTCTAAGAAGAGAGAGAAATGCTGGAATAATTCCTGATGAAGATATTGATATTTTTATTAAGGTATGGCGTCTACGTAAAGTTTGTTTCTAGGTTATATGTGCAGAGAAAACACTTCATCAATCTCATGTTGATGTAATTGTTTTCTATCAGGCAGTAGCATTGGGAGAACAGACAAGTATAGTTGTAGATTACATTCTAAAGGTATGTTAGCAGTGAGGCTTTATTATAGACTTCATTGTGCTTTGCGGACTACTTTTTGGGCATTTTTTTTATATCCTTCTGAAATATCTGCAAAGATTTTAGGATTGGATATTTGTGCGGATACATTAGTAGGAGATGAAATGCTCAAAGGGATTTCGGGGGGACAGAAGAAGCGGCTCACTACTGGTACTTGTCTTCATTTCTGCTAGCTGATATCTGCTTGTTTAAAATTATCGAAAGAAGTCATTGCTTGGATTATTGAAGTTGTGAGAAATGTATGCAGGTGAGTTACTAATGGGTGCACCAAGGGTACTCTTAATGGATGAAATCTCAACCGGGCTAGATAGTTCAACTACCTTTCAAATCATCAAGTACTTAAAGTACACGACTCGCGCATTTGATGGGACTACCCTGGTTTCTTTATTGCAACCTGACCCTGAAACTTACTCTCTCTTTGATGATATAATTCTTTTAAGTGAGGGCCAAATCATTTATCAAGGTCCCCGCGAAGCTGCACTTGAGTTCTTTAAATTTATGGGTTTCAAATGCCCCTCCAGGAAAAATGTTGCTGACTTTCTTCAAGAGGTAATTTTCTGAGTTCAAGCATTTGACTGATACTATATTCATAGTGCTCTAATTTGGTTTGTCATCTTGTTATCTCTGCACAGTTAACATCTGAAAAAGATCAAGGGCAGTATTGGTTTCTCAATAGTCAGTACAGCTATGTATCAGCAACAAAGTTTGCTGAGGGGTTTCAATCCTTTCATGTTGGTAATGCATTGGCACAAGAACTGGCTATTCCATTTGACAAACGTGACGGTCATCCAGCAGCTCTGTCCTCTAGTACTTATGGTGTGAAAAAGTCTGAGCTTCTCAAGATCAGTTTTGACTGGCAGTTGCTATTATTAAAGCGAAACTCAGCTGTGCTCGTTTTCAAAGTCACACAGGTCATATTTCTCAACAGTTTCTTTGCAAAAGAAAATCTCAATACACGTTGCTTTCTTTAGATTCCTTTTAGAGTTATACTGTTAGTGTTGAGATGGACATAGTATTTTCCATTTTGCAGCTCTTTCTGATTATCTTGATAATGATGAGTGTGTTCTTCCGTTCGACAATGCATCATGATACACTTGAAGATGGGGCTGTTTACCTTGGTGCTCTCTATTTTGCAATTCTTATGGTTCTTTTCAATGGTTTCTTGGAGGTGCCTATGCTGATAGCCAAGCTTCCCGTTCTTTACAAGCAGAGAGATTTACATTTCTACCCATGTTGGATATATACTCTTCCATCTTGGCTTTTGAGTATTCCCACATCACTTTTAGAGTCCATTATTTGGGTTGCAGCTACATACTATGTGGTTGGCTTTGATCCTCAAATAACCAGGTATCTTTTTAACTTTTTTGACAATTGGTTCTATTCGTTTCATCTTGTTTTGTATTCTATATTAGTTTTTCACCATATTTGATAGAGGTAAGACAACTCATTTTGTGTAATAACTTCAGGTGCTTCCGTCAGTTTCTGTTGTATTTCTCATTGCATCAGATGTCAATAGGACTTTTTCGTGTGATGGCATCACTAGGCAGAAATATGATAGTTGCTAATACCTTTGGATCTTTTGCAATGTTGGTAGTCATGGCTCTCGGAGGATTTGTTATCTCAAGAGGTAATTTACACTCTTAGTTTGGCTCATAATGAATTAGTTACTTCGCCCTGAGAGAAAATGGCTTTTATTCAATTAATTTGTACTTGAACTTTTCATATTGTTACAGATAGCATCCCAAGTTGGTGGATTTGGGGTTACTGGTTTTCCCCTTTGATGTATGCCCAGAATTCAGCTTCAGTAAATGAGTTCCGTGGCCATTCTTGGGATAAGGTAATTCGGTATTCTGGTGTCTGTTTGTGTCTGTTTCATATCAAATTACAGTCCAGACTTGCTAATAATCTACACTTTAATACATCCAAACATATCGGATCACCAACATAGCAACGAAAAATTCAGGTGGAGTTAGTCAAACGCAATGTCTATTCATGAAAATGAGATATATATTAGCATGTTTTCTTCCTTTTTTACGAATTTCTATCTTCTGAGGAAAAACAAACTGTTCTCTTCACATGGTGTTAAAGGCCTTCTATCTAGTATAATTCTTTTAACACTAAGAAATGACTACTATAAAGTGTTGATGCTTCAGATAAAAATATGTTTAGACTACTGTTTATTAATGCTGCTCATTTGTTAATCAGTACTACTGTTGGATATAGATTTTACCTTTTCACTTTAAACTGGCAGAAATTTAGGGACAACTTATCTCTGGGTCAGATGTTACTGAAGGTTCGCAGCTTGTTTCCAGAGAACTATTGGTATTGGATTGGTGTTGGTGCATTGATTGGGTATATAATAGTGTTCAATGTCCTCTTCACGATATTTCTGACTTACCTCAACCGTAAGTTTCTTCTTCTAAATCTTATATACAATCATCTTAAGTATCCAATATTCTGGTTCTACAAGTCTTTATTGTGACGCGTTTAGAGAGGAAGTCTAGTTGTCACAAAGATTTGAGCAAAAGAAAATTGTTTGGATGCTCTAGTATGACTAGTTAACATGACTTGCTCTTAATGCCTATCGTTCTAGTTTCTATTCATACCTATTATTCTAATACAACGAAACAAGATGCAAGTTCTTTGGGAACTTATCATGTTTTGACAACTTTCTGCAGCATTAGGGAGTCAGCAAGCAGTTATTTCAAAGAAAAACACCCAGAACAAGGACAAGGAACAAGAGAGTGAAGATAACATTGTTCCATTTGGAGAGTTTTTGAACCATTCACACTCATTCACTGGTTTGTTAAAGCATTTTCACTTTTGAGGTTAGCTTTTAGTTGCAATGAGTAGATATTCATGATTCTCGGTCTGTTGGCAGGAAGAGAGATCAAGAAACGAAGAGGCATGGTTCTTCCGTTCGAGCCTCTTTCCATGTGTTTTAAGGAGATTAGTTACTACGTTGACGTTCCCATGGTAAATCAACAGCAGTTCAATTACAGTAAGCAATGAATTTAATATGTTCCAAAGCAAGTTCCTTATCAGTGTACGGAATTATTTCTTCAGGAGCTTAAGCTACAGGGGCTAGTAGGAGATAAACTGCAGTTACTAGTCAATGTTACTGGTGCATTTAGGCCGGGCGTGCTTACTGCATTAGTTGGTGTCAGTGGTGCTGGTAAAACTACTCTAATGGATGTTTTAGCTGGAAGGAAAACTGGTGGACATATAACAGGCAATATCTATATTTCTGGACACCCGAAGAAGCAAGAAACTTTTGCAAGAGTATCCGGATATTGTGAGCAGAATGATGTTCATTCCCCTTGCTTAACTATCCATGAGTCACTACTGTTTTCTGCTTGGCTCCGGCTGTCTTCTCAGGTTGACGTGAAAACACAAAAGGTAATCGTTATAGTCTTTGAACTTATGAAATGCCATAATCTGTACATACAGAACCTGAGGAAGGACAATTCTTTTGTAGGCTTTTGTTGAAGAGGTTATGGAGCTAGTGGAACTAACTTCATTACGTAGAGCTTTAGTTGGCCTACCTGGAGTAGATGGATTGTCAACAGAGCAAAGGAAAAGGCTGACGATTGCAGTTGAGCTTGTAGCCAATCCTTCAATAGTTTTTATGGATGAACCTACTTCAGGACTAGATGCCCGGTCTGCAGCCATTGTAATGAGAACAGTGAGAAACATTGTCGACACTGGAAGAACAATCGTCTGCACCATCCATCAGCCTAGTATAGATATCTTCGAATCATTTGACGAGGTTTTCATCTTAAATCTTCCTCAATACACGTCAAATCTTGAACTAAACACTGCACTTACAGTTTTAGTAGTTACATATAGCTATTACCTTAGTTTTCATAACAAGCAAGACATGATTTTACTTGGCATGCATGCAGCTTTTGCTCATGAAAAGAGGTGGACAGCTCATTTATGCTGGTTCACTAGGGAACAGATCATGCAAACTTATTCAGTATTTTGAGGTAATCCTTTAACTGATCAATTCGGAGCTTTCTATAACTTAAAACTGCATAATAAATAATCCACTCGTAAATTTCCTAGGAAATTCAAGGAGTTCGCAGAATTAGGTCTGGACAGAACCCTGCTGCTTGGGTTCTTGAAGTTACTTCTTCAGCAGAAGAAAATCGCCTCGGTGTAGATTTTGCTGACATTTATCGAAAATCAACTTTATTCCAGTATTTCTCTATCCCTCCCTGTGTGTGTGTGATGAAGAAATTAGCTGATTTGTGCTTTCTATAACTAACAATGTTTCTGTCATTTCAGGCAAAATGAGGAAATGGTTGAAAGTTTAAGCAAACCACAAGAAGGTTCAGCTGAGCTATATTTCTCAAGCAAGTACTCTCAGTCCTTTTTCGGACAATTTCTTGCATGTCTATGGAAGCAAAACCTGTCCTACTGGAGAAATCCGCAGTATACTGCTGTGCGCTTCTTCTACACGGTCATAATCTCATTGATGTTTGGAAGTATATGCTGGAAGTTTGGTTCTAAGAGGTTTGTTTCTTGAAACTTTGCCTTCACCATTCAAAAAAATATAAATCCATTCACTCATTTTGATCTTATGACACATTTGGCACAAGACTTGAAGTTATTCAAATGATTCCTCATAATCAGAAAACTAAATGCTGTCATACTGAAACTTTGTCCTCGGTACAAGTTAGTAACTATTTTCACTTAATCTGCTAACTTTTTCACCACAGGAGTACTCAGCAGGACATATTAAATGCTATGGGATCCATGTATGCAGCTGTTCTTTTCATTGGAATCACGAACGCTTCCTCTGTCCAACCTGTAGTATTTATTGAGAGGTTCGTCTCATATCGTGAAAGAGCAGCCGGGATGTACTCAGCTCTACCCTTTGCATTTGCACAGGCATGACATCTTTATATTATTCGTGTGCTTTTCTATAGGACTCGATGTAAGACTTAGTCCACGAATGATGCATTTGCCTGTCTAAATTGGATAACCTTACTGTCTTTGCAGGTCACAATTGAGTTTCCATATGTTTTCATTCAAACACTGATCTATAGTGCCATATTCTACTTCATGGCATCTTTCGAGTGGAACGTCTGGAAGTTCGTTTGGTACATATACTTCATGTACTTCACACTTCTATACTTCACTCTCTTCGGTATGATGACAACTTCAGTCTCTCCAAACCATAACATTGCTGCAATTCTTGCTGCACCATTCTACATGATGTGGAATTTGTTCAGCGGATTCATGATTTCTCGAATGGTAATGCTCTAACAGGCTCTCTAGTCTCTACCATCATGATAGTCTTATTTCTTAAACTCCATGTTAAGTCAAACCAGACATACAAATTGAAACGGAGGGAGTAAGTCACTAAACCTTGAATTTGCCTATTCACTAACTTTGTTCTTCTGATTTCAGCGAATTCCTATTTATTGGAGATGGTATTATTGGGCTAATCCAGTAGCATGGAGTTTATATGGACTTTTAACATCACAATATGGAGAAGTAAATGAACATCTTAGGCTTGCTGATGGTGTTCATACAGTATCAATAAAAAGGTTCATTAAAGAACAATTTGGATATAGGCAAGAATTCTTAGGCACTGCTGGTGTTGCAGTTATTGGTTTCTGTATAATCTTTGCAGTAACCTTTGCTTTTGCAATCAAATTCTTCAACTTCCAGAGAAGATAAAGATTATAAGAGGCATGTGCTGTTAACACTAAGGTAATATACATTGCAAATTCTTGTTTCATCAATAGAGTTTGTGCTCCTAAGAATAGTGTCCACCCAATACTTTAAACTAAAAAATAGCCAGCGGAGGTATAATATATGTATAATCTATGTATATCGACTAAAAAGTAAAATCTTTGAATCCGACTGTCTATTTTGTGTAAAAATCCCTTGTCATTTTCCTTCATCAGGTGATGTTTCATTCTCCAGTTTAACTGATACTCATGGTAATGCCGGACAAATTTACTGTTTACTTTTTCTAGCTAGTATACGTGGATTATAAACATATATTATACGTGGATTGATAGACATTTGTAACTAGCCATATTATTTAAATTCTGAATTTGCTATTAGCTGAAGAACATCAATTTTGCAATTATTAATATAACAAAAGAGCTAATACACATTTTATTTCTTTTGCAGGTTCTGCATTAGTTTTGACTCATTGATCAGGTTATATAAAGAGAATAAGGATGCAACTATATATATAATACTACAATACATATATTTCTCAAGAATTTCTGTGACATTCATTTTATATATATATATGGATCAAATTCTGTATCACATATATGAATGTGTATATATATAATAATAATAATTACATTTTTTTCAATCAAAAAAATATAGAAGAAGAAAAAGATTCCATCTGTTTTTTTCACCTCTTCTGCTTCTCACTGAAAATGAATTTGTTTCAAATGTTGAAGAAACATTCAATTCCCGTTTAGGATTCTTTACTGTGAGTCTGTATACAATTGTTGCCATCTTCTTATTAAACTCGCGTATGAAAATATTATCATTAATGATGGCTGAAAATCACAAACGACAAGTTGTTTTCGTGTTTGATAAACTATAAGCATATATAATAATACAGTGTCAATGTTCTATAGTCAATCTATCTAAAAAAAAATCGAGTTTTCATCTTCAGAATCTGCATCAGTGTTCTATAACCAAATGACGAATGTGTGGCTGTGTCCTGAATGCTCTCTTTTGGTTAGGCCTTTGTAAACTGGACATGTAACCATGTTGCCTCTTCCTCTTCTTTGGAGGCAGGACACCGTCAGCTGATTTCAGAAAAGAGTGATTCAATAGCAGTCCTGCACTCCAACGCGATTTTGGATTCTTGATCAGACAATATCTCAAGAAATCTTTTGCCTCTGTTGACAGTTTGGGATTCTCTAAATTTGGTTCCTCGTACTTAATTCGGTGCAATACATCATCAAACTTTGGATCTGAATTGGATGATTCCCATAGTGGTGTTCCAGTGATCAACTCGTAAACAGTACATCCAAGTGACCAAATATCAGCTTCTGGGCCATACTCCTGTTTAAGTAGAGATTCCGGTGCCATGTACCTTTTAGTACCTCTCATCCCCTGTTTCTGCGTCCAGCTCTGTTCTAAAGTTAACGAAAGCCCGAAATCAGCAATCTTTGCCACCTCCTCAGTATCATCATCATCATTAGAAGTAAGAAGAATGTTGTGTGGCTTTATATCACAATGAACGATCCCTTTTCGGTGAATGAACCTCAACCCTAAAAGAACATTCTTTGTGTGTTTTTGTACTTGTAACTCAGGCAACCCTAGTTGATCATCAGTATTGAGAAGACGATCAGCAAGACTTCCTGCAGAGGCATATTCTAAGAGCAAGTTGTAAAGAAGTATATCATCTTCTTGAGTGACTTTAACTCCGAAAGATAGAATAACATGAGGAGAATCTTGACACATTCTTAAGAACTCAGTTTCTTCTTCAAGAGACTGAGAATGGCTTAACATACAAGACTTCACTGCAATAAGTGATGGAATAAGAGGAGAATTATGGGTAGTAGAAGCTAATGAAACAAAACCAAATCCTCCCTGCCCTAATGTTCTACCCCTCTTCCACATAATCTCAAATTCTTGATTTTCCGCCATTGAAGAACAATTTTAGTGTTTTTTTTTTCTTTTTGTTTCTTGGAATAGTTTGAGCGTGTATGTAGAGTTATATAGGACATTAGTTTCCTAATTTGTTTTTGTTTTCCTATTAATAGTGGTACTAGGACAAATTATATTCAATATTTCCTTATTTATTTATACTTTTAATATATGGAAATTTACAGCTCTAAAAAATTTAAAAATAGTTACCATAAAATAAGCAGCAGTTTATTTAGTTGTGATTTATTAAAAGGGTTAAACTTGAATGAAAGTCATTCACTTGAATAACGAATCATTCAGTTATAAGATAATTCAATTTTACAATTTCAAAAATCTTATTTTACCATCTTTATTATTTAATATAAAATTATTTTCTGGTATGATTCTTTCTCCGTCTTATTTTATTGTACATTGCACGTACTTATCAGCTCAGGTGATCAAGATAATTGGTCATCACTTCATATTGGATTGTATATATTTTTGTAAAAGTATATCAATGTTATTTATAAATAATTAATAAGTAAGAAAATTATATATATAAGAATAGAGTAAATTAATTTTATTTTATTTTTTAAAAAAAAGGGGGTTAGTCATTGAATTGTGACATTTTTGTCAACGTTAAGATAACTTGATATAGTCTGAACCTAAGTGTATCTACCCAAAAACTTTCATATAAACGATATTCATGGTGTATATTTTTTGTGGAGGACGCATATTAGGGTAGATAGTTTTTTCTCCTTCAGTTTTTGTCACTATTTGTAGTTGCTTGTGCTTTTGACTATCATTATTTTATTGTAGTTATTATCCTGCTACTATACGATATTTTTTAATATCTATCACCTTTTTCCTATACTGTTTTGACCGACTTCTCTTAAATTGAGAGTTTATCGAAAACAATCTGTTTACTTTTAAAATAGATATTGTAGGTCTACATACACATTCCTCAATCCCCTATTTTTTAGATTACACTGGTTATATTATTATACATTCCTTTATTTCTCTGCACTCCAACGAGATTTTGGATTCTTAACCACACAATTTTTCAGGAAATCTTTTGCCTCTCTACATAGTTTGGCATTCGTCAAACTTTGGATCTGAATTTGATGGTTTCCATAAGGGTATCCCTGTAATCAGCTCGTAACAGTGCATCCATGTGACCAAATATCAATTTCTGGATCGTACTGATGATTAAATAGGGATTTCGGTGTCATATGCCTTTTAGTTCCTTTCATCCCCTGTTTCTTCTTCCTGCTCTCTTCCAAAGTTAACGAAAGTCCAAAATCAGCTATCTTTGCTACCTCCTCCGTAAGAAGAATGTTGTGTGGCTTTATGTCACAATGAAATATTCCTTTTCCATGAAAGAAACTAAGACCTAACAGAATATCCTTCTTAAACTTGAAACTCAGGCAACCCTAGTTTTTCATTATTGAGAAGACGATCAGCAAGAGGCATATTGATGGAGCAAGTATGTCATCTTCTTGGGTCCGAAAAAGCGAATAACATGAGGAGAGAATTTGATTTCATGATTAAGACATTGATAAAATATTTAAGAAGAATGATTAGTAGAAGCCAATGAAACTAAACCAAATTTTGTTTTTCCTAATATTCTACGTCGTCTCCACACAATTTTTTCCTCCATAATTTCCACACTGTTTTCTTTTCTTGGAATTATTACGTGAGCCCTGTTTTTATATATAGGAAATTTGTTTCTAAGTTTTAATGTTTTCCCTTTCATAGTAATAGTAGGAGAAACTATATTAAAGTTTTTTTTTTTTTTTTACTTATAATAGGACATAAATTCAATGATGAACATAAGACATGCATTGGAATATTTCATGTAGCACTCTGATATACAGAAACATTATTCATGAATCAATAACACAATTTGAATAGGATTGAACATCAAACAACGAAATAGAAAAGAAGCAGTTAAATAAGTTGTGATTTGTTTCCCTTCATCTTCTCCATACCTCTCTTGTTACTTGGATATTTCACACACAACCTAATGAAGCATCATTACAAGACTCAGAATACTAGTACAAAGGATTATAATACATGAAATTTTGTTTTTTATTGAAAATGAAGGAAAAGAAATCTATTGGATTTCGAGGTTTTAATAAGGTCCCGTTGGAATAAATAAACTACAATTCAACATGTATGAATGAATCCTCTGTAGCCATTTCACCCCAAGAATAAGCAAAACAGATTTCAGATAAGTGAAACCATCATTGGAACTGCATCTAGTGAACAGATGGAGCATACATGTATTGAGAGTTCAAGGCCTAAGCAAGCCTATAAAAACATCTGCTGCATTTCTTTTGGAATGATCGATAAACTACTAAATAAAGACTGGTACAAGGTTTGGCTTCAATAGGTAGTTCACCTGGTTTCTAGGGGGTGAAAGTAGTGGAAAATAAAGGAATAGAAGGCAAGTAAGATGGATTTCTGACATTGTTTAGAGTCTGAATCACATCTCTCGTTTTTCATCAGTGATGTTTTCTGCTACTTGCACTGCAGTTTTTGCTTCCTTAGTTATGCTAACCCCTCGATTGATACCTACAAATAACAATTAACATATTTCAATAACATGAGGACTTGAAGGAAACGTGCTGTCTGAAGTCAAAGAATACGAACATCAGCTGCCATGATTAAATATTTTCATGCACAACAAAAGTTTTGAATTATGTAAGATTTTGGGTCCACAAACTTCACTTGTCAAACATAAGCAACCCTCATGCAACTTGTGTCAATTGTATGAGGCACAACGTAACATTTTCTCGATTAAATGGCAACACTGTAGCGCACTTATATATATATGCTATTCTGTTGTCTTAGAATTTTAACATTCCATAGAGCCTTGCTGCAGTCAGCATAAAAACATCTATTGACAGAGAAATTTATTACCTTGAGGGATGGAAATGTGATCACCAGAACCAAAACCGTGGGTGAAACCTGCTTTGCCAGATGACCTGCCATGCAACTCTCTTATTAAAGCTAGGTTATTGCCCTTGGTTGTCTCATTCTCTGCTTTAGGCGAATAGTTTTCTCCAGTTGATGGCCTTGCTGCAGGTTTTGGAGCATATGTTGTTGACCAAGATCCTCCATTTGATCCAGCTAAGGACATTATAACATCTGCCTGATACATAGCAGGAAACTCGATCATGTTATGCTAAAGAATTTTAAAACTTGATTGATTCTACAATCACAAAGAGTCTAATCAAATAGCAAAGAGAAATGCGATTTATTGTAAATATTTACATGGGAAATTTAGGGAAATCCCCCTCCCCTTTTGCCACTTTTCAGCAGTAGGAGACAAGATTTTTTCTTTTAAATATAATTGAATGTTAAGACAACAATGATGCTGCTTGCACCTCACTGCATATATTTGTAGCTTAATGCACTCCATCCCGAAGTATAGTCTTAATTCCACTGAGCATGAGTACTAGAAAAGGCTAGAAGTAATACAGAGGTTTTCAGAGAGATGAGTCTAAAGGTAGAGTTAACGAAAATCTTTTATAGGCTTGAGACTTCATAAACAACGAAAGTCAGCCAGAAATTAGTGACATATTCACAAGATGCCACTGAGAAAATGGAGTGAAGAAAGCAAAGGACAAATAGAGAGATCTGGAGTCACCCTTTACAAAGGATCAACCACAACCAATCAAAAATACATTCTTAATAGGATTTGAAATTATACACTACATTGCTTATAAATATATAATGTACTTGAACAGCAAGGAATAATGACTAATAAATTGTAGCCCGAGGACCAAATTATTTGTTGCTAAGTGTTGGATATGGAAAGGTGTGGATCACGCAGCGAAATCAAAACCTTTCCCTATACTTGTGAGAACAAAATATCTATCCAACCAGTACAACATACTAGTAGAAGTAACTATCTGAGATTTCTTATACACAGTCTATACAATTCCTCTCTCTCAGATATTTCTCGCTCAATTGGTGTGATTCAGATGAGAACGAAGGCCCTCTATTTATATAGGTTAGAATAGCATGTCAATGTCGGTCAATGTAAAGAGAATTTTGATTGGTTGGTCAAACCTGCAGACATTTGAAAATCTTACCAAACAAAGAACACATTTTCCTTATAACATGGAGGAAAGGATTGGATAAATATTTTGTTCTCACAAGTACAAGGAAAGGATTTAGTTCATGTTTTAATTCCGCTGGGTGACTTATACATTCCAAAATCCAACACTAAGAACCTCGGTTCCCTTGTTCAAAGAACTTCCACCAAGAACTTCCTTCAGACCTAAAAATAAACTACAATTATGTGGCAACTTTCGACTTGAAGAACAACAATCAAATGATTTTGAAAACAAGGATTTGACCAAAAGATTTTCTTGCTTTTTGTGGGACCCCTAGCCTTCATTTTAGGTTTCAAAGACCTAAAATAGGCACTTAATCAACTACAAGTTTTCAAATGTTTTTCTCTAACTCCTGATGTGATGCAACAATATTTAAAATGAATAAATATTTAAGGACAATACTCTTCACTTAAAGAACAAGGCCAATCAGTCCCCAACAGTTCAAAAACAAATGTAAAGATAATCTGGTGTATTAGGTAATGTGTTACCAAGTTAGTTTAACCATAATCAACAAGAAGACTAACAGGTGAATAAAAAGAATTTACTCATGAATTACAGTAGAACTAGGATCATTTATGGAAGAGAAATCAGAGAATTTGTACATATTATCTGGAATAAGTTAAGAAAACATTCAAGTTTTAAGATAAATCTTTTCCTCGAGAAGTCCAGATAAACTTATAGTGGAGATACAGCTCTTGGGTTATCGCACGACGGGATGATTGTCCAAAACCATATAAGGAAACCACAACTCATTCCCTCAACCGATATGGGACTTAACCCCCACCCAAACTCAACTGGAGCGTGGATTACGGGAACCAAACATTGAGAAACACAACAACATGGATTGATGGGCCTAGATTTGATACCGTGTGAAGATATGCCCTTGGACCTAACTCATCCCATAAGCTACCTTATTAGGGATTGTCTAAGACTATTAAAGGAGACCACAACTCATTACATCAACCAATGTGGGACTTAACATTTATTACGCCAAGGAGGTGAAGAAAAAGCTCATATAAATGTCAGAACTTACAAATGCTAACCCAAACATAAGGTCAAAAGTCAAAACAATATAAAATGATTCACTGTCTATAATTTGGGTAGCTCAGCATTTCTTCACATATAAACTCATAGCTATTGCTAGGGGACTTTCCTGATGTATCTCATGCCATTTCTCAACGTCAACTGAGAAATTACATTTCATACTAGAGGCTCTTGTATGCACTTAATTTGTTATTCTTAAGACTGGTGATGGAAAGATCCTCCACCTTCTACCAAGAGGTTGGAGTTCGAACAATAGAGTGAGAAAAAAGAACCATTCTTAACTGTTGGACAGGGGGGGTTTGGGCAGGTTTTTACTTGTCAAAAGAATTTGATATGTTTTATGCTACTTTCCTCTCTGTAAAATATGATATCCACATGTCAAAGCTGACAAAACCTAACCAAGCATAGATGTGGCCTGGCTGTTTCACAAGATCACCTAATTGGCATCCTTGCTAAACTAACGGATATCTCAAGTTATATGATAAGAGACATTATTTGTTCTAATCACAAGGGCATGAAAAAAAATTAATCTGCCATATTTGTCCCTCTATCGACCTTCCTGGAGTCGGTGTATACTTCTCCAAACACTAAAGGGAACCATTGCATTGAAAGACAATGAATCATTTCAAACATTAGTCACTCTATGCTGTTGCATTGATATTTAATTTTTTTCATGAACTATATTATGAGTAAACCTGGTCCAGATATCTTAGCTTAATGGTGAAGGAATAGTTTATAGAAATCCACATATATTATGAGAATAAGACATCGTAGAAATAGTCATTTGCAGGAACATCGCAATGATATATTATGAGCACAGCTGGCCCAGATATCTTGGCTTTATGGTGAAGGAATAGTTTATAGAAATCCACATATTTTATGAGAAGAACGCTTCATAGAATTAGTCAGTTGCAGGAACATCAGAGTGATAGTAATTTTTGTGCCATGTGTCTCATCTGAAACAAGTATGTACAAACAGTTATTCCCGACAACATATAACTTCATCACGTGCTTTACTTGATAATTTATACAATGTCGTATTTCATTTTCGTCTATGGTTGTGCCTAGCACTAAGATTTGATATATACCAGTACTTTTTTTTTTTGATAACCGAGAAATCCGTCTGTGTCCCGCCCTTCGGACCAATCACAACCTTCTAAACTCGGTGGATAATACTATTACTATTTCCAGTACTATCTTCTTTACAGCAAACTAAAACTTCTTCAGTAAGATAATTCTCCTCTTTCATTAGAAATTGATTAACCAAAATTCTCCAAATCACAAATTATATCGCCAAGGATACCATCAGTTATTACCATAGCCAAGTAAGTATGAGGGACTATTAAGTCACACGCTAAACAATTTATTTACTATTGAAGCATGTTACTTTTATTTCACACAATATACATGGTATAGTAGTCTGATAAATTTAGACAAGTGAACAATTAGACAATAACTTATCAGTTGGCTTACGCACTAAAGTATTCACCAATCTGCTCAAAAAGAAAGAAAAAGAAAAAACAACACAAAGACATACAGAAACAGTAGAAACACAGAAGAGAAGTGTGATTGGGTAAAGCAGAAGACAAACCTTGTTGGGATGGACATTATCGAAAACATGGGCTTGACCCCCATAAAATATAGTCATTTGAGAGCCTGCGGGTGACGATCCTTGCCGACTATCATGCAACAACATCAAAAAGTCTCAATGATCTAATTAGAGAAGGTCAGACAGATGTCAAAAGAGGCAGTTTGTGCAGTATCTACTAAAATTACCATGGGTTAGAAGATTCTAGGTCAGAGAAGTGAAGTGTAGACTTCTGCTTAGCACCACTTAATGGCACCCCGGAAAGGCTTCTATCAGAGATTCCACCACTTGCATTAATGGAGCTCAATATTCCGGATCCTTTGATTCCTGTCCTTGATCCTTCATCGGCAGCTTGAGATATATTAGAAGGTCCTGCATTAGCATCTCCAAACCTGTTGGATGACGATTGATATCCAAAAGGTAAAACATGACTAGCACGTGGAGGATACTGCAAGGTGGGACCAACATTGACGGGAATAACTCGATCCCACTTGGAAGCATTGACATCAGTTCTACCAGTGGCGGATGGTTGTGATATTAAAGAGGCATGAAGTGGCCTCAATGGATGCATAACATAGGACATTTCTTGGTCCTGTGGTCGTCCATGTCGCTCGCCCCCTGCATTTCGTAGTAGCTGAACTTGAAGAAAACTACCAGTATCAGAGTAAATAGCAGGCACTATATGAAGATATGCAACCAACAGAAGAACAATTAGCAGCAGTTTTTCCTTTTTTTCTGCTTTCCTGAAATTCGGTTAATATATGAGGTAAAAGAGGAAATACAGACCTTCTGCATATGCGAGCTCTCCAATGCGTCTGGTCGCAGCATTGCAAATTTATCTCTTGTTAACCCCATCAAAGAGTCAGAATTGCTTCTTTTTGTTCCCGACAATCGATTACTTGTCTCAGGCCCTGAAAGTTCACCCCTTAGGCCATAGAACGGTACTCCTTCAAAATGATTTCCTACAACTCTTTCTACAATGATAAGAAAATGATCAAATACTGTTCAAATTTTCATACAGAATAACAATAAGAAAAGCAATGTGCGACCTCAAAAATAGAACTATTCAATCACTTGTTACTTTAAAAACTTTTCTTTTAAGCTAACTTCCTTTATAGTAACAACAAACATGCATAGAACTCCCATATATAAATGCTAGAAAATTTCACCCTTTATCAAAGGCAAATGATAATAACACTAAAAGAAGTTCAAAAGTTGAGTAAAGTTTTCATAAACTAATACTACTAAAATAGAACATGATTCACATGTATTGTAAAAAAACAATATATGCCTATTGATTTTGAAGGAAAGCTTCCCCAAAAGCTACCAAATCAATCAATTATCTCAGACGAACTTCCTCCACAACAAGCATTCTCTTTGTTTACCACATACAAGATAGGCTTAATTAGGTACAAAAACACATCACAAGAATCATCAAGCTTGTACACATAAATAAAAGTAAAGCAGCATCATGCAAAAACAAAATACATGTTCATGAGAAGTACTAACTGAATAAAAAAAAATTAGCTAACAACCTCCATTTCCCCTCAAATTGCATAAGAAAAGGGAGTATGAAACATGAAACTGGCAAAAGAAAAGGTGAGAATAAGGGTTGGTTTTAACTTACCAGAACCCAGATCAGAAGCGGTGGAAATGGGGCCACGGCCACCCCCAGAAGAAGCACCAAGTGAGACAGAAGCAGACGGAGATGCCTCTGACGGCAACACCACTCTGCCAGACATCGCCGGAGAAGAATCTTGAGTATACCCTTTACCCAAAAAATCATGAAAAGTAGTGGCTGCTGGTTTCACTTCATCTGCTGCAGTTGCAGTACCACTAACACTTTTGTTACTTTGGATGTGAGCCATACATGAACAGACAGTACCATCACCTACAAACCCATTTCATCCCTATACAACTATCTCCTTTAAACTCCATAATCAAGTCTAGTTAAGTGGGTGGGGGTGAGAAAGAACCAAAAAAGCAATAATCTTTGCACAAGAAATAGGGGGGAAAAGGTCACAACACACAGCTATTGTACTTCAGTGTGAGCTTATCTGCATCAACTTTTGCAGACAAGTTTACCCACATGAATTAAATTCAAAATATGCATAAACTAGCCTTGATAATATACAAGAAAAGGGTAAAAAGAAGATAAAGGTAGTACCTTTAAGTAAAAAAAAAATGGTTCAAAGCCAGACAAGTATTGAGATGAAGAGAAGAAGAGAGAGAAAGGGGGCATTAAAATGCAAAAGTGACTGGCTTTTTCTTACACATACATATACATAAATGGGTTCTGTGTTCTTGGTTCTATTGCCCACTCACATCTACTACTATACATACTACTATGGCCTTCAAAAAAAAAATATACAGAGACATAAGCATTGGGAAGGGAGAAAGCAGGAGAATAATAGTGGGGTTCTTTCTTTTTTCTGCAATTTATTGGAAGACATGAAAATATTTTTAATTGCAATCTTATTTTAATTACACTTCCAATCAATGAATGCGTTTCTCTTTATTTAATCAGAGGTCTCATGTTTCGAATGAATTTGAATTTAAATAAAAAATAAAATATATTTTTTTTAATAGTATTAGAATTTAAAAGATACGAACTCTAATATAGTTATTAAGCACCGAATGATTAAAAAAAAATCAAACCATCATAATCCATAACTCCAAGTTGGCTTTAATTGAAGGAGGAAAAAGGTCTATGCTGGCTGTACTTCTGGAGAAAAGCCAGCCCGTGAAATTTCATGCGTTTGATTAAAAATAGGAAAATAGTAATAAATATTAATTCATTTTAAAAATATTTATCTCATTATTTATAATATAACAAAGGAATAGATATCTTCCATACCAAACAACCTCTTATATAGCTAAGTTCCGCTTTAAGTTTTCAAAATATTTTTGATAAATAATATTTGGGTCATGCTTTTGATGAAATTATTATATCTTGTGTTTGGCCCTAAGTTTTTCCAAGAATATTTGATTGTTCTAAAAAATATGATTTATATCCATAAATTCTAAAAATTATTAAAATATTTATAAATTTGTATTATCTTTTTATAATGATTACATTATGTTAAAAAATAACTTTATAATATGATTGATAATAATCAATAATAACAAAATAACAACATAGGCAAGACAATTTAATCGTATACTCAAATTTATCACTGATTCGGTTATAGTTATAATGCATTAAACACAATTTTTGTCACTCAATTTAGAAATCAAACTCTTTTGAAGGAGATAATAACAAATATTAGTTGGAATTAATTGATAGTAGGTATTATTTATAATATATAAAAGTTTGGGATAATTTTTGAATTTTTAAAATTTTCAAATATTAGCATCTGGCCCAAATACTAGTTTTTTTTAGTACTAGGAAACTTGGGATACTCCGGCAAATATATTTGCCAAGTTATCTGACCAAACACCACTTTTCAAGTTTTTCCCAAGTATTCTTAGGAGCCAAACGGATCCATATTCTAATTTCCTCCCTAACCAACGCACATTCAATGGATTCCACCATGAATCGAGAGCGAGCGAAGACATGCAGCTTCTATTTTAGAGGTACACAGTCACGTACTGAGCAAGAGATATACATCACACTCATTCACAAGCGTAAGGTGCTTTGTCGGGGAAATCATAATAGTTAGTAATAAACTAAAATAAAAATTTAGGAATTTTACACAAATATCATAGTGTTAAAGCTAATAACAATTTATTCCTACTATTTTCCAAAGATAAAAATCACTTAAAATTTATGGAATTCAGATACATCCCAAAACATTCTGATATATCACATAACGGTTTCAAATACATCCTCTTAGATTTCGATACATCGCATAGAGTGATGTATCCAAAAATAGGAGAGAGTAAAAAATATTGTAATCTATTCAAATGATAGATTTTTTTTAAAATATGATAAAATAAATTGTGTACTTAACTATCTTTTTCAAAAAAAAAAAGCTATTTAATTAAATGATTTCATTACTAAATAAGTGTATGTAGAACCAAGCGTCGACAATAGATTTTTACTAGAAAGATAGTGTTGGAATCAAATAATCACTAAATTATTATTGAATGATTCATCCTTTGCTTCATTTTAGATTAAACACAAATTAAGGTACAATAATTCACTTGCCTTATAATAAAACTTCATTCAATCTAGTATTGGTTTAATCATATGCGATACAAATATTTAGCTTATTACAAATTAAAATTACCTCGAAAAAATATTTAAAAAAACTAAATAAATTTTGTGTTCATCATTATTAGAAGCAAGTCAACATGTACGTAAATATTAATATCATTGATTATAATGAAATAATTAAAACTTCTCCATTCTTAATCAGAATATTGCTTTTGAGCCTATGAAAGACGAAAAAGAAAATATCTTATTTGAATTGTCATTATCAGAAAATGGACCTTACATTGATTATAGTTAATCTATGTACAACTATATATTTATATAATTAGCATCCTTTACAATGACAGTAATTCACTATAATGTTTAAACTTTTTTGGAATCATTTTTATTCTTTTGAATCTTATTATCATAAATATATCATATAAGATATCGAGCATCAAAAATAAATAAATTAAAACGGAGAAATAATATCTTTCAAGTTGTGAAAAAGTTAGACATGTGAGTGGTGGGATTCTTTTGAGTGGGGGAAGAATTTTGATTCTTTCATTGGTAGTATTATTTTTGAGTACATGTATTGACTCTATTCCTATTTGCTGCTTTTCTCCCCCATCACTCATATGTCCTTTTCCCACCTTTAATATTTTATTTCACCAGTTAAACGTAAGTTCGATATTAATATAAATATATCATTTTTTTATAATGATTGTAATTCACTATACTATAATCTTTAACGATACGTCACTTTCAAATTCTATCTACTTTTAATATAAAAATAACACCATATGCACATTATTTTTCAGAATAGAAAGAATGTAACTAGAGGTCATTAACTTTTAATCATGATAAAATGTTCAAATTTAACTTTTGTTACAAGCTTTTCATTTGATTTGAGTTAATTTTAGCATTAAAATGTTGAAAGAATGAAGTTAAGTTTTGATGGTCCGATAAACGAATTTATGAGAGTTGGTTTTATTGTTCTAAACATGATAGAATATTTTGAAGTTATTAATGAATATGATATTATTCTATTTATTGAAAATGTGTTTTGATTCGTTCAAGCAAGATATAAAATATCAATCTTATTTGATAAAAAAAAAAAAAAGGTTTTATGAGTATATTTTTACTCTTAACGGTTTATTTTCAACTCTAATACATAATTTTTTTTAATACTTAAATGTAACTTTTAACATTCGATGAAATGAATTAATGAAGAGGCTTGACTTTAGCTAGTGGGACAATTTAGTACCTAAAGTAATAGTACTTAAATTCAGCTAAGTCATGTAGAAGCAAAATTAATGAGAATAAAGAATTTTTTTAAAGCAATACAAATAACGAAAATCGCTCTTTCACATCAAGGAATAAGAGTTGTGAGTATGTATAAAGCAATTTAAATAGTAATAATTAATTTAAATAATCAATTTAATTTATTTGAAATTAAGATATCATTATTATTGTTGGGTTTTTAAATGTGTGAATGGAAAATGAAGAGTTGCGACTTTTATGAATAGTTGTGACTTTTATGAAAATTTGCGATTTTAATAAAAAGTTGTGACTTTTATGAAAAGTTGCGACTTTTATGAAAAGTTGTAACTTTTATGGAAAGTTGTGACTTTTATGAAAGGTGACGACCTTTCCGAAAGATTGTGACTTTTCCAAAGGTCTGTGACCTTTCCGATAAGACACAATAAGAACATTTTCGCACTACCCTTTGTTTTCTATAAATTGAGAGATTTCCTCTCATTTTAACAATAGAATTTCTGGACTTCTTCTTCTACTTCTAAATCTAGTATTCTAAGTGTACTTTACTGCCGTTGAGTGGTTCGCTGACACAAGCGTTTTGGGTATCAATACACTGGTGATTGAGATCATTCTACACTGGGAGGACATATTCCAAATCAAACCTCGGATACTAGAGGGGAATAATTTCTTTAAGGGGACACTGTGCATTCAGTGGGCTTGGTCTTCTTTCTATTTTTCCAAATTCTGGTATGTGTTACAAATTTTAGATTTGTGAATTAATTTTTGTTCTTCTATTCTTCTCTGGTTCATTGAACTTTGGTTACTTCGTGTTTCTGCAAAGTTTGTTGGAATCAGTAAGATTCTTTAAACACAGATTGACAATAATTCTTCGTTAAGAAAAATATTTCATATATTTTTTTAATCTGTTTCTGATTCTAGTTTCTCTACTACTTTTTTATTTTCTAGTTATGAAAATGTTCTTAAACTTTGTTGTGTCTTACCGAGTTCTTCAAAGTTTTGTTTTAAATATTTTAGGAATATAAGATGAACAACAATTATATCTATACCTAGTTACATAAGATAGTTTACGTAATACTTGGACAAAATACTATAGAAGATATTTTTTAGTTAACTTTGTAAAAATAATTAAACAAAGTAAATCACTGGTACTAGTGGATGAAACCTGAACAAATACTTAGTTAAAAATATATCTAAGATTACATTATATTATAATTTATAACAAATTAAGAAGATGAAAATGAAATCATTAGATGATGACTAACTACTCCATTAACAGTAATTATAATTGAAATCTTGACACATACCAATACTACATCCCAGTGGCTCATGTCATTTATCAATTAAATACAATACAATATATTATATAATCTCTCTAATGGGATTTGCATTATCAACATATAACAAAGTCCTTTTTTTAGGAAGCATGCGGAAAAAGTTATACAATTTTTTAAAAAAAAAAATATATATATATATATATAATGTTTGATATTCGTATTAGAGTTTGACTATTTTGTATTCACGCTACCTAGACTCTCATTTAGGGAAAAACGCTCTCTACCATAAAAAAAAAATTCATACTGAAAGCTCAAATTGAAGATATCTAATTTAGAAAAGAGCAGCTTCATCCACTACCCCGCTTGATCGCTATATAAGGTTACTTGGCTCTTCTTAGCTATAGAGGAAAACAATAAGATGATTAATTATTTTTATTAACAGCTCCAATATGATCTACTTGCACTTTTTCTTGGCTCATCATGTATAACATTAATTGTATAAATTATTGGGGAAGGGCATAAATTTTCTATCAAATTTATGCCGAAGAGTCAGTTATACACTTTAATTATTATAATGACCTGTTACAGATCATTACTATTTAAAAGTGAATTTAGTATCACCTTCAGACACATAACATCACTCTCACAATATGTAGTGTATTACACATAACATCGAGTTAGAAATTATAAATTTCTATGTATGTTTTATTTTATTTTCTTTATTAATTAATTTTTCTTTTGTTAATTCTATTTCACACTAATTAATCCATAACTAATTATTAAAATCCTCCAATAATCATATTTTCTTTCAATCTAAAAAGGCATTTTTTACATATAGCAAACATAACATTCATATTGGTATGTTATAGTAAAGTTTGCATAATTGCGCTCCATAGCAAATTTATATATGTATAATTCGCTATACATATACAATTGAAGCGAATTGTATGAAACGAGAAAGAGAAATTATATATAATTTGAATTGTATAAAACTAGAAAGCGAAAAAAGCAAAATTGAATTGTATAAAACGAGAAGGCAAAAAGAGACTTGTGCAGGAAATATACAATTGAATCGAATTGTATAAAACGAGAAAGAGAGAAATTATAGACAATTTGAATTCGTATATAACGAGAAAGGCAAAAGAGACTTGGGCAGGGAAATATTTGTAATGTATAATTATAAGTGTATAGGACGAAGATATATGTATTTGCATGCATTTCTACAATTTTCTCTCGCTTTATACAATTAGAAACACAATTTATACAATTCTATTTTATAAAGCGAGAGAGGCGAGCGATAGGAAGCGAGAGAGAGAGGGAGAGTGGCGAGCGAGAATATGAGCGAGAGAGAGACTGACAAACAGTTTGCTATGGAACACAAATAAATCAAAGGGTAACTACTATATTTATTTTATATTATTAGTTTGACATTCTATACAATTATCCCAATCTAAAATTCTACTCATTTTATCTCTAATCTGATTAGGAAAAATTATTTATTTGAATTTATATCACAATTCTCTTTGTCTTTTTGGCAAAGAACAGCCAACCCATCACCACTACAAACCTATCTCCATGATGTCATTCCCTCGTCTTTTTCGAACAGTCAACCCATTTCCGATAAAGAACAACCACCAAACAACTACCTAAATCACCATATAAAGATATGACCTTAAGCGATAAAATTTGTCCATGCTAATTCATTTTATGATTTTTCTAGTGATGTATTTAGACACTAATTGAAAAAGGTCGAAAATAAATATATAATATAGTTGACGTATTACATACAAATAATAGAGAAACCAAGATCTTCAAGTTGTTGAAATTAAAGTAATGACAAACTTTGATGCAACAATTAATATAAATCATGCTTAGCATTAAATTCAGTTTTATGATTTGTTTATTCATTTGCCTGATACTTCAGAATCTTATTTGAATAAATTTAAAAATAAAATAATATCTGTATAAAAGAAGAAAGAAGAAAAAAAACAGATATGAACAATGTCATAAATAAAAATGAGAGTCTCAACGTGATATGATATTACTCAATATTCGAAAAGTTATAAATTTAAATTAAATATACTAAAATTATATATAAAGACATAAATAGTAAGATTATTTGTTCTCGTGAATTATTCAAACTCGATTAACTTAAAAGCTTGTTTGATTTAACCAAACCACATGGCATGTTGAATTTAATTAGAATAATGATTAGAGGAATTAAGTTAGGATGATTAATATGATTGTGACATTGATGATCCAAAAATCTTAGTGGGGCCTACATCAGCCACACAAACAAGCAAAAATAGGATAATATTTTCCCAATTTCCATATGAAATAATTATTTTAAAAAAGAAAATTATACTCTATGATTGTGATATTATAATAGTACTATTTTTGTCATTGGCTACTGAAAGAAATTAAAACTGGTTTTCGTTACCTTAAACTATTATCCATAATTAATTATCAAGAAAATCCTATGTCTTAATTCTCTATTTATCTTAATTATAATTAACTATATAGACGTCATTACTAAGGAGAAAAACAAGAGCTTTTTAACACATATTACTCGGAACATATTTTGCTAATTCAGAAGAAAACAATTCGGAACGAAAGGTGTTTGGTGCGAAGAATATATTTTATCTAGTAAAACGAGTTCCTCAAAAATGAAGAAAACAACTTTTTTAACAAGAATAAGAACAACAAGTTTCATAAATAACATATCAAATTCAGTATTTCCTCTCACCCACCCAATTACGCCCCAAACCCTAGACTATTCCACCCCCTACTCCCCATCCCATCCAACCTTAATGTTTTGCTGAATTATACTATATAAATATATTTGAAATGATAACATTTGAAATAAATAAGAAATTCATTTATTTTTCAAGAAAATATTTTTCTTCGTGAGAAACATACCAAAAAAAAAAAAAAAAGGCAATCAAAACCGTAGCTAGATGGCCCATAGATTTTAACTCAGACCTTGAAATTTTAATCTACAGATATTTTCTAATGTTTTGGATTTTTGGGACTCCCACTCATGGGAGAATTCAATTTCCTTTTCCCTCAAATAAAATGCATGTTCAAACACAACTTTAATAACTCAAATTTTCAAATTTTAACTTCAAAATCTATGACCGAACAAGAGCAAATATTTAATTCGAGCATGTACTATAAACAAGATGAATTTCAATTGAGAGAGAAGAAAATTAGTTTCCTTCATTTGGTAAAGATTAAAATAAGTAAAGAATAAGAAATTGGGAATATCTCAAATTTGTCTTTAATAGACAAAAACCAAGAGGCCCATTTGGCCTAAACAACAATATGGAATCAAAATGGGTCTACATGTTATGTTTTGGTTAGTATATGAGCCAAAACTTTAGGTGAGGGAGAAAAGAAAGGGACTGGCTAGTGAATATATAGAACTTTATTTCTTTGATTTGTAAATACATCGTAAAATGTTAGTCAAAGTCAAAGATTCAGCATGCATTGCATTATGTCAACACTTGTAAGGGCATATAAATGGAGAACTTATTCAATACTCTTGTGGCATTACACTTTGATCATTCTAATTGACATAACCATTTGTGGAGAGGGAAAAAAAAAACATAGCATCAACTCAACAGCAAATTTTCTTTCTTTTAGGTTTTAAGAAGGTAAAGTTAAGTACTAGTAGTGAAGATGAGCAAGGGGTGGGGTTAGTACATGGATCTTTCAGGCATAAATGGGAAAAAAATAACAGAACACAAAGCCTAATGCTAGAAAAGACAAGACACAAGTATCTCTTCAGACACCAATAAAATATTTTACAGTGGACATAAAACATGGGCTCCAAAAGGAAACCATGGGATGGGAACATATTACTTCCAGAGCTTAACAAACTTGTCATGACTAGCTGAAGCAACCAAACCCGCGACTCCCGATACAGCCAAGGAAGCAATTAATCCTTCATGGCCTGTGAGAGTCATTGTCTTGTTCTCATTCATGTTCCATAGCTCCAAAGACTGCAAAATGCAATTCATAGGCATTAGGATTGTGAAACTATAGATCTAGTGAACTGAGAGATGGCCTCAGTTGAACCATGGGGGCACAGGATTCAAATACCAACATAGACGAGAGCTGAGAGTAGTTTCTTTTCATCTGTCCGGAGACACGGTTATCTGGTACCTATACTAGTGGATGGTAGCAGGTATCAAGTGGAGGTCGAGGTGCACACGAGGCCCGGATGTCATCGTTATAAAAGCAAGTCACCTAACTCATTATCCTTAGGGAAAGGGCGCAGGAGGAGGAGAGTGGGGGACACAATATGACACGGCATCTGGGAACTTGGGATTGTGGAGTCAACTGAGTATTAGAAAGTCTATGTTAAGACTATGAACAAACTGATTTGAAGAGATGCCGACCCAGAAATGAAGGTGATTGAAGGCGAAAGATTAAAAAGTTCAAAAACAGAGAGATGAAGAAACAAGCAAGATGTTGACATAGTGAAGGTGCAACAGGAAATTTGTCGTTTTAAGAGAGACTTGAATCATGCAACATTTAATTTTTTTAATATTCAATGTTCCACCGAGATTAGTCTATAGCATTTTTTTTTCTTTTTAACAGGAGAGATTTACAGCACAACAATAAGCTGCCAAGTGCATATAATGTGCTAGATGAGTCCAAAAAACAATGCACACGACTTGCCTGGTAACAGCCGATAACTAGCAATGACGAATATGCAGGGTGGAAAACACACGAGTGGAATTTGTTGCCATTTGAACTAAGCTCATGTAGACAGTCACCTTCACTACCCGATCTCAATGTCCAAACCCTGACAGAGTCTTCACTAACAGATGCTAGGAGCTCGCCTGAGGGATCCCAGCAGACAGAATGGATTGGTTTCGTGTGGCCCTACAGAAACAATAGCAATATGTTGAGCACACCACAGGAAACACAAACAGAGCTAGAAAGAAAAATACGACAGCAACAACTATCAGTGCATGTAAACAGCGTTGGAAGAAAATCAATAAGAAAAGTTTATTATACAAAATTCTCTCCTACTATGTCTACCTCCTCCATCTCTCAACTCTTTCTATGTCAGGTCATACTTTATTAGGTTAAGTAGCAGGTGCCTATTCTCATTAACTGTGCGAAAATCCAAAATTCTGCAACGGAATAAAAGCCAGATATAAAGCAATGGTGACCAGTGAAACAGAAGTCTCACTGCAATTAAAGGAACCTTACAACTGACAATGAAGCCATCTGCACGAATGCATTTTCTCAGCCTACATGGAAATTTATTAGACGTGATCCTATCTTCGTTAAGTGTAATATTGGGAATATGTTACTATTGATATTGTGAAGGTAGGACAAAGAATTAATAAATGATTAAATATCTCATGTTTCTTCTAATTATCTTAGTTATTTTCCTAGTTGCAGAGATGGATTAGCATATACTTCCAAAAGAGATTGGTGAATAACTAAAATATAACAAAGTTAATAACTTAAGTAGTACCGATGTGTCATTAAGGAACACCAACCTTTAACGAATGCCGACAAGCTTGTGTCTCCACATCAAGTATTGATACAACGTTCTCAGCAGCAGCAGCGAGATATCTACCAACGCGAGGCTGGAATCTCACCTGAGCCGTCCCACCCTACTCGAGACATGAAATAACAATCAGAAGAGATGGAGGATCATATAATTGTGCATCAGGTCCCCAATCCCCCATGCTAATGCACATTAATAGTAGATGAAGAATTTTACCTTGAACACCCTTGTGCAGCTACCATTGTTAATACTCCAGTATCTTATTTCACCATCACCATCACAAGAACAGATGAGATCTTCTTTATTAGGATGGAAGTCAAGTGACATTACACCAGCAGAATGCCCAGTGAAAGTCCGAAGTGAGTAGCCCGGCTACAAATAATTATAGGGTACATTAGGAAAACTTCAAGAAGAACAATCAAGATGGTCTTTCTGCTACTTTTCTTATTTGGTCATTTATGTAACTGCACCATGATCCTCCTAGAGATGTTCATCAATGCAATTCTACCACAACCTCTTCCGTAATCATTTAAATGAATTTGAATTGACAAAATAACAGTCACCAAGGTTTTCCACCATTCTAAACAAGCCAATTCTGATTTGTGTCAACATCCGGCCTGGATACGGCCCATCTCAGAGTAATGAAAATATCAATCATCCGCTCTTGATCCATAATATAAGTAAATCTAGTGTATTCCGTTAGATTCAATTACATATTACTCTCGCTTTTTTAACAAAATATCAACTTTCGCCAGACCTCAGACAGCAAATCAGATGAAAAAATATTGACAAACAAAAGCTCATAGGACAAGCTAAATATTCTAGAAAGCCGAAGATATTTGTTCTTAATGTTCTGTTTAATTTTCCAATACCTTTGATATGTTATATAGGAGAGATCTCAAACTGTCTCAGACTATAAGCACTAAAGACATTCCAAAACAGATATTTAGCACAGTCAACGAAACAACTTGGATGGAAAATCTCAATCCAAAGCATAAAAATGCTAATGAGGAGAAAAAAAATATCAAACACTAGACCGTGTTGGCTTACATTGTCAGCATCCCAAACTCTGACAGTTTTGTCAAAAGAAGATGTTGCAAGTCTTGCCATGCTTGGACTGAAACGAACATCAGTAATGAGTGATGAGTGCTCCTCAAGTGTTGTTTTTTGTTTTAAGGTATCAGTATACCATAAAACAGCCTGAAAGATAAGACAGACAAAAAGCAGTACAAGTTATTCTTTAAGAACCATGAAAAAAGAACCATGGCATCAAGTATAATAAGTCAATAACAATAAGACATTTTCATGGCAAGGTTTTGGATACTTCTAGACTAACCTTTTTGTCATGGCCACCACTAGCTAGCAATTTTCCATCAGAGGAGAAATGACAACAAACAACTTTACTGCTACTAGCCCGAACAGCATTCACTTCATTAAATGAGAAGCCTGCAGCTAAAGGTTATTCCTGTCAGAATATGCCCCAAGGCATAATTCTAGATAAACTAGGCAGTCAACAAATTTCCAAGTTAACAAATTATACATATAGACTTAAGTGTACAACATTCATGTTTTTTGCTAATAAGAAACATCATAAATTGACTTAAAAATACAAATGTTCACAACCAACACCAGATCTGCAAAACAACAATTTCATAAACCGTTCTGAACTGTTAAGTCCCAGATCGGTCAAGAGAATGGGGTTGTGGTCTCAAATCTAGCGAAATCCTCCCATCAGGTGCTTGATCAGGCACAAGATCCATTTCTTCAACATGGTATCAGAAAAAGCTACCATGTTGTTGTGTTTCACAATGTGGGTCCCCCTGTTATGCTGTCCACGCTCCAGTTGGTCAGTCCTGGGCGCACAGGGAGGGTAAGTCCCATATTGGTTGAGGGAATGGATTACGGTCTCTTTATATGGTCTTGTGTAATCCTCTCCTACTTCTGGAGTTGAGTTAGGCCCAACATCCCTTCCATTTTTTTATCATGGACAATAGACACGCACCATAAAAATACATAGATATTAGAAAGTAAATGCACCACAAAATGGAACATTCTTTTTCTGGTAATCTCCGTAAAATCTTTTTTTTTATTTTTTTGCTGTTCTCTGTCAAACTACCATTCTCTTTCCTTCATGTTACATTCTTTTTATATGGGGGCAGAGATTAGGCTGAGCTAGAGGCATCCTACAGAGATCAAAGTATCAAAAACTAAGTTTAGGTTTGAGGTAGAAATTGAAAGGCTTACAGAGATGAAAGGATTACGGCAGTTACTCACTAGTTATCATAGATTCCTTGTATCAAATATCAATTAGTACCACAACAATTTAAAGTTCAAACACAAAAGGAGGAGGTGTCAAATACAACTCCTGCTCAGTACAAGACCACACTAAATTCAGGTCAAAATATTAAGCCAGGGAACCAAGTAGGCCTCACTAACCTTTACTAACATCCATACCACGACCAACTGCATCTCGAGGGTCCACCTCGTCTTGAGATAAAAACGATTCAACATTATCTTCAAGAGAACCATCAACCTCAAAACGATCCATATCAGCCTGCACAAAATCTTTGTCATCCCACTGCCAAAATTACATTCAATGAGGACTGGGACAACCCATTATGATTTCATCCACTGGCACAAGATAAAGCACTTCTATTACCAATTGATTTGATGGCGACGTGAGAGTGCCATTATTATCTGCTCCAAACATCATCAATGGCTTTGAAGAACTTCCACTATGTTGTAAGACAGGCATTGAAATCACATCTCCAGGTGTGTGAGTTGATGGCGTTGAAGGAGCAGAACTTGGGGAAGGTCCAGCGGTGTTTGCAGTTCCTGAGCTATTGGCAGGCCCCGAAGATGAAACAGGGTGTTTTCTTTTCCTCCCAGTCTGGTTTTTTGAAGCCTTGAAAGACAAGAAATACCTTATTAGGAATCTTAATAACTTTAAGCCTGTGAAGCAGAAGCTGAGCATAGGACTAGCCATTTGCAAAATAGAGGAGAGGCGGAAGTGCTGATATTCCAGAAAGATAAGCCCTCAGAGCCTAGTTCATTAACTTGATTCCTTAGTGCGGGTAACAACAAATGACCAAGAAGATTCTAAGCAAAATACAATTTTTTCTTGGTCGAACGGACTTCCTTTCAGAAATCATATTGCACTTCTTTCATCAGTTAATATTTTCTGATTGTGCTACAGCATCAAGAGAACCTGGTTTTCTAACAGTAAAAGTTTATGCCAACAAAACAAAAGAAACACGGGTTTATGCAGCTGAACAAAAGGGCCACATGATTATGCTGCTAAATAGAAGTTTCTTGGTATAAACCAGAAAAGTAGAGACCTGATCATTTCCACGAAAAGAATTTGACATGCTTCCATCTCCTGTGCCACTGCCCATAATTTTATCTTGTTGTAGACTGTGATTTGAACTCTGTGGTTGCTGACCAGAAAGTGAGTGCTGAGGAAGCTGCTGCTGTTGCGACTGCTGTGGATTACCACTATGCTGCTGTTGCTGTTGTTGTTGTTGCTGCTGCTGCTGCTGAAATTGGGCCATCCTCAACTATACATGAAAAAAAATTCTATTGATTAGATATGCTGATCATGGATATGGCATGCTGCAATACATGGTTAACACATGCAAGACCTATAGCTGACATTTCACCGTTAGATAGAAAAAGATGTGGTACCTTGAGCAAAATGTCTTGATCTCCACGGGGCAAAACAGGGCAAGGACCCTGTGAAGGTGAACTCATATTTGGGACAACATCACCAACAGAATTCGAAAGGCCATCCTTGCCCATGCTAGAGTTCCGATTACTAAGGAGCATCCGTAGCCTTCTGCTTTCGACGTCGTTAGCAGATGGTGAAGTCAAATTCTGCTGTGCTAAGATAAGTTGTTGCTGGTGTTGCGGTGATAGCATTTGCAGTTGATGGAAGGGCTGTGAACCCTGCATAAAAGACTTTGGCTGCTGGAGAAGCCCTGACGACCTCAACTGATCATAGCCCTGACATGCATGACACAGAAAAATTTGTGATCGTAAAATACCAATAAAGCTCCAAATATACATCTCAGTCCAGAGCTATATGCTCATTCCATTTCAATTATGTGTCTTACTTTCTTTTTAGTCTATATCATAAAGAAGGCCACTTCACTATATTTAATACTAGTTTTAAATTCCACCAATCCCATTCAGGAAATGAAATGGCATGTTTAGAATCACAAGATTCAAAGAGTATTTTTGTTTATATAATGCACATTTTAGTTTAAGACCACAAGATAAAAAAGTCTACTTCACGTTCTTAAGCTTTGTATCCAAACAAACTAAGCCACATAAAATGGAAGGAGGGAGTAATTAATCCTAATATATAAGACCAATCTTTTGTACACCCGCAAACAAGAAAAAAATGCCTAGAAGATGGAAGATTACAATTTTTTATATGTAAAGTATAACGGTCCGATCACTGAATTACCAGCCACCAAGAAAGCATCATCTTGAATGCAGTACTAATAATCTTCAATAGAGGATGAATAACGAAGCCTTACAACAACAACAAAAACTCCGAGTAATCCCACAAGTGGGGTAAGCCTTACATTAACCCTACATATACATATAATGTTTCTGTCAAAATCACTATGTTGTTGTCATCAAATTCTGATACATTACTTATGATCTACTCTAGGGGCACCAAAGATCCACTGCAAACTTAAGAACTCTCAGTAATTCCAAAGCAAGGATGCCTTTACAGAACGCTAAATTTGAAAAACCCAAAAGCATAGGCCTTTTCTGCTAGGTAGGAGCAAACTTCAAGAAAACCCACTCACCTGACGAGAAAAAAGGTCTTACATATGCAATTCTGACTTTAAAAGTCCATAACATTGGGAACCCTGAAGGACTCAAAATTGATTCCAGTAGAGCAGAACCAAAGGAGACAAATTTCACATTCATGTCTTACTGAATATCAAAACTGTGCACCTATCTACAGAAGTGCTAAATAACTGTTTACCAACATGTAAAATGTTTGAACTCAACAATGCCTCTAGACAAGTTGCAACAAATGCAATCCTGGAAACAATTGACACTTGACATGTGAAAAGGTTTCAGATGAAATTTGCAGAAATACAATACAACCTTTAAAACCTGAGTTGCCCGGACGCTCCAAAAATGTTGCCGCACCCGTGTTAGGTCCTCCAAAAATGCACTACTTTTGAAGGATTCAACACGCACCCAATGACATTTTTGAAGAGACCCATCAATACAGTAATTAAAATACAATAAGGTATTGGGACAACCAGGTTTCTGAACCAACTCCTTCCCCATCAAAATAACAAGTGGGCAGCTTCACTGAAGCCTTTCCTGATACCACCATGCTATGACTACCATCCTTCAGGTAACCCCCAATACATTTTTCTAGAAATAAATTAACATTTATTATTTTGATCGAGCCGTACATTGCCCATGTAAAAGTCATCAACAAAATCACAAAGACATGTACTGGGACACATTTTGGTATATAGAAGCCAATAACATATAATGCGGCAAATGCACTGTCAAAAACAATGAAGCAAGGAGAACCTACAAGACAAAATGTTAGAAACTTACAGTGAGGGGCCATCCTTTCAAAGTCAAATTGTTGCCAGCTTGATTTGATCCTAATACAACACAGTTAAGTCAGTTCATCTGTGGATCAAAAAAGTCCATGACGACAGGTCCCCTACTTCAATTTCCTTTAAAAGTTAATACCATATAATTATTTGATAATCAAAATAGAAAAATAAGTTATATATCAAGGAGCAGGCTTTCAAAAAGAAGCAAAAGCACATAGGGGATCAACAAAGATAAGGTACCAGGAATTCCAATCAAGGATCCCTCGGGACCTGCAGCTCGGGGATTAAGCATCGGATTGATTTCAGTCTTTATGTCCTGCTCAAATGAGGTAATAAACCATGTAGCTAAAGATTAAAATGACCGTAAATGGAACTCCTCAAACAAAGAAACTAGAGAAAGAAGAATACTGACTGGTGTAGACACTGGAAGTTGCTGACTACGTGCCTGAACCTGTGGGGACATGCTACCAGCAGTACCATGCAGCATTTGCCTGAAAGTGGGAAACCAGAAACACCTTAGTCCAATTTAGACATATTATTATGTTAAAATTGCTTTCAGTCAACCGAAATAAACTAAACTTCTTGGTTTACATTATTGCAATAAACTTATGCTCCAAAATAAACAATTAGATAGAATAATAAGAGTATAAACAAGGTTACTTTATCACCTTAAGCTCCTCAAATTGCAAGAAGCCTTCCCAATGAAAATGTTGCATAGATCAACATTAAGTTCATAAATAATGAAGTAGTGAAAATCAGATCTTTTTCCTTGCTCTTCTTAGTTTGATCTCTAAAAATAATGCCAACCATATTTCTAGTATGTCTCATTTTAGTATGAACAGGTAAATAAATTTAACTATATTCAGAATCATACCCTGAGGGCTGTCCAGCTGATGCTGATGCTGCAGATTTCAGCACAGATGCATGATTTGGATCTAAAAGCTGATTGACATTCTCACTAAACCTTTGCTGAAACAATAAAAACATTTAAGTTAATAGCTGAAAGGCAATAGTTCTTCTAAACCTCCGTGCAAGACTTCTACCTTCATAGCTGCATCGTCTAATCTTTCCTCGTACATCTTTGTAGCCATTGCATTTGCAGTTCCAGTATTCTGTCTCAGGAGAGAGTCGCTTCCACCAATCCCATTAGTTGTGCCGTTCAAGAGGTGGTTACCATCTCTACGCTGTTGTTGCTGCTGTGCTTGCTGCTGCTGCTGCTGCTGCTGCTGCTGCTGTTGCTGTTGCTGCTGTTGGTGTTGCTGCTGTTGCTGCCTCTGCAATAAAATCTGCTGCATCTGCAATTGTTGCTGCTGCTGCTGCTGCTGCTGTTGCTGCTGTTGTTGCTGTTGCTGCTGTTGCTGCTGCAGATGTTGAGGCTGTTGAGATTGCTGTTGTTGTTGCTGCTGCTCCCTTGCCTTCATTATTTGTGTCTGCAATTTCGAGATTTACGTTGTATATAAAGCAAATGAAAAGCAGCACAAAACCTTAGGATAGAATCATAGATGAGATTTCAACAGCCCAGCCAATAATGAGATAGTCATCAAATAAACACCAGTTTTTTTAATCAGTGGGTCGTCAAATAAACATACAACTGGTTGAAAGAATGACAGCTCATTCTAGATGCTAAAATTCACTGCCCAAACAATGTTCGCTCTTGGTACAGATAAACCTTACAGATTCCAACAGTTCAAGACCTACACAAACTCAAAAAGATTTTCTGGACTGTTTATTAGATTGTCTGTTATAGTTGTAGGTTGACAGTGCATATGCAGCCATGATCACAGCCAAATAAATCAATCAACCCCGTCCACTCAACAGATTTTTTTTTATTAAGGTAATAAACCACACAACAGATCATTTAACATGCTAAATACTCGAACATCAAGATAATAGCAGGAAAACAGGCATTTTAAAAGCGTGTATCTATAGAATTCATTATAACTTGTACCAGCTACTATATATTAAATTTTGTATTCCCATACAGTAAGAATAAGAAATTTTCTGGCAAATCTGCAGTCTGATCTCAAAGACAAAGGCGTGCTCTGACAAGACCAATATATGAATGGGTTCATGAGGTTGGTAAGAGGACTAGGATACATGGGATGTCCCAAATTGGGGTTTCTCCACTGCAACCCCACAACAGCAAAAGGGAAAGGAATCCATACAATGGGAGAGAAAGTATGGCTTCACTATAATCAGTTCCTAAAACACACTAATCATTTCAACAACAGAAATGACATTACTATGAAGGAGTTAAAGTAATACAGTTTCCATGAATCCATGAAATATTTACTATTACAGTTAATGTCGATAAAGTTCAACAAACCTTTGCATAATTATATCACAATTTAAGGCACAAAAAGAAAAGCAGCTGAGTATCCTTTTCCACTTATCAGGTAACAGTTATGTAATTATTTTATCCAGAGAAATTGTTAAGTGAAAAAGTAAAAGGCCTTCTGCCTCAGTTGCAACAGATGGTTCTACAAAATATTGACATGAGTGTAACCAACAACATTCTAATCAAACAAACAACTGAATACAAGCTAAACAGAAAGCAAGTTTGGGCATCACTCGTCTTCACAAGTAGTAAGCTTCCTGCCTCTGGTATCGATACAACTTCCTAACAGCTCTCACGTAAGTTGTAACAAAAGAATGAAAACAGCAAGAGACATTCTTGACAAGAAGTCTCAATAGTTTTTACATAAATTCAACTAAGGACTACAAAACTAATCATATCAGAATAACTTAACTTAAGGTCCAGTTGAATGATAAAGTTCATAACACACAAATTTTGTCATAAACTAACCTCGATATAAGAGGCAGCAACTTCCGAGTGCTTCTCATTGGTCCTTGCAATGAATATGTCCCAAAATACAGACCACCATTCAAATAGAAAACCACCAGGAGCATCAATAGCTGAAAGAAAGACAATCAACAGGTCAAAATAATGAAAACCAACTGGTGAAGTCCAACCTCCTCGGCAAATGCTCAAATTAATAATCTCACCAACAGGGTCAGATGACACTTTCCCTTCAGCTTGAAAGGCCTGAGCAGAAGCCTTTAGATCCCTTTTCACTAAATAATCATGAATATAGACATCTAACCTGTAGTTCAAAGTACCAATACTGTGTCAGTAACCACAATAGAAATCACAGTTGAGATACAGATATTCTGATACAGATAGGTCCAAAACAGAAATTTGGAAACCTGGTTGCATTTCATAGACCGGTAGGATTGAATTTGATTATAGATACGTGAATTAGGAAAAAAACATGAAGGTAAGGGAACACTTGGACCTTGAAACAACAACTTCTTACTCTTACTACAAAACAAGATTGTGTATCTTTAACTTTTTTCACTAATGTAAAACAATTGGAGAGAACCAATTTGACTCCTCATACTGCTGGTTAATTAAGAGACCTACTTTTTCTTCACTTGAATCATGTTTCCAAGAAGCAGATAATCAAAAAAAAAAAAAAGATTCTTTTTTTACTAATGAAATGTGTTCAGTTCTTTTACATTAATAGTATTGTCAATCATACAAAAGCCCAAACCACCCAAAACACTAACTGCTTCCTTCAGCCAAACCCTAGCAGCACAAGAGTTACTAAAAAAGACTCAAACTTTCTTCTAACAATATATAACAAACATATAATTAAACATCCCCAGAACACAAATCTGGCGAATACCCATGAAACTATCCAAAAAGTTGAAACTTTACACAAACCCCAAAACCAAAAACTGAACCCAAACAGAGAAAAGGGAGAACAAGAATGCACATACAACATATAATAATAATAATAACAAGAAAAAACAAGAAAACTAACATTTTATCAGCTTCCCAGTTGGTCTGAGACATGTTTAGTAATCCAGTAATTCAAACAAACTCTTCTTAATAATGCCAGATCCTTAGAAACCCACTCCTTCTTCCTTGCCCTCTGAAGTATATTTCATCAATGAAAATAAAACAAGAAACAAGAAAAAAATTATTTTTGGTTACTAATCAATTACAAGAAAGAACATAATAATAAAGGATACAGATAGAAAAAAAGCATATGGGTGTCTGTATATACCCTTTACATTAGTGTTTTTGCATATATAATTGGAAACTTGAGATGGATGGACTCAGTATGACTGATGAAAAAGAGAGAGAAATTAAAGAAAAAGAATGAATTTTTTTTTTATTTTCTTCAGCTTTTTTTAACTATTTTTTCTCTCATGAAACTGAAATTCTCTTCTTTTTCTGATGATGGGTTTAGCAAAGAAGGGTTGGATTTGCTGGAGCTGATGTTGCAGATATTGTAATTTCTGTAAGATGATTTTTGCATAAAAGCCCTTTCTTTTTGTCAAATTTTCAATACAAGTCCTCTTAGAAAAAGGCTGATCTGTTCTTTAGTTCTAAAATAGCCCTGGGTTATCGAGTAATTAACTATAATGACATCTAAATAGTATAAGTTATAAGAAATTATTTAACCAACATGGACAAAAATGTCATTTCAATATTATTTAGTCTTTCGACAGATGTACTATCGTTGCAGTATATTTGCATAGGAAGTCCCTTTATTTTAGTGAATTTGCGTTTTGTTTTCATGTTCTAGATCTTCAATTCTTCATTAATTTAATATTGAACCTTAAGGAATAAGAATTGATCAATTCCGGGTAGGTTGCCAAACTCAAAATGACAATTTTGTCCTTTGATGTCAAAAAGGGTCAAAGTGGATTTTTAATTAAACTAATAGGAATTTTTGTCATTTAAACCAAGTCTAAAATAAGTCATTTTGAGTAAAACTAGTGATAAGTATAATAGCTTCTAAAAATAGGATTCGAATACTTTTATCGATTGTATTAATAATAGCTTTTAAAAATAAAATGTAATTCAGAATTCAAAATAAATTTTGAATATATGTAAATTAGTTATGATTTTTTTCGATTCTTTTTAAAAAAGAAAACAATAAATATAAAATTATATTTCTTTTATTTATTTATCTATATTAAATATTCAGATCTACTAAATCAATTATTTGAAAATTAAGTATGCGGCTTTTGTAAGTGAAAATAAATAATTTAATTCAAATTCAAATTCAAGATTAAAATACACAAATTAATTGTAATTTTTTCACACCCTTCATCAAAAAATAAATGTAAATATAAGATCATATACTTTTTATATTAACAAAGAAATATTCAAATTTGCTAAAGTAATATTTGTTTTTCCTTTCACGCATTTGGTTGTTGTGATATCATAACAACCTATTTTGTTAGTATTATTTTATTATATTAAACATGTGATGTATTAGACCACTAGTCAAACAATTACGACTATAATTTTTATGTTTTAATAGGTGATATTTATGATTAGATGTATTGGTACGAAAAATGATCGATAATAAGTTTGAGATAAAATTTATAATTATTATATTTATGTTTATTCATGAATACTATTTAATTTTGACTTTAAAGATAATTGTCTTGTTATTTGTATTATAACAATAAATAATTATTCAATGTCATATTATAATTCATGAAATAATTTGGTTTATCCTATTTCTAACAAACAACCCCTTATTATTTAGATTTTTAAAAGACTTTGAGATTAAGAATATGATTCATTATATATTTGAGAATTACGAGTAGTAATCATTAATTGAGGCAGTTCACTTGATGTCCAAGAAAATTAAATGATAAGTTAATAATTTAAGAGACTTTAAACAACTCATTATTTATAATCACGAGCTTAAGTATTATTGCTAGTTGTAATATCCTCAAATAATTATTTTTTCATTTTTTTTTATCCTCAAATAATTGATTTGTGATCCCACTATATACAAAGCTAATAATTCAACAACATTTATTCTGTGGTAGCTAATTTATTTCTCTATAATACACATGTTTGTGAAAATTTTTTGTCTTTTAATTATTTTATTTTCAACGAGAAAAAGATATTCAAAAAAAAAAAACATAGAAATAGTCATGTTATGACAAAATTATAATTATTTATTTTATCAAGACAAAAGTATAATTAGTCATTACTTGCTTTTATAGCTATTCTTATTATATATTCAATATTCAATACAACATAATCGTGTGAAAAGAGAGTGAAAATTTCCAACTAAGACTAAAAAATACTAAAAAAAACTAGTACTTTACTTAATCGAAATATATAATATCACATATATGCTTCTATTTTGTTGAACAATTTTATCATGTTTGTTTATCTATATACTTTAATTTAATTGAATATTTGAATGACATATTTTAATAAATATTTATGTTGAAGTCAATCAAGAAAAAAATATTGATAAACTAGTTTTTTAACTGATTAAATAATTATAACACGGAAAAACTTTATTTGCTAAATATTTATGCAATAAATTCCTTCGTGTAATTTGTAAAATGCAAAACAATTTCCCTTTGATGACAAAAAATTGACTTATAATCAATTCCTATCCTAATTTGCATTTTCCTTCCTCATGCTCAAAGTCAAACAAGGAAAGAAGAAGAGAGGGATAATCTTAGAAAATCATTTTATTTTTATTTTCGATTTAGAAATGTCTCTATAAATATACAAAAAGAAAAAAGCAAAAACACACATGCATAGAGATAAAAAAAAAATTGAAATTTATATAGTAACTCAATTTATTTGTGAGATATTATTATTATATCTTAAATTCAGTCATTCCCGGCTCGCCTCCCCCTCCTTCTTTCCTTTGCCCGACAAAGAAAAGGAATAGGAGAAATTTAAAAGAATTTGATTTATTTTAAATGAATAGGAAATAAAACACAGCTAAAATTATTACAAATCATGTGTCCCATAACAAATAAAGTTATCTATATAAATTTATTGATTTTTTTTACTTTTATTCTTAAATTTAATGATTTTGATATTTTCTCTTCAATACTTTAAGTGAAAAATAAATAGATACTAATATTTACGACACTAAAGTAACAAATAATTTTTTATAGGCATAAGTTTATAATTATATGATTATTGTATACTACAAACTATGTCTTTTAAGTCATGACTATACTACACTAGCAGCATTTTGCAATTTTGTACCAAAAAATAACAAAAAGACATAAATTTTAGGAAAAAGGCTTAAATATTAAACTTTCAGAAAATGCTCATTTATGTCATTAGTTAAAAGTTTGATTCGTTTATGTCATTACCGTTTAAGAAAAGGCTCATTCATGTCATTATTTTTTAACGATGATTTTGCAAAATCATTTTTGACACGTGATCAATTATATTTCGACCACGTCATCATTTTTTTTAGTAAAAAAAATCAAAAAAAATAATTCAATTTTTATTGAGAATTTTTTAATTTTTTTATTAAAAGAATTGATGAGACGTGGCCAATCATAATTCAGCCACGTCATCAATTTATTTAATAAAAAAAATCAAAAAAAATTAATTCAATTTTTTTTTCAGAATTCTGATTTTTTTTATTAAAAAAATTGATGAGTGGTCGAATTATAATTGGCCACGTGTCAAAAATGGTTTTGCAAAACCATCGTTAAAAAATAATGGCATGAATGAGTCTTTTCTTTAACAGTAATGGCATAAATGAGCCAAACTTTTAACTGATGGCATAAATGAGCCTTTTCTGAAAGTTCGATGGCATATTTGAGCCTTTTCCCTAAATTTTATAACATTTTTAAAAATTTGTCGTAGTGTTCAAAATCTGAGGTTGATCTTTAGGGGCATAATTTTTTAATTATTTTAAGACTTTTTTTTTAATAAATGAACATAATGTTGTATAAATTGATTTTAATTTTTTTCTCTTTTAGCAACTTAATATATGCCTAAGTTTTAAAAATCGAATGTGCGTATAATTTGCGGACACTTATGCCCAACAGAAAGATGAAAATACCTTTGTCTACAAAAATTTACCAAGTGAGCAACAATGACGAAGATTCAACATTTAAAACAAATAAATAATTTTTTTAAAAAAGAGAAAAATAAATATTAATCCTTTTGAAGTACAATTAGTGCAAAAAACTCTACTTCAACCTATCATCCCATATAAGCTTTGCCCTTCGTAAAGAAATTATTTAACATAAATTTGCGTTATCCATTAGGTATAAGTTTTTAAAATTTACTTATAAGGTAAACTTGTGGTTAATTGAATATGTTCATTGTCTTAAAATATATTGAAACTTTTAGCTTAAAAACAAAAGTTAGAATGTATGTCAAATGTACAATGTCATGGCAGCGATTTCATTTTTTAAAAAAAATTAAATTTTTTTTATTAAATTTAGAAAATCGCTGCTACAGCGATTTTGCTTTTTCCTGTTGAAATTAGGTCTTAGGCCTAACTCACACCCCAAAAGCTAGCTCAAAGGGAGGAGGATTGTCCAAGCCTTATAAGGAGTTCCACCATCTCATTAACCACCGATGTGGGACTTTTGTCATTCTTTAACACCCCACCTCACGCCCAGTGCTTAGCATCTGGTGCGTGGGCAATTTTTGATTTTTGGGGCCCCAACATCGGGTGAGATGGGCCCTGCTCTGATACCATGTAGAAATTAGGTCTCAGGCCTAACTCACACCCAAAAGCTAGATCTAAGGGAGGAGGATTGCCCAAGCCTTATAAGGAGTCCACCCATCTCATTAACCACCGATGTGGGACTTTTGTCATTCTTTAACACCCCACCTCACGCCAGTGCTTAGCATCTGGTGCGTGGGCAATTTTTGATTTTTGGGGGCCCAACATCGGGTGAGATGGGCCCTGCTCTGATACCATGTAGAAATTAGGTCTCAGGCCTAACTCACACCCAAAAGCTAGATCTAAGGGAGGAGGATTGCCCAAGCCTTATAAAGAGTCCACCCATCTCATTACCACCGATGTGGGACTTTTGTCATTCTTTAACATTTCCGGCGAGCAAAATCTACCAGCGATTTTGCCGTTTTGGTTTAATTTAAAATTTATATACCGTTTTAAAATTTTGTTAACATTTTATACCTATTAGGCTCCGGACTCATAAAATGTAATTCAGAATTCAAAATAAATTTTGAATATATGTAAATTAGTTATGATTTTTTCGATTCTTTTTAAAAAAGAAAACAATAAATATAAAATTATATTTCTTTTATTTATTTATCTATATTAAATATTCAGATCTACTAAATCAATTATTTGAAAATTAAGTATGCGGCTTTTGTAAGTGAAAATAAATAATTTAATTCAAATTCAAATTCAAGATTAAAATACACAAATTAATTGTAATTTTTTCACACCCTTCATCAAAAAATAAATGTAAATATAAGATCATATACTTTTTATATTAACAAAGAAATATTCAAATTTGCTAAAGTAATATTTGTTTTTCCTTTCACGCATTTGGTTGTTGTGATATCATAACAACCTATTTTGTTAGTATTATTTATTATATTAAACATGTGATGTATTAGACCACTAGTCAAACAATTACGACTATAATTTTTATGTTTTAATAGGTGATATTTATGATTAGATGTATTGGTACGAAAAATGATCGATAATAAGTTTGAGATAAAATTTATAATTATTATATTTATGTTTATTCATGAATACTATTTAATTTTGACTTTAAAGATAATTGTCTTGTTATTTGTATTATAACAATAAATAATTATTCAATGTCATATTATAATTCATGAAATAATTTGGTTTATCCTATTTCTAACAAACAACCCCTTATTATTTAGATTTTTAAAAGACTTTGAGATTAAGAATATGATTCATTATATATTTGAGAATTACGAGTAGTAATCATTAATTGAGGCAGTTCACTTGATGTCCAAGAAAATTAAATGATAAGTTAATAATTTAAGAGACTTTAAACAACTCATTATTTATAATCACGAGCTTAAGTATTATTGCTAGTTGTAATATCCTCAAATAATTATTTTTTCAATTTTTTTTATCCTCAAATAATTGATTTGTGATCCCACTATATACAAAGCTAATAATTCAACAAACATTTATTATGTGGTAGTTAATTTATTTCTCTATAATACACATGTTTGTGAAAATCTTTTTGTCTTTTAATTATTTTATTTTCAACGAGGAAAAGATATTTGGAAAAAAAACATACAAATAGTCACGTTATGACAAAATTATAATTATTTGTTTTACCAAGACAAAAGTATAATTAGTCATTACTTGCTTTTATAGCTATTCTTATTATATATTCAATATTCAATACAACATAATTGTGTAAAAAGTGGGTAAAAATTTCCAACTAAGACTAGAGAATACTAAAAATAAATAGTACTTTACTTAATCGAAATATATAATATCACATGTATGCTTCTATTTTGTTGAACAATTTTATCATGATTGTTTATCTATATACTTTAATTTAATATACTTTAATCTAATTGAATATTTGAATGACATATTTTAATAAATATTTATGTTGAAGTCAATCAAGAAAAAAATATTGATAAACTATTTTTTTAACTGATTAAATAATTATAACACGGAAAAACTTTATTTGCTAAATATTTATGAAATAAATTCCTTCATGTAATTTGTAAAATGCAAAACAATTTCCCTTTGATGACAAAAAATTGACTTATAATCAATTCCTATCCTAATTTGCATTTTCCTTCCTCTTGCTCAAAGTCAAACAAGGAAAGAAGAAGAGAGGGATAATCTTAGAAAATCATTTTATTTTTATTTTCGATTTAGAAATGTCTCTATAAATATACAAAAAGAAAAAAGCAAAAACACACATGCATAGAGATAAAAAAAAATATTTTGAAATTTATATAGTAACTCAATTTATTTGTGATTGGTGTGATATTATTATTATATCTTAAATTCAGTCATTCCCGGCTCGCCTCCCCCTCCTTCTTTCCTTTGCCCGACAAAGAAAAGGAATAGGAGAAATTTAAAAGAAGAGTCAAGAGCCTAATGGGTATAAAATTGTTAACAAAAATTTTTAAACGGTATATAAATTTTAAATTTAACCAAAACGGTAAAATCGCTGGTAGAGCAGCGATTTTACTCGCCGAAAAAAGCAAAATCGCTGCAACACCAGCGATTTGCTAAATTTAATGATTTTTTTTAAAAACAAAAATTAAATGAAATCGCTGCCATGGCAGCGATTTACAATATAATTTTTTTTAATAAATCGCTGCCTAGGCAGCGATTTATCTTAATTTTTTTTAATTATTTATTAGAAATTAAAGAGAAAAAAAATTAAAGATAAATCGCTTCTGTTGGCAGCGATTTACCTTTTCTTTTATTTTCTTTTTAAAAATTTTAATTAAGCAGCGATTTATAATTTTTTAAAAAAAATAAAAAAAAAAGGAAAATTTACAAATTATTTTTTAAAAAAAATTTGTAAATCTAATTAAATTTTTAAAAAAAGAAAAGAAAAGAAAAGGTAAATCGCTGCCAACAACAGCGATTTATATTTTTAAAAAAAAATGTTAGTTTTTTTTTAATTTCTAATAAATAATTTAAAAAATTATATTGTAAATCGCTGCCATGGCAGCGATTTCATTTTTTAAAAAAAATTAAATTTTTTTTTATTAAATTTAGAAAATCGCTGCTACAGCGATTTTGCTTTTTCCTGTTGAAATTAGGTCTTAGGCCTAACTCACACCCCAAAAGCTAGCTCAAAGGGAGGAGGATTGTCCAAGCCTTATAAGGAGTCCACCCATCTCATTAACCACCGATGTGGGACTTTTGTCATTCTTTAACACCCCACCTCACGCCCAGTGCTTAGCATCTGGTGCGTGGGCAATTTTTGATTTTTGGGGGCCCCAACATCGGGTGAGATGGGCCCTGCTCTGATACCATGTAGAAATTAGGTCTCAGGCCTAACTCACACCCAAAAGCTAGATCTAAGGGAGGAGGATTGCCCAAGCCTTATAAGGAGTCCACCCATCTCATTAACCACCGATGTGGGACTTTTGTCATTCTTTAACACCCCACCTCACGCCCAGTGCTTAGCATCTGGTGCGTGGGCAATTTTTGATTTTTGGGGGCCCCAACATCGGGTGAGATGGGCCCTGCTCTGATACCATGTAGAAATTAGGTCTCAGGCCTAACTCACACCCAAAAGCTAGATCTAAGGGAGGAGGATTGCCCAAGCCTTATAAGGAGTCCACCCATCTCATTAACCACCGATGTGGGACTTTTGTCATTCTTTAACATTTCCGGCGAGCAAAATCTACCAGCGATTTTGCCGTTTTGGTTTAATTTAAAATTTATATACCGTTTTAAAATTTTTGTTAACATTTTATACCTATTAGGCTCCGGACTCTTTAAAAGAATTTGATTTTTTTTAAATGAATAGGAAATAAAACACAGCTAAAATTATTACAAATCATGTGTCCCATAACAAATAAAGTTATCTATATAAATTTATTGATTTTTTTTACTTTTATTCTTAAATTTAATGATTTTGATATTTTCTCTTCAATACTTTAAGTGAAAAATAAATAGATACTAATATTTACGACACTAAAGTAACAAATAATTTTTTATAGGCATAAGTTTATAATTATATGATTATTGTATACTACAAACTATGTCTTTTAAGTCATGACTATACTACACTAGCAGCATTTTGCAATTTTGTACCAAAAAATAATAAAAAGACATAATTTTTTGGAAAAAGGCTTAAATATGCCATTAAACTTTTAGAAAAGGCTCATTTATGTCATCAGTTAAAAATTTGGTTCGTTTATGTCATTATCGTTAAAGAAAAGGATCATTCATGCCATTATTTTTTAACTATGGTTTTGCAAAAACATTTTTGACACGTGATCAATTATATTTCGAGCACGTCATCAATTTTTTTAGTAAAAAAAATCCAAAAAAAATAATTCAGTTTTTATTGAGAATTTTTTAATTTTTTTATTAAAAGAATTGATGAGACGTGGCCAATTATAATCCAGCCACGTCATCAATTTTTTAAATAAAAAAAATCAAAAAAAATCAATTCAATTTTTTTTTCCAGAATTCTGATTTTTTTATTTAAAAAATTGATGACGTGGTCGAATTATAATTGGCCACTTGTCAAAAATAGTTTTGCAAAACCATCATTAAAAAATAATGGCATGAATGAGCCTTTTCTTTAACAGTAATGGCATAAATGAGCCAAACTTTTAACTGATGACATAAATGAGCTTTTTCTGAAAGTTCGATGGCATATTTGAGCCTTTTCCCTAAATTTTATAATATTTTTAAAAATTTGTCGTAGTGTTCAAAATCTGAGGTTGATCTTTAGGGGCATATATTTTTAATTATTTTAAGACTTTTTTTTTAATAAATGAACATAATGTTGTATAAATTGATTTTTAATTTTTTTCTCTTTTAGCAACTTAATATATGCCTAAGTTTTAAAAATCGAAGTTGTGTGCGTATAATTTGCGGACACTTATGCCCAACAGAAAGATGAAAATACCTTTGTCTACAAAAATTTACCAAGTGAGCAACAATGTCGAAGCTTCAACATTTAAAATAAATAAATAATTTTTTTTTAAAAAAAAGAGAAAAATTAAATATTAATCCTTTTGAAGTACAATTAGTGCAAAAACTCTACTTCAACCCTATCATCCCATATAAGTTTGCCCCTTCGTAAAGAAATTATTTAACATAAATTTGCGTTATCCATTAGGTATAAGTTTTAAAATTTACTTATAAGGTAAACTTGTGGTTAATTGAATATGTTCATTGTCTTAAAATATATTGAAACTTTTAGCTTAAAAACAAAAGTTAGAATGTATGTCAAATGTACAATGTATCTAAGTTTTAACTTTTTATTGTAGGCAAAACTTCTAGTCAACTAAGCAGATTCATTGTTTAAAAATGTCTCGAACATCTGTCTTATGAGAAAAAGTTAGAACTTATGTCTTGTATGCAATATTTGTTTGGTAGGGAGTACTATGAGAAGTAGTCCATGTGTTATATATGGTATTAATTAATAGAGAAAAGACATAAAAACACCATCAAAGTTATTCCGTATTTGCATAAAGACACCTTAACTTTTAAAGTGTCCTATCACCCCACAAAACTATTTAATTTCTTTGTAAATGGGCCATTTTGACTCATTCCCTAGTCTGGGTTGTTGCCACGCACATGAGGCGCGTCATGCAATATTTTCACTGCCATGGACCAGTTTAAAGGTGCCACGTATTATTATTTTTCTTTATTTTTAATCATTTAATCAATTTATGTCATCTTCCCCAAATTTAAACCCAAAATAATCTTTGTTAGTCGTAATTTTTCGATTTCATAGTTTTTCCCTTAGCAAAATCAACGTTGATACTCTTTGTTTGACGACTTCATCATCTTCTAGAAAATAAGATACCAATGTTGGCGAGGAACTCCTGGACCAATGAAGAATGTGATGTTCTTGTTCAATAAATTCAAAGTAAACACTCCCAAGCTTTGGATACTCCTGTCTAAGCATCACGACTGACCATAATGGCCGAGAAAAAAATTGTCTGCCACAAGTTGGCCAATGGAACATGATGAACAAGAAAATGGTTAATGGAGGAACTGTTGCCAATTGGATCTGCATTAACTTTTCTCGCAGTGTGCAAGACAATGTTGCGCAGGAATTTTGTTCTGAGCTAGCACAAATGTGTGGAATATCCGGAATGAACTTTAACCCGAATCCTTTTCTGCCTCTTATAAGTGCACACCCTGATAGGTTGAGAGAGTCTTGAAAACTCGATTCATGATGCCATAACAAAGCTGCAGCCGCTATCGAAGGAGCTTGATCTCCTGGTCGTTATCTTGCCAGACAATAATGGCTCTTTGACAAAATATGTATTTAAGATGAGCAAACAATATCTAGCCAATCTAGCACTGAAAATTAATGTGAAGGTGGGAGGAAGAAACTTTGTGCTAGTTGATGCAATATCTAGGTGAATTCCCCTTGTTAGCGCTACTTAGATCTGGGCAAAGTTAGTGCAGATATGAGTTTTGCTACCAAAAGGGTTGCAACTAAAAGCAATCCCACATTCAAAAATTGTTGTCACCTAACTCCATAGCTGAATTAAAAAATCCGAATAAAGAATAATTAATGGAAATTTCTTGAAGGTGCATGCCAAACAGAGAAGAAAAGGAAAGGAGAAGATGACTTTTCTTTAAAGAATAGGGTGTTCGGGTTGAATTATATCATAGGGAGTTGAGCAATACACGCCACTACATAGACGAGGAAATGGGTCGAAATGGCCCATTTACAAAGAAATTAAATAGTTTCCTGGGGTGATAGAACACTTTAAAAGTTAAGGTGTCTTTATGCAAATACAAGACAACTTTGATGGTGTCTTTATGTCTTTTCTCTAATTAATACTCCCTCCGTTTAAAAAAGGATGACCTAGTTTGACTTAGACGGAGTTTAAGAAAAGAAAGAAGACTTTTTAATCTTGTGGTTCTAAATTAAAGTTATGTCAAATGTAACAAAATGCCCTTTAGTCTTGTGGTCTTAAACATGCCACGTGAAAAGTTAAAGTTAAAGTGTTGCCAAAAAAGGAAAGGAGACATTCTTTTTTAAACAAACTAAAAAGAAAATAGGGACATTCTTTTTTAAACGGAGGGAGTACTATGTTTGGTAGAATTTTTGGGCCTAAGTATAACTAATTCATGGATTAGTCATACATCTTACATGTTATTATAAGATGTATTACTAATACCTTCCATTTGGTATTAGTAATACAATGAATTTAATACTATCAGATTATTTATATAAAGACAAAATATCACTAAAATCAATTTAGACATTTTCTTGATTTTATATTTTATATTTGCACTAGTAAATTTATTTTAATAAATTAGCTTAAATTTTTTATAATTTAGAGCAAGTTGTTTGTTGATAAATAAATTCAATACATATCAATATAAAATTTAAAATGTGAGTTGTTTAACATATACTAATTGAAAAGACGAATATATTACCACATGACGTTTGTGACCTTAATTGAATATATTATTTGTTGATTTATATGTGATTTCTATTTATTTGTATTTTGAACAATTTATAAATTGCATACACATTAAACTACAACTTGCAATTTTTATGTATAAATGTAGATGATTTATTCAATTTTATTGTTGTTTACCATCTTTTCAATTTTAAAGTAGATGGTATATCTATTCTAAATTGAAAATTGACGTTTTTAAGTTATTATTTTATTAAGATGATAATTATTTGCCCTCAATTAATTCAAGTGAGAAAATAACGAATATGACAACAAAATTGTTCTTCTCCTAGCTAGTTAAAAGGCCATAAAAAAATAATATTGTCCGATAATATCTACCTTGTTCCGATTACATAAAATAGAAAATCTCATTATAATTCAAGGGTATAATTGAGAAGAAGCTTTTTGTAGAGTTTTAATCCAAAACAAGATGAGTTGAGAAACAATGAATCAAACACTTGATAAAAAAAAATATACCCTACATTACTAATCCAGCACTACTAATCCCTGCATACTAATCATTGCATTACTAATTTCTGCGTTATTTATTTTTCTACCAAATGACCCCTTAAGGTCTAATAAACATAACTTTTGATCAGCTTGATATATTCAATATCTTAAATATCTTGAACATCTTATGAACAAAAGTTAGATTTTTTCTTAAACTCAAACTATATTTTTATTTTAAAAAAAAGTTAAGTAGGGCCAAAAGTTCAAGTACCACATCTTATGGAGGTAGGTTTTGTTACTTTTTTTTTTTACAGGAATAAAATATCAAGACCAATTAAGCTTACTTCTATTTATTAACTTGACCCATATGTTCAACCAAACAATATCAAATGAATTGGGATCAAGAAAATATTTATCATCGTTTATATATAGGCAAACAACATAAATGTACTAGTTCAAGCATAATTACGTACCTTATCGTGAGTATTTAAAATTATCATTCGTGTAAGATTTTGAGTCCTATGTACATTGATTAAAATTAGACGTAATTTATTTCAAATACAGTGTTTCTTAATAGATTTACATATATCCAGGACAAACTGACTCTCTCACTCGTTTCTCTTTTGTTTCTCTTATCTCGAATGCCTTTTTCCTTATGTATCTCCGTTTCAGAGTGTATATGGAATATATTAATTTGGCATCTCAGATACATGTATCTGGATATATTGACTTTCACACTTGACTCTCCCCTCTCGCTCACCTTTATGTATATGTATTTTAGAGTTTATTTGATAGCAAAAAACATGTATCTAGATGTATCTAGATGTATCTAATTTCAAATCTTATGTTTAAAATATTAATTGAGAAGATAATATGTAATCATTTTGAACTTTAGAGATGATTAATAAATTGGGGAAAACTACATATACCCATAAAAGTATATTCCTTTACATTCATACCCCACTAAATAATTACGTTATATACCCGCTAACAAATTTCGCTTAATTTATAATATATATATATATATATATATATATATATATATATATATATATATATATATATATATATATATATATATATATATATATGTCATTAATGTTTCTTATTCAGAAAATACTCATTAGTCAATCATACTACAAGAGTATACTTATAATTATACACACTTATAATATTATTGGCTAATCAGTAATTTTTGAACAAGAAACGTCAATGATACCAAAACAATATACATGTACTCTTATGGTATCATTGACTAATGAGTAATTTCTGAACAAAAAATCTTAATGATACCACAACAAATACTCTTATAATATCTTTGATTAATAAATAATTTCTGCACAGAGAATCTTAATGATACCAATACAATATATATATATATACTAGCACTAATTTAGTATCAATTAAGCGAAATCATCAATATTAGTGATACCAATATAGTATATGATGTTGATTTTGTATCAGTTAACCAAAAATTGAATGGTGATATGAGCTGTTATTTATTTATTTTTGGTTGAGAGAATGAGTATTTCTTGAATTACTTTTAATTGGAGTATGAGAATGTAATTATCCTTAAATTAAGGGAATTTTGACTCTCAAGTAAGTCCACTATGACCTAAAGCTGTCAGGCCCAATACATTTTTGTGAGATGAATAGAGAAGATAAGACATTTAAAGCCCAATGGGGAACCATGTCGTAAGAAGACGAACAGGCCCCATTATATTCATCTTCTCTTTTGTTTTCTGAAATCTCTTATGGCTTATGCTATAATTATTTATAGGGAAAATTGTACATAATAACAAATATTTAAATGAAAATAAATCATATAACTATTGTTTAAGTTATTTGTATTGCGCAGCAAATGTTGCACAATTTTTGCCAATTTGATTGAGACTCACGCATCTAAAAAAAAAAAACGGAGATTTATTTTATACAAATCCATTCCGTTTCTTCTCTCTCTCATTTTCTTTCAATTTTTTCTAAAATCTCTCCCCAAATCATTATTTTTTTCAATCGATTGGGGCCCACACTCTATTTTTATACAAATCCATTAGCTATTTTTATTCTCCCAATTTTTTTCAATTTCTCTTAAAATCTCTCCTCAAATCAGAATTTTCTTAAAAAATTATATAGTTTCAACTGATATAGATTTTAATTATACACAATTTTTAAAAATTATAATGTATAGTTCCACTAATTAATAGTTATTGTATTAGTAGCGTCACAACAGTTTCTCTGTATATACAATATAAACATTTATACATTTGATATAATTTTGTGCATTGTTTTTGTATAAGTTTTTGTATTTGTATAAGGATACTTTTTCTTTAATGATCATTTAGACATATACAATTGCACAAACCTATACATATACATAAATTGAAATATGTTTGTATAATATGTATATACAGAATCATACATTCAAATTAAGGACGAACCTTCACTGTGTAAATATACAAATTTGAAAAAATAGTCAACACTTTTATTTACTTATACAACTCACAACAACAATATATGTATATAAACTACAACAAAATCTATTTTTCATTATTATACATATTTCCAATATACACTTATATAAACAGTTTCTTTTGTCTTACTCTCTTTCTCGTTTTATACAAATTCAAATTGTATATAATTTCTCTCTTTCTCATTTTATACAATTCGATTCAATTATATATTCCATGTCCAAGTCTCTTTTGCCTTTCTCTCTTTTTCATTTATACAAATTCAAATTGTATATAATCGTCTTATACGCTTATGATTATACAATATAAATATTTTCCTGCCCAAGTCTCTTTTTCTTTTCTCTCTTTCTCATTTTATACAAATTCAAATTGTATATAATTTCTCTCTTTCTCGTTTTATACAATTCGCTTCAATTGTATATGTATAGCAAATTATACATATATATGTTTGCTATGGAGCGCAATTATGCAAACTTTACTATAACATACAAATATGAATTTTATATTTGCTATATGTGAAAATTGCCCTATTTTATAAAGTTTAATTGTAACATAACTTTATGAGAGTAAGTATAAATAAGAGTAAGTATAACCAACTCTGTAACCTCAAGATTGATTGATGCAAATATAATTAAGAGTTTAAGTAACATAGCATCATGATATATACTTTAATTAGTCTGATAAACTAGTTGACCAAATACATACCCCTTTAATATGTTAGCTAGTGTAGATCAAATTCAAAGTTTTATTGTATATTTTTTAATCATAAGTTAAAAAATTTGGAAATAGACTATGGAGTATATGTTCATTGAAAAGTCGTCTCTCTTTCCCATTAACAAAAAACTTGATATTTTATACAATTTCTGTTAGAGCTAATTATATCATAATTCTATTATTTTTTTAAATTACAAAATCTTTTGAATATGATAAAATTCGAATACATTTCAAGATATCTCGATACATTATATTTCAATTTCGAATAAATCATTTATCATCCGAATACATCGTATATATGCGTCGATACTTATATATCACGTAATGTGATGTATCTGAGAAATAAATTGTATATTTAGATAATTTTTAACGTATGTCACTGAAACAAAAGAACAAAGTAGTGGTCCAAATATTATTAAAGATCCTAAAAAAAGAAAAACTGAATTAATGTCAGAAAAGAAGAGAATTAAGAAATTCCTTTTATTCATGTAGCTATTACTGTGGCTATATATATAGAGCTAAGCTAGTTGCATGTGGCCCTCTTCATGAACTATCGTTATATATTCATAATCAGTCAACAAACTTTGAAAGTAAAATAAATAAAAAGACAAACTATAGGATATACGATAGTGACACATAAATGAAACATCGATTTGTCGCGCATTTGATACAAAAATCACTAAAAATAATAATATGATATCAGCTTGAAATTTATTGTTAAAATACTCCTAGCTAATTCAATTTTTTTTTATCACACGAGATTAACACGATATTTTTATTATTTAGCTACGAAAATTTATTGATCGCTAATTTCTTATTTTCTGGTAATAATATACATAGCATATACTCCTATAATAATTTGCAGCTAACAAATATATGAAGAACAACAAATATGTTAGCAGTAAGGTCTCGTGAACAATTCTTTCTGCCACTATACTTGGAATAAAAGAAGAAGACAAAACTTGGAACAAATTATTAACGTATTACTACAATTAATTGCTTGGAAAATTCTCAAAACAATTGATATATGCTTGGAAAAATAAATGATCTTTTCAATATAATTTTTAAGTAAAAAATGGTTCTCTCAAACTTTATATACAACTTAATATGTTATTTAATCGGATAATTAGTTTTGAGTTTAATTACACCACCACCATCTATATGACTGTTAGTTGGATTGTTCAAGCATTATAAGAAGCCAAAAATATTGAGTATATTCTCTAGTCAGAGTTTTATACTGTTCGATCTACTGTGTGCATATTCTATTTTCACCCTCCATAACTGTTCAGAATTTTGTGAGCCACATTGAATTAAGCGTGACTCAAGTCAATTCACACACCTCTCAAAAATTAGCTCAAAGAAAAAACACTATCCCAGCTAAGCTAATGATTCTAGCCCTTTAACAATGTCGCTCTTTTCTATGAAATCTAACGTAGAATAAGGTGGACCCAAAATCATCATTAAACAAGAAAATGTAAGAAAAAGATTGTACATCAAAGAAGATAATTTTTTCTTAAAATATTATACATTAATCTAGTTATATAGTAGTATATGGCAAGCTAGAAGGTATGGACCATTTTGTGAACTATCAACTATCATTCTCAGTTACCATAGAGGAAATTAAAGAATAAAAAGGACATAAGACTATAACAAAAGAGGATGTACGATTTCAAAGAATTTTTAAAGAAAGGGACACATAAATGAAATATCGATTTGTCGTCTGCACCAATTTTATAAATTATAAAATAAAAAAATATACTATACATGCATGCTGATTTGCTTATTGCATGCCCAAAATCACAGTATAGTATAGTATAGTTGCCAGTGTGGACCTTAAATTCTCATGAACCATATATATCATCTCTTAGCTAGCCACCACTTGATAGTCAAATTTTTCAAAATTATGGCATACGTGAATTTATGATTTTTTTTATTGATATAATTGGATTTATATATATATATATATATATATATATATAGGGAAAAGGCTCAAATATATTATCGAATTTTCAGAAAATGTTACATTTATGCCATCAGTTAAAATTTGGCCACGTCATCAATTTATTTAATAAAAAAAATCAAAAAAAAAGTTATTTCAATTTATTTTATTTAAAAAATTGATGACGTGGCCAAATTATAATTGGTCACGTGTCAAAAATGGTTTTGCAAAACCACCGTTAAAAAATAATTGCATGAATGAGCTTTTTCTTTAACGGTAATGTCATAAATGAGCCAAACTTTTAACTGATAGCATAAATCAACATTTTCTGAAAGTTCGATGACATATTTGAGCCTTTTTCCTATATTATAATATATATTCTTTAGATTCTAAGATCGAATCTCATCGCAATCCAAATTTTAAAAAAAATAGATAATCATTCATAAAAAGTACGATATGAGATTTAATCAATTTGAAATAGTACTATAAAATTATATTAATTATATATATGAATTGTTGCATGAAAGGTATGACAGAAGGAAGAGTTGTTAAATATGGCAGTGGCATGCATGGCAAGTATGCCAAATTATACGAATACGATTAGAAAATTCCAAATATTCTCATTTGCAATCTTAAGTACTAGTATGTTTCTTATATATATAAAAAAGGTGACATAAAATTATACTCCCTCCATTTCAAAAAGAAAGTCCTCATTTCTTTTTAGTTTGTTTCAAAAAGAATGATCAGTTTCCTTTTTGTGACACTTTAACTTTAACTTTCCACGTGACATGTTTAAGACCACAAGATTAAAGGACATTTTGATACATTTGACATAACTTTAATTTAGAACCACAAGATTAAAAAGTCTTCTTTCTTTTCTTAAACTCCGTTTCAAGTCAAACTAAGTCATTCTTTTTAAAACGGGATGGAGTATTTGTTAGGTAAGACTTTTTGACTCCTTTGTTCAAAATTCTGGACATGTCATTGACTATTTCTATGATACTATTGATATTTTGATTCAATTTGTGAGGAAAAAAATAGTTGAGTAATATTTTTATATAAAAAAATTTAGAAAGCTTTAGCTTTTTATTTTTAGTAATGAGTGAAAAAAAGAATCATATTTTATAATTTAAACACCGATTTGCAGTGCCATAATTTTTATTTTTATTTTTTGTAATGAGTATACACACGTTGTAATTATATATGTATAATAGACGATGTAATTATATAAAATAATCCTAGAATGGTATAATATAACTAAAATTAAATTTATAATAGACTACGAAATTCGATTATATAGATAGAGAGAGTTTATTTTTCATATATATAAATGGAAGCTAAATTGAGAGGAGTTAATCAAATACAGATCTTTGACTTCACTTCATCTAAAAATTGGGCCGGGTCAAGCCGCATTCAAAATGACCCACGGCTTAGGCCCATGTGAGGCCTAAATATAATGTAGACTGAAGTTACCTAGGTTGGGCCCATGATAGTACTTTCACATATAACAAACATAAAATGAAACACAGTATGTAAAGTATAGGCTATAGCCATAACATACAAATATAATTTTTATATTTGCTATATGTGATCATGAAAGTTGCTCTATTTGTATAATAAGATCTATATTTGTATAATTGTAAGTGTATAGGACGTATATATATGTATTTGTATTTGTATATACACTTTTTTCTCGCTTTATATAAACACAAACTTATTTTATACATGTTATACCGAAATATATAAAATGACTAATTGTATACCGAAATGGCTAATTGTATACTGAATCAGATGAAAAAAAATGAGATGTTTGCTGCGAATTACCAATAAAATAAACTATGACTATTACATTCAATTTGAATTAATAATTTGCTATTTTATACAATTCTCTCAATTAATTTACAATATTTTTAACGTAAATTTAAAATATATAACATTTATTTTTTAAGTACACAAAAACTCTAGATCCTAATTCACAACAAAAGTTAATTACATATCTGGGTTATATATAATTGAAAAGACAAAATTTTGTATACAACATTAGTTACATTCACTTAATTTTGAAATTAATAAAATTTTGATTTCAAAATATAGTGAATTAATCACCTGAAAATTAGGTCATAAAACAGCGTAATATTTTGACTAAGATTTTTGAATATACATTTCCCCCCCTAATTTTTAATGAAAAACTTCCTCATATATTAATGTTACTATATCATTATTTGTTTAGTTATCTAAAATATGTTTACGTTTCATATTTATTTTAATAATTTTATCTTACTTCATAAATTAATAAGTAATAACTAATGAGTGCGTAAATCATAGCAATTAATGTACTCCCTTCGTTTAAAAAAAATGACCTCATTTCCTTTTTAGTATGTTTAAAAAAGAATAACCTCTTTTTTTTTTTATAACAACTTTTTACGTGCATGTCCAAATTTACAAGATCAAAGTACAATTTTGTACATTTAACCAAACTTTAATTTTGGACCATAAGATTCAAAAGTCTTCTTTATACTCATAAACTCCGTGTCAAATCAAACTAGGTCATTCTTTCTGAAACGAAGGGAGTATGCGTGTTTTTTATTTTATGATAGAGCAGTTGATAGATGATACACTGCATAAATATATCCAGAGTAGAAAGTAGATAGCCCTTTCATAAATAATCATGCATGCATTATTATTTTATTATAATGTAACGTAACGTGTCTGTCTGATTTATAACATGACAGGCAACAGAGAAGAAGAACAATATATACTTCAAAAAAAATAAAATAAATGACGTAACAAGTCAGTACTAACGTACACAGAAAAAGGCATAAGTACGTACAATACATTATATCATTTTGGATTTTCCATTCCCTCTAAATTCAATTTGATTTTACTGTTTTACACAGACTCCGTCTTTTTGAATATTTTCTATCTCAATTTATGTGATACTTTTTATTCTTCGAGATATAATTTAACTTCAAAGTTAAAAAATGTTACCATATTGAGAAAAGGGTCCTACGTACAAGGCATTGGGTGAAGTTCACATGATGTATAAGAGAGTAGTTGAAGTAATTCCAGTACTGTAAAGAGTACAATAGAGATAGTCAGAGTCCTATCATTGTCTTAATAATTAGGTTAGATAGGTAGCGTGAGCGTGAAAAAGTTCTATACAATCAACGTTAATTATATGGCAAGATGATTGAGATTTTTTGGGTTCGAACTTCTGATATCAAAAAATCTCATTATCGAAAGGAAAGTCCACGTAATTAGGTTATGTTATGTAAATTTATATTTAACTGAACCTTAACGTAGATATCGAAAATATAGTGAGTGAGAACCTCCAAAATGGAAGAGCATGCAATTAAGGTACTTTTGAAACTTGACGTTTCCCCTCACCTAATTTCTTTTGGACAATTGGTTTCTTCTCTTCTTTTTTTAGTGAATATATTGGATCGAGATAGTTACACTTGCTTTATGTATAACTTTATTTTCTTTTTGTTTTGAATGGTCATTGATTAGATAGAGTTATTCATTATCTACACTAATAAAAAGTAAAAAATATTTTATAAAATTAATCAATGCAACAAATATATAAAAGACGTAACTTAAAATATCACGATTATAATGAGAAAAAAAGTTAAACTATGAATGAATATAACTTTTGGGATCGATAGTGAAAAAGAGTAAATATACTTCATTTAACTTAGGAATTTGGAGTGAATATATTTCTTGCTTAAAAAATAATGCATATATACCTTTGTCGTCTATAGATTTGTCAAAAAAAAGGTAAAATGAATCATTTATTAAATTTCAAATTGAGTGGTATATTTGCCCATTTTCCTTTCCAATATAATTCTTGTAGAAAAAAAACCAAAATATCTTTTCAAAAATCACATGACACGATAAATAGGTTTAAGGAGTTCATTCAAATTTCCATAATTACATAGCTTATATATGATTTTTCATTATGTATACAATAAATGTTGAACAGATCTTATTTCATCTGTTTACTTTTTATATTTTAAACCATTTTAATAAAAGTTTAAACTCCGTCACGAAACATGTATCACAAAAGGCAAGTTTAATTATTGGATGAAGCAAAGAAGGCATTACTTTTACTTTATGGAGCATTGGAAGAAAAAAGTAGATTTACATCCTCTAGCATTAGTACTTTTACTCTTTTTCTTTTTTTCTCATTTTCAGCACTAGTATAACTATAACAAAGATTTGAAAACAGCTTTTTCTTCCATCTTTTATGTGTATATATATATATATACCTTCTGTTAATATGCCCCTTTTTGCAATCTTCAGTTCAGCACTGATCAAAAGGAAAAAAAGATGTTGCTAGCTATAGATACTATGTTACAAAATGTACCAATTATTAAAACATTGCCATTTCTTCTAGCTATCTATAGTAAGTACACTGTCAAACTAATCATCACCACTTTTTTTTTAATATTTTGTTTATAAAACAAATCAAAAATATTGTTTCTACATTCCAGCTTTAATTCCAACTAAAGAGAATAAAAATAGATAGCAACATGATGATATTTATCTAATTCAAAGTTTCATTATGCTGTTTTAGATGAAAAATATAATTGTTAGATAGTATAAATGTTCAACAGGATAACAACGGAATAATACCCGATCCTAACAAATTTTTGGGGACATCTATTTAGTAAGTGACATTTTTATTTCTCTAACTAACTTATATATTAACCTTTTAAACAATGACAATCTAAAGAATGTTCCTTTTGTGGAAATTGAAAAATGTTATGAGGGAATATTTCAATTATGGTCTATAGTTTTGTAAGTTAATGCTAATATTAGATGATAGATTTTTTTTTTTTTTTTGTAAGGTCGATTAATATATGAAAAATTGTAAAGCCGATAAATATATAGAAATTTCACATATTATATGAATATTTGTTTTTATAATAAGCAACAATATTGAAACTCAAACCTATAGTAACTTTTATGTAACCTAATATACCATATTGAAATATATAATAATTAACTATTCCCTCAAAAACTTTACATATAGTTTTTTTTTTCTGTTAGGCTTAGTCCCTCTCAGTCTTTCCACCTGAAACCTGGCTAAGATACCTTAACCTTTGTTTTATTATTTTCATATACAAGATTTGGTGGTCCTCTATAAGGATTCTTATTTAAATTATTAAATGGCATATACTTTCACCAAGTGTAATTGAATACGATAAAAGTTTCATTTCTCACCTAAGATTAAAATCTTGAAATTTACACACACCATGCATATTTAAGATACAATTATGATCTTGCAACAAAACTAATTAAACTACGTCTAACCCCTCACAAGAATTGTTACAATATACTATCTTACACTCTCAATTTTAAATATAATTTTTCACATTACTTGTACACTTTATTATATCAAAAAAAAAAATATTCCTTTAACATTAATTACTCATTTCTTAAATTATTTTCCTGCACTTTTTAAGATGCTAATCCCGATTCCACTTAAAAAATAATAATTGCTAGAGAGACCATTAAAGCATGATTGAGAAATGAACGTGTGGTTTACTTATATAGACCTGGATAATTCTATGCTCATAAAGTAACTTTCGAGATTTGCGTTTGACTATAATATCATATTTTTATATGATATTAAAGTCAGATCCAACATAGTTAAACATGAAAAACAATTTCTTTGTTGGAATGTTGGGAAGGAGGGTAGCCATTGAAAAAAAGTGTCCGATTAATATATATATATATATATATATATAAAATAAATATATGTTAGGTCAGTGAAGGTTGCAGCTTGAAAAGCTACATACCACTGAAACAAAAGAACAAAATAGTGGTCCCAAATTTCCAAAAAATACCCCTGGTTAAAAATTCAGAAGACAGGAAAAAGATTCTTATTTCTTTCTACTTATATTAATCTACTATATATATAGTTTTATAATATATATGTATGGCCGTTGCAGTAATATATGCCTACCTAAATTGCTAGTAATAATATATAGCTGGAGACGTTTTTCATGAACTATCATTTTCTCAGCCACCACATTTAGGGTGTGTTTGATAAGTAGGAAAATGTTTTTCATAAAAAATATTTTTTTTAAAAATGTTTTATTAGAAAAATAAGTAGATTTTAGACTTATTTTTTCATATGTTGGTGTGTAGAAAATATTTTTTGGAAATGATTTTGTGTTTTATTTATGAATGAAAAATGTTTTTGAGAGACATCTTTTATTTTTACTAGAGTAAAAAATAATTTATAAAATTGAAAATATTTTTAAAATCATTTTTTTTTTTGGGGTGGTGGTGGATGTGGGTGGGGGCGGGGGCGGGGGTAGGGGATAGGAGTGAAAAAATAAAAATTTGAAGTTGATAGTATTTTTAAAAAAGAAAATTAATTTTTTGGGGGGTTGGGGTGGGTGGGAGCTGGTAGGGGGCTGGGGGGGGGTTATAAATTTAAAAATAAAAATTTGAAGTTGAAAATATCTTTAAAAAATATAACTAATTTTTGGGGAGGGGGTGGGGTTTTGGGGGGTGGGTGGCCGGTGGAGTCAGGGATTGGGTGAAAAAATTAAATTTTGAAATTGAAAATATTTTTTATTGATGTTTTTCCCCCAAAAAATGTAATTTGAAATTGGAGGAGAGTTTTGGAAAATGTTTTCATTAATTTTTGAAGGGAAGTCATTTTCCTTAATTTTGAGGAAAATGAATTGATTTGGAAAATATTTTTCATAACTTTTGTCCAACCAAACATGAAAAAATTGAAAAACATTTTCCAAAAAATATTTTCCTTCATACCAAAAACACTCTTAATTTTAACTAATCCTATAAAATAAAGGACCACACATAACACATTATATATACTTATAAATTTACAAATAAATAAATGAGAAATGTATTGATTTGTACACTCGTTCAATAATATTCTAACACCTAGTCCATGGACAACTGGCCTTGAAATAACTTATTGTCTTACTCAATTCTCACATTAAAAAAAAACAAAGTTGAGGATACATATGGGAAAATAGGATGAAACTAACAATAAGTACAAACATGTTCAGTGTGATCGTACAAGTAATAGAGAGAAAAATGGTACTCATACATATAAACGCTTTTTTATCTTGTGTGAGGTAGAAATGATATATTTATTTCGATACATTTTCAATTCAAGAAAAAAAGAATGAAATCATGTGACACGAATTAAAAAGCTTACGGCGATCTTAAAAATGAGGCCAAAGCAGACAATACGTTGAACTGTTGCAAAAATGTATACATATAAATTATTCTAGAGTGCATGGGATAATTGAATGAACAGTAATTTGACAGTAATGTTTGCATGCATGTGGAGTCATGCCAATCTATACTTTGAAATTTCTAACACTATTTTGCAGTCTACGTTTGAGGTTATATTCCAGCAATAATCTCAGTCCCACCTTATTTGTCTCTTGTAACAGACACATATGCACCTTAATTTAATTTTCAGTCATCGATGATAAAATTAGAAATTTCATAAATATGAAATTAGCGTATTTATAATTTTGATATTATAAAAACAATAAACTAAGATATAAATTGGATCGATTCAACATTTAGGTTTTTACTATTGAAAATCGATGAAAATTTAATATTATAGGTCCAAAGATAATTCAATAAAATTAAACTGTCAAAAGTGCTACAAATTACCACATAAAGAAGTATTATATCTAATTTTAGAAAGAAAAATAAAACAAGATAAACATAAAATTTAAATTTCTAACCTCAGTGCACTTAGTCATTATCGCATTAATTATGTGATACTCGGATTGTGTGTTTCAAACATCTATATTTCAATATTATTTAATAACACTATTATATAGGAAAAATGCATAAGTAACCCCTCAACCTATGTCCGAATTTTCAGAGACACACTTATACTATAATAAGGTCCTATTACCCCTTAACTTATTTTATAAGTAATTTTTTAGCTTTTTTCGACTTACGTGACACTAGCTTAAAAAAAAAGCCAATATTATTTAATAACACTATTATGTATGATCTTAGAGTGAAGCATGAATTCACGTGAACTCAATGACCCGGCCCCTTGAATACGCCTCTGCATTAGTGGTTCAAAATATGAATATGTAATTAAATATATGAAGAAGTTAAATATGATTCAACTATACTAATTATAATATAATTTCAACCATATTAAACATATGAAGGAGTATTGTGACCAAAATGTATGTACAATCTTCGAGCATGCTTATCATTTGGATAGATTCAAGATTATTTGTTTAAATAAAATAAGTATTTTCTCTGTCTAATATTACTTGTTCACGTTCAAATTGATACAGTCACAAAAAAATAAATAATAATTGACATAATGAATTTACTACTTAAAAACTGAAAATTTCAAAAGGTTATTTCTTTTTCAAAATAATTAATTAAGGATATAATAGATAAAAATAATTATACTTTTTTCATTTATCAAAATGAATCAGTAATTAACAGACTAAAAAAAATAAAACTAATGAGGACAGATGGAGTAGAATATTAGGAGCAAGTTGATAGTCGTACTAGTTTGAAAGATGCTGACTTTGGAGTTTGTGTTATGATTAAATGCAATGAAAGAAAAGAAAGAAAGATGGGATTGCATTCAAATAGGAAAAAAGATTGAATGTATCCATCAATTCCTACTCGAGGTGAATCAAACTTTCAATCTTATGAATTTTAATTTTATATTTGTATATGACTAGTTATAAATTCACGTTATTTAAAATTATTTTTTATCAATTTCCTTTTTTTAAATATTATTTAAATTTAAATTCAAAAATTTCTAACTAAGAAAGAAACAGTTTTATCAGATTGCATCGCGTATTTCATAGGAATATAAGAAGTGAGTGAATAGAATAGAATGGTAATGACGTAATAATAAGTCAGTAAAGACAGAAGAGGCGTGCATGGGAGTAACTGAGAAGGAAAGCGTGTGATTTGGACTTTGCATTTCCTTCTTCACATTCAATTCAATTCAATTAATTAAATGCTGCCCACTCTGCAAAACTATCTTTTTAACTTTTTCTTCTTTATTTTCTATTCTAACTATTACCTAAACTTTCATTTCAAATTAATCCATATTTTCTTTGATAAAGTTATGATATTTGGTGACTTTTTTTTTTTGGTATATGGTTGAAATAGTAGTGCAGCGGATGAAATTATTCTTTTTTCCTTAATTAGAAATTTTATGTCTGAGCCATGGATGAGAAAATATACATATGTGTAACGCTTCGTTCGAATGAAACCCTATGCAATGCGAGCTCAAATACGATAGGATACGAAACATCAAAAGAAACATGTATATTGAATGTATTAATAACCGGTTTGATGTGGCACGAATCTAATCGCTAGCGCGTGCACAATTATGGATAGGGGGTTTATTCGATTCATAATCCTGCACGGTCCAGGGTTCCCATATTGGACCTGATCAATGGGCCTGACTCAATCTCATACAAGGTAGAGTCAATTTTTTTACTTCAAGATATGAAAAAATAAAAATAAAAAACTAGCTGAAGAAGGTTCAATTTAAACTACATATAAAGGATACAAATGAATCCCCTATTCCCAAGCAGGGTCTTTTACCCCATGTTAAAGTGAATCTTTAGATCTAATCCATATCTTAAAAGCTGAACTCATAAAAAAAAAAGAAATTATTCATGCATTATAAAGAGTCATGGTCTGATGTGAGATTCTTCTCATCACACTTGACGCTTAAACACTATATTGACTTGAGTGAGCACTATCATTGATCAAGAATATATTAACAACCCCGCCCACACGGTCCAGGGTTCCCACATCAAAGCTCATTGATGAACCTTACTCTCGATAGTCTAACTCATAAAGTAAAAATTATCAAAATCATATAAAGAGTCGTGATTCAACAGAAATCATTCTTATAAAAAATTACAAATTACATGGCAAATTTATACCTCATTATATAATTATCGTTAAGAATGTGATCAATATTACGTATACAAATATGTAGTGAAATATAGCACGTATAATATATAGTAGAATAGATAATGTCAGAGGTCCATCATTGTGTCAATAATCAGCGTGCATATGAGGGAAACTACTACAACTATGTACGTACTCAATAATATCACTGCACGTTTCCCTCCTCACTCTAACCTATATTATAATTTCAATTTTTTTCCCCTCACACTATACCTTAGACTTGGGTGAATTTTTCCCTGGCCTTTTACTCTTTCTTGGAAGGTTTTACTTTAATTTTAGGTGGGGGTTAGGTCTATTCTATGGTACATTCTTGGCTATTCAATATACTACTACAAAAGGTGACACATGGACGAGTCGCATTATAATACATATAAAGTGTCTTTTAACTCGTCCTTATCTGATATCTTTGTTATTCAGCTTTGGATGCGGGTATGTAAACATTTAAATTTTTAGTATAAATTTTATGAGTTTACAGAAGTTTCAGTGTTTACATGTACATATATAAAGTTAAAGGACATAAATATCATCAGTTGAATTAAGTTAAAAGACATATTTATATATTGCTTTTATATATGTGTAACGTTCATACAAGTCGAAACACGTTCTGATTGATTTATATATCTTGTTAAAAATTTATTTAGATGAATATATGTTAAATCTACTAACGGGTCATATCTCAATCAATCCAACATTGCATATCTTACTTTATGGCATCAGCAAAGTAAGATTGTTGTTTGAAAGAGATGAAAGAAGTTGATTTTGAAGGAAAGATTGATGATCTCAACAAACTGAAAAAAGCTAAAATATCTAACGGCTTTCTCCGTTTTCAGAACAATTGATGATCTCACCCTTTGACTTTTTACATTGACTTTTGGAACATCCATTAAACTCAGAAATATATTGGGGATCTCCTAAAAAAAAATACTCCTTCCGTTTAAAAAAAAAAAACTAATTTGAATTAAAATGGAGTTTAAGAAAAGAAAGAAGTCTTTTTAATTTTGTGATTCTAAATTAAAGTAATATCAAATTACCAAAATACCCTTTAATCTTGTGGTCTTAAACATGCCATGTGGAAAGTTAAAGTTAAAAGTGTTGCAAAAAAAAGGGTCATTCTTTTTTAAATAAACTAAAAAGGAAATAAGGTTATTTTTTTTTAAACGGAGGGAGTAATAATTTAGGATGTATATACACAAATGGGTTACCAATATAGGTCGTGATACAATAGTTAAACTACTATTTCTTACCTAGAGATCTTAAATTTGAGCCCTAAATATGAAGAAAATTTACTATGCATGATTCGAATTCAATCGAATCTCCAACATGAACGATAAACATAGAGAGGAAAAAAAAATAGAGTATTCGTTTATTCCTTTTTTTAAAACGTGGAGCTTTTAACTTTTAACATCTACCCCACGCCCAACATTGAGCATTTGTAGTAGCAGAGCCACCAATATTTTTATCTAGGAGATTTCAAAAATGAAGAAGTATATGTAAAATAATCAGAAAATTACATAGAAAAAATTTAATTAATTTACAAAATTGACAAAGAGAATGGGAAAAACAACAAGATAGAAGGATGAACTTTCCTCTTGTTTGAAGAACTAAAATTACATTTTTTGAACCCTCTAACTACTTTTTCCAAAACTTGAGACCCTTTTTGGAAAATTTAACTATCATCTAACCCTGTAACTAAAAAGACTATAAGCATATGCTTTGGCTATCTGATAGATTTTTTGTAGTACAAAAGTTTTTACAGAAGCCCTTGAATTCTCTCCATTGTTCACTTATATCCCTAGCAATGTTTTTTGCATCATTTGCAGTCCCTAATATTCCTCTTCTAGTAAATCCCACTGTATATAATCCATTTTCCCCTTTCCAACCATTTGGAAAGGGTGTTTTTGGCATCCCTTGCTCTGTGAAGAAATCACTTCCCTACAAAATTAATAATTAAAATAAAAATATATTAGTATTTAAATTAAATTTTTGAAATTTAAACATTTCATCATTAATTTTGGAAAATAGAAAAGACCTAAAATGACCTAAAAGTCTCAACAAGTTGGTACCTTTCACTACATATAAATAAACCATAGGACATATGCCACTATGCATGGTCTAGTAAGTGCATATCTTTGGTCAATTTTGGCCCACAAAATTATTACTTTAATAAAAACATTTTCATAATATATAATTGTACTTAGTCTATATGTATTATTATTATTAATCATTATAGTGTATAGGTATTCAATAAATATGAAATTAATAACTGTTACATGAATTATATCATTATTGTATTCCCAAGCTATAGGAACTAGGAAGTACACACATTAATTTAATTTAATTTAATTTTTTTTGTGGGAAAAAAATAGATGGGGTGATGATAGGGAAAAGTCCAGACAAATGAGATCAGAAATTCTCTTTTTTGATTTAAGAAACGTTTTGTAGGCTTCTGCATGTGTAAGAATGAAAGTGATGTGAGATTGAGAGTAAAGATAAAACTAGAAACTTTATAAGGTAACAACAAAATACTCATTGCCTTATTATCCCTTTTGTCATTTGACAATTGCCCCACACAATATTTTTTTTTAGAATTTATGTGACATAATTTAACTTAATACGAACAGAACAGAATAAAGAGCGAGTATTATCATTGTTATACCTTAAACCAAGAAGGCACATTGCTTTTGTATCCTGTTGCTAAGATTATTGAATCAAATTCTCCTTCTTTGCCATCTAAAAATTTTGCACCTATTTTAGTAATTTCCTTCACACCTGGCATTATCTACACATGAAAAAAAAGACGAAATTAAATATTTATTTATTTTTTGGCTAAATGTAAGTTTTTTTCCCCCAAAATTTACCTGAATTTTTCCGGTTTTTATTTGTGATAATGCTCCAACATCGAGTACCGGAGTTTTTCCCGTGGCATTTTTAAGTTCAAGCGGGCCGGTTTTCGGTCGCCGGAGACCTAATTTATCAGTGCTACCTAAGGTTAAGTTAGCAACTAGTAATAAGAATTTATCAACTATTCTTAAAGGCATCCATTTTAAAAGTGCCATAGCTATTGAAAATGTTGATATTCCTAACATTTCCCTAGGTAAAATATGCACCTGCATAATATAAAATAAAAATTAATAATGTTAATTTACATCAAAACATACTTAAACCTCATATATTAAATACAAGTAAATGTAACTACATAAAAAATAGACATATTGGTGTTACACACCCAAGAAAGTTGCATTTTAAGCATGATAGTTCAAAAACGATAAATATTTTTTTCATTCTCAAGTAGAAATTTTAAAATAACGATGAATAGCTCAAAACACATACTTTTATGACTTTAAACTCACTATTATCATCTGAATAACTTTCTCTTATCGAAAAAAGTGGAATGTACTTACCGAATTTCTGACCACCATATGAGGAATGGCGTTATGTCTACAAAGGTCTAAGCTAACTTCCATACCAGAATTTCCACAGCCAATTACCAAAACCCTTTGATTAATAAACTCAGTACCAGATTTATAAACACTTGTATGCATTAATCTTCCTTTAAACTTATCAATCCCTGTAATTTCTGGTATAACTGCCTCTGCATTTTCCCCTGTTGCAACAATCAACCATTTCGACAAATACTGAAAATCTTGAGTTTGTACTTTCCAAAACCCACAAACTTCATCAAATTCTGCAGTTTTAACACTCTGTTTGAATTTGGGGGTGATAGAAAAGTGTTTAGCATAAGATTCAAGGTAAGAAATGAACTGGTGTTTTGTGGGGTATTTTGGGAAATTTTCAGGGAAATCAAACAATGGGAGTTGACAGAATTGTTTAGGAAGATGAAGTTTTAAGCGATCATAAGTTTTTTGTTGCCATAAAGAAGCAATACAATCACTTCTCTCAAGAATGAGTGAAGGGACTCCATTTTCTTTAAGACAAGCTGATACTGCTAAACCAGAAGGACCTGCACCTACTATAATAGGTCCATTAACCCACAACCATTTTGGTTCTTCCTCTTTACAAGAACCCATCTAAAAGGTTAAGCTTTTTTCTTGTTTTCTCACTTTAAACTTTTGAAAAGAGTGTTAAAGTTTCTCACACTCAGAGTTGCTCTGTTTTTTGGTTAAAAAGCTCTAGCTCTGTTTCTTACTTTTAGCTCTGAGAAAGTGTAGAGTGAAACAAGTGGGAATTTAAAGAAGAGTGAAGGTAGGGGGTAGGGGGGGAATTAGGGGGTGGGGTTGAGTTTCCTCTTTAAGGCTATTTTTATTTTTTTCTTCTACGAAGTTGCATAGAATGAAGAGAAAAAAAACAGGGGAAAAAACAGAGGGGTTATTAATGAGGAAGTGTGTTAATGGAGGCGTGAAGGTTAAGGAAAGGATTTGGTTCTCCTTCTCAAGGCTCTTTCTCTCTCTCTCTCTCTCTCTCTGCTGCAGAGTTTTGGTGGTGGTGTTATGGAGGTGTTATGAGTTTAGGGTCGATGTTAATGACTTACTATTACCGTTCGATATTTGGTTCAGTATTTTTAAATTTTAATATTAAGAATTTTGATAATCACTATATATTCGATCTGACAAATCAAATTTTGTTATGGTAATTAAATTATTACGTATTGATAGATAAGATATTTTATCTCAATATATTCAGAATTTATCAAATGCTCGATATATTACAATTAAGATTCGAATTTCACTCCCAAATCCTAATATAATGAATTTGTCAAGTCAATCAAACATTAAAATCACTTGTTAAAACAATAACAATAACATATCTCGTGTAATCCTCGAAAATGGGGCTTGTGAAAGCGATACAAACAAAGCTTATCACAACCTTAAAGAGACTATTTATGATAGACTCTCGGTTCGAGAAAGAACAATCAAAATAATAATCCACCATTTTTTTAAAAAAAATGGAATGGTTGGTGTGTTCCACATTTTTAAAGAAAAGAAGATTATGACATAAATTAGTCATTACTTTTTATTTTTGCCCTTGTTAGTTATTGTCAAATTAATCTTAAAATAATTCAAAACTATTATAGTTTTTTGAATTCATCACATAGAAAATTCAAATGAAGGGTAAAATAAAAGAATATTGCAAAAGTAATCTTAAAGATTGAAGTTAGCTTCAAATATGAAAAAAATTTAACCATTCAATTATTTTGAAAGGGGCAACTATAAATAAAGTGATAGCAAAAAGGGATAATTTTATAAAATGACAAATTAATAATATAAAATAAATATAGTAGGTAATCTTTTATTTATTTTTGTTCCATAACAAACTATTTTTCAGTCTCTCTCTCCCTCATATTAATTCTCGCTCGCCACTTTCACTCTCTCGCTTGTTTCCTGTCGCTCGCCTCTCTCACTTTATACAATAGAATTGTATAAATGTGTTTCTAATTGTATAAAACAAGAAAAAATTGTATAAACGCATGCAAATACATATATCTTCATCCTATACACTTATAATTATACAATACAATATTTCCCTGGCCAAGTCTCTTTTGCCTTTCTCGTTTTATACAAATTCAAATTGTATATAATTTCTCTCTTTCTCATTTTATACAATTCGATTCAATTGTATATTCCCTGCACAAGTCTCTTTTTGCCTTACTCTCTTTCTCGTTTTATACAAATTCAAATTGTATATATTTTTCTCTCTTTCTCGTTTTATACAATTCAATTTTTCCTTTCTCGCTTTCTCGTTTTATACAATTCAGATTGTGTATAATTTATTTCTTTCTTGTTTTATACAATTCGCTTCGATTATATATGTATAGCGAATTATACATATATAAGTTTGCTAGATTTTTTTTCCAACTAATTTATTTTATCTAATTTATATCTAATCTATTTTTCTGGCTTGGCTAGGTGGGATAGCCGAGCCATTTCCTTTTCTTTCGGATAGCAGATTGGGCAAAACCACTTTGTCCTTGTCAGAGGACCGAGCCACTCGAACAAAGTGAGATTAGCGGAATGCAACTTCTTGACCGACGAGCTTCAATATGAGCTTCGAGAAAAGCATGCAAAGCACACTAACCTAACTCAATGAAGGCGACTGCCAACACTGACTCAGACACTATGGCTGTCTAGAGTAGAGTCTCGGTATAGGGAAATCAATCGTATAGGTCTTCCTCGCCTCTACCGCTAGTGAGATCTCTGTTTGAACGTAATCATTCTTGTTTTGGATCGTTTTGAGGGCTGTTGGGAGGGAAATTTCAATCGGTAGGTGATAGCTTCGACGAGCTGGGACGTGGAAGTGAAAACCCTAAACTTGAAACCCTACCCTTCTTTGCTACTCACTATCTAAGTGGCAAATTCGAAGTCGGTTCTCAAGGTCCGGAAGCTCGGGGATTGAATACCCCTATGTTCCAAGTGACTAGCTTGACTGGTGATGCGTTCACCCAATTATGCAAACTTTGTTATAATATATAAATATAAATTTTATATTTGCTATATGTGAAAGTTACCCTAGCATAGCAGAAATGGAGACAATATGACAAACTACCATAGACAACATGATAAATAATTCTAAAGAATAGATCATAATAAAATAAAACTATAATTGTATTGTAAAATTTTTAGAGACAATAAACTCAAATTACAAAAAAACTATAAAAGTAACACTACAATTAATAGTAATATAGAAGAATAAAGAAGACAATACTTTACTATATAGCTAACCTTCTATCGTAATAAAAATCAATCATTAGATTTAGCTCATTAGAGATAAGTGTTCAATATTCGATTTAGTATTGTTAGAATTTGAATTCATTAATCAATAATTTAAAATGTATATCAAATATCAAATTTTCAACATTTATCCAATACCGTAATTAAACTTCGATGCGGTAAGTGTTCAATTTGATATTTGATGATTTATACCCAACCCTACGTAGAATAATGTATAGCAAATCAGACTTGGTAACGTGATTTTAAAAGAGAAAACCAACCTACAAAGCTATATTGATTTTCATTGAAAATATTTGGGACTTTAGTGTATATAAGCACTTAGAAAATTACACTAATTACATATTAGTCCCAAACATTTTGGGTAGAGCTTAATACATTTTCATGATTATCAATAAAAATTTACTATTGACTATTATAATTTGGAACTGACTTTTCATTGATTAAATAGTATAAAATATTTAACATTCATATTTTCTTAACTTTCACATGCACTAATTATAGCCAGAGACAATAAGGCGGTATACTAAAAAAAACATGAATATTTAGTGTTTGAAAGTGATAAGAAGTGAATTGGAATACGTAAAAAAAGAACAGCAATTAGGGTTGTAATGAACGAAAAAGTTTGAATGCTATAGCAATTAATAAAATGTGTTGGTAGCTCAAATACAAACAGAATCAGAATTAAGAGTTTGAGAGTTCTAAAAAAGAGAAAAAAAAATATAGTAAAAATATCGAATTATGGCGACTTTCTTATCACTGAACCATCATTCAATTTTGTTAGGTGTTTTATAAGTTAATATACACACATATATTTATTTAACTTTTTAATACAAATATAAGATCTGCGAAAAAGCTATTATCTGCTGGGTTGATCTGAATCAATGAACTCCACTTAACCGTGCCTCTAATTCAAAGCAACTTTGAGTATTGCAACAACTTAAAGTTTGGACGATACAAAAGAAACCTAAATACATTGTGTTGACTAATAATAGTATTATTTTTGTTTGCAAAATCATTAGAGTGATAGTAAAGTTGAACAAAATTAAAGGAACGTGTCAAAGGTAAAAATTAGAGCTAGTTGGGCTAAAAGGCCTAATAGCCTGCCTGTCATTGATGTTGTGATAAATTTTCTCTTCATCAATATTTTTCTTCTTCTTTGACTTCCATGAACAATTTTAAGTCTTCTAAAAAATCTTAAAGAAGATTTGAAAGGGTACTTTTTAAAAAAAAATCTATTTCCTCCACATGATATTTATTATTCAATATTACTTATAAAAATTCAAATATTAATTTTTAAAATCAAGATATAATTAATTGTTATTATTTTAATTTATTTTGCTGTTGAATTCATTCTCATTGAGGGATAAGATATATAAATGTAAAATATATTAAAAAGAGTAAATGGTTAATTAGTATAGCAATCTTTCTTATTTAAGATTTCTTAAGAACGTATAAAAGAGATAAATATAGTAAAATCTCTATAAATTAATACTCGATAAATTAATAATCTCTTTAAAATAATATTTTCCTCTGGTCCCGGCTTGGGCCAACGGAAAAAATCATCAATTTTGATAAGATAATAATATAATATATTTTCAGAAGACCCAAATATATGATTCCATTAATATCATAAATTAATAATTCTTTAAAGTACAAATATATCGAAGATAATTTAATGAAATATGATTATATTGTGTTCTGTTTTTTCTTAAAAATTTAAATATAGTTGAAGTTATCTCTAACTTTCTTGTTGCATCCAAAAGCTCTAGTGTTGTTTTGTCAAAGCACCAAAAAATTGTGAAGAGTTCTAGATGCGATAAGTTTTTCCTTACGCGTATCTGGTTCCAAAGGTACAATATCATCTTCAACTTCATCATCAACATTGCTTTTTTTTTTTTTATAGTATCCACAATTTCTTCTAAACTCTAGACCTCTAAACAAGTATCACCTTCACTCGGATAATCCAACAGGTTATTGACATTCATTTTGCTATGGTAACCAAGATAATTAATCATGACCTCAAATTCATGAATGACGTTTTCACAAGTATGTTCATTCAGATTCTCCGAAATTGCATCTCCCGAACGATTTTTATAGTATCGAAAACAATTTCCTATTGTCTCTTGTGAACATTTGTTGTTCAAACAGGAATTGTATTATTGATATCATCTAAAACATTGATCTTTGTTGGATCGTTTTGTCCAGTCTATAGCCTTCTAATATCCTACAATAAATTATGTTCGACAATACATCTTTAAAGTTCTTATTATCACAACTTCACAACGTTGAAATTAATAAGATACAATGATTTTGATGTATTCGTTGTACTTTATGTATGATATTTTTTTTATGTGAAATCGATAAATATGATACATAAATTAGTAAGATACAATCATTTTGAGCTAATCAAAATAATAAAATTTCATGGTCCCACCTATATTAATTTATAGAGGTTTTACTGTAACAAGAAACAAAAAGCGTCATGGCAACAATTTTTTTTAGCGATAATAAATAGACACATTAATAAACAGTGCTAAAGTTTTACCGACACTATTAGCTAAAAGCCATTAGATTTAATGTCGTTAAAAACTTCAACGAAATATAGAAAGAATGTTAATTTCCGTTTAAAATACATATTTAACTGCAATTGAACTATTTTTATCAATTAATTGCTCCTAAAGATTATTTTTTTAGTAGCGTATATTACATAAGAAATTAATGAAGGGGAATGAAAAAAAGATATTGAAAAGTTAACACACTTTTATTATGTCGAAAACTTTTATAATTCCCGTAAAGTTTGATCATTTGAATTTAAGTTCCGTGAGTAACAAAAATTATAAAAAAAAATGAAGTTCTTAGCATGTCTCTTAATTAACAGAACAAGTTATGCTAAAAACTGTTCAATATGTCTTATGCACATATTGAACATAATTACTTATCCAAAGTTACTTGTAGAATATTGTAAGTGCATAAAAAAATCATTAAAAAATTGAGTTCATAGATTAAAAGCATGGATCAAGGAATAGAATTTCTACATGAAAATAATTATACACTTCAATTTACCCTATCCGTATAAATAATATTTTAATAAAAGAGATTCAATTAATAATCTTCGATCAAATAAAAAAGGCTGGTATATAAATACGATATTATTTTTTAATTGCGAGATATTCTTAAAGTATATTTTGGACTCAAAATATTGTGTTAACGTCATGTGGTGACATTAACGAAGTAAAAATTGGAGAGTTTTTTAAAGTCACGTGACATCATCGCACCGTCACCTGTTGCTAGTCACGTGCCTTACTGACTGACAGATGTATCTCTAGCCTCTCTCGGTGGGTCCAATTAACAATCAGCATGACGTGTACTCAATAGTGAGTCCCAGTAAAAATGACACGTGTAAATAATTAAAATTAAAAAATTTAAAAAAATTGTTGACAGTGATAGTGATTAGCTGAGATGACATCTAGCGAAAGAATGAATATGTATTCCATCACAATTACTTTGCCTATCATTATTTAATAATCAATGTTTTCCTCATAAAAATATTATTTGAAATTATATTTTTTTATTTTATTTACAAAAAATAAAATTGGAGTTGAAGATAGAATAGTTGATTATAGTTTGTGCAAATAATATCTTCGTGATTTGAATTTATGCGTTTTCATCTTAAAAAATATGAATGTGATTTTAAAATGAAAATAATTTGATCGAATAATCATAAAAAAAAATTAGAAGGAAAAATTCAAACAAAAATATATAGCGAAAGTTGAGACAGAATTTCGGATATTTACCATATTTCAAATACAATTTTAGGTTATATTCATATTTTTATAGTCGAACATTAATTTTTATTAAGCTAAAAAAGTAAAAAAAATATCCGTAACATTACGTATTATATCATATATATATATATATATATATATATATATATATATATATATAATCTAATGTCTTAAAGTTGGATTTATAGAAGTCGCATCACACCAACATCAACGCAAGAATCTAGTTGCGTCTGATGATATAATTAAATAAATAATAAACATTTTTTTCTTTTCTTAAAAGTGTATATTGATATTTTCGTACTACAAAGACTTGAGTTGTGACGTCAAAAGAATAATAATTGAAATAATAGTGGAATAGAATTATTAACAGAATTTGCCAAAAACGACTCGTGAAAATTCTAATTTTGATTAGTGAAGTGTATTTTTATATAAGTAGAGTTTGGAGAGAGTAGTGTATATCGTAACGATATTATTTTATTTTAGGAATAATTATATAGAATAACGTAACTACAGTTTGATTTATTTGTGTTCCATAACAAATTGTTTGTCAGTCGCCTCTCTCCCTCATATTCTCGCTCGCCACTCTCCCTCTCTCGCTCGCCTCTCTCGCTTTATACAATAGAATTGTATAAATTGTGTTTCTGTTTGTATAAAGCGAAGAAATTGTATAATACACATGCAAATACATATATCTCCGTCCTATACACTTATAATTATACATGCCCAAGTCTCTTTTGCCTTTCTCTCTTTCTCGTTTTATACAAATTCAAATTGTATATAATTTATATCTTTCTCGTTTTATACAATTCGATTCAATTGCATATTTGCTGCTCAAGTCTTTTTTGCCTTTCTTTCTTTCTCGTTTTATACAAATTCAAATTGTATATAATTTCTCTCTTTCTCGTTTTATACAATTCGATTCAATTGTATACAAATTTAAATTTTTTACATATATACAAACACATATAATTGAATTAAGAGGCTAACAACAATTTTTACAAATGAGAGGCTAACAACAATTTATACAAATGGCTTGCAGCGAAATCATACAAATCTGAAGAGGAACCGACGAATTATACAATTGGTTCTTTGTATATATGTGTAGCAAAATAAACAATGCCTTCAGTTGTATATGTATAGATATATATATTTGCTATGGAGCGTAATTATACAAACTTTGTTATATCATACAAATTTAAATTTTGTGCTTGCTATATGTGAAAGTTGCCCTTTATTTTATGAAGGCGTATAAATTGTTCTGATAAAACTCAAGTTAAGAAATGAAATATAGTGGTGATTCAGTATTTGAGCCATAATTAAGTCGAAAATAATAAAAACAACAAATAATATGATAACCAAAATAAAGAAAATACATAACGTGTAATAATAATAAAATCGAAGAATGAAACAATAGAGAGTAATAAAAAGGATAATCCTCTGGAGTAGCTCAGTGATTTGGATTTAAAATTTTCATGTTTGAGGTTTCAAAGCGCAGCAAACATGCATCTTGTAAGACATTATCAGCTCAACCTTTTGCTCTGTAGTCTCCTGGCTTAGGTAACTCGTGCCTTGTGATTTTATTCTTTTTTTTCAATGTCAAGATATTTTCAGTTAATTTTTGTTTCTTAAAATGGTGAAAGATTAAAACCAAATACAATTTGAAACTAAGAGATCATTAATAGCTAATTTAAATAGGAAGATATTATCAAAAAAAAATAAAATCTACTAATAATAATTTGCCTTTTTTTTTTTTTGCCGTTTTCCATATTTTAAAATTGAATGGTATTACTTTCGTTTCCTTTTATTTTTTTTCCATAAGCTTAAATTTAAGTAGCAAACTGCCAATTTTTATTTTTTTTAAAAAAATTGTCGTTTCTTTTCAAGTCAATTCGATAGAGTGATGGAAAATAGAAGAAAAAGGTGGTGTTATCTATCTTCCATTGGTAACAATAGGGATCTTTCACTCATTTACAATATTTATGTCTAATTTATTGCTCATACTTTCACTTTGACTATTCAAATGTCAAATCGTATTTTAGTCAAAAACATATACAACTTAAATATTATACTAATAAATATTTGTACCGAAAAGTATATAATATTTGTTTAAATATAAAGGGTGTACCGTTTGGTAAATACATATATATTTTGTTTATTTCGTCATATTTTTTGGAATAAAAATTCGATCAAGTATAATTAGATCAAGTAATGTTCAATGACCTTATAGATTCATGCCATGTGTGCTATATAATAATTTATGGTTGAGATTGATTTAAATCATATATTCATCTTAATAATAAAAACAACAAAAGCGTCAATTATTTTTATTTTTTAAAACTATCAAATAAAATAATTAAGTGTATCCAAGCTAATATTTTCAAGACAAAAATAAGACTGACAGAAATATGTGGACTTCCCGACATTTTTACCTGCAAAACCTCGTACTTGTATCTGATTTTTTATATTATACTATTTTTAAAGAATTCGACATTTTTGAAAAATCTGAATAAATATATTTTTATAATTATTTGAAAACCTCAATTAAGTATTTAAAAAAAATAACGTATTATCATGTTCTTTAGTTGAATTATTATTTAGAACTCAAATATGTTTTTAAGTTTGATTTATTCTTGGAGATTACTTCAGAAATTGAAGAAAACATGTGTGAAATTACTCCTGAACAAGTTTGTCGGGTAAAAAGTCAGAAAATTTGCATATTCCCGTCAATCTTTAAAAAAATTTCTTGAAATTATTAGCTTGGGTACCAAATTGCTTTCTTTGATAATTTTAAAAAATAAAAAAGTTGTCCACTTTGTTGTTTTTATTATTTTAATTAATGAGTATATAATTTAAAAGGATCTCAATCACAAAATATTATATAGTACACATGACATAAATCTATAAGGTCATTAAACATTACATGACCTAATTATATTTGACTGGATCTTTATTCCAATTTTTGAAAGATATTTTCTTTAGAAAAATTATAAATAATAATATAACTAGGATAAACAAGTTTTGTGTCTGATGGTTAAATTTTCACACTAATGGTCTCTTTCCATTCACTAATACATGTTACCTAATATCTCCATCCTTCACCTTGATAAAATATATCTAAATTATACATAAGTATTTTTTGAAATAATATATTTTATTTATATATGTAACACAAGAAATATATATATTTTCCTTCATCCTAAACACACAAAAACCTTTATACGAGCATTATTTTTGTGTAGTTTGTTACATTTGTTGTTTAATCCTAAATAAATGTAACATTCTAGTTCTTAATATGATGGACATCATTTTTTCTAAAATCTAAAATTTCATACATTTTTATTTATTTACATTGTTTAAGTGCGGTTTGTCTTTGTAGGCTTGATTTATTTTTTTAGAAAAATGTGCTAGACAAGTGAATCGTGTTTACTAATGGGGCAACAATGAAAACTTTAATTCGAAAATGGTATTTATCATACATGATTGTCATATTGAGTTGCGTGATTATCGAAGGAGCTAGCAAAAAAAGAACGTATATATAATTCTGCCGAGGCGAAATCAGGATTAAAAGTGTGTGTGTGAGTGTATATATCTTAAATAGTGTGTATAATTCTGCAGAGGCAAAATCAGGATTAAAAGTTTGGGGATCCTAAAATTAGTTAATTAGGGATTCACAAATTAATATACATATAAATTTAATTAATTTTTTAGTATAAATATAGAGTTTACGGGTTCGTCTAGACCCATGAACCCCCACCTAGCTCCGCCTCTGTAATTCTGTATTTGATAATCGTATAAAAAAAAAAGAAGATGAAGTGGTTTCACTTGGCGATCGAGGGTGTAGGGATGAAGATTTTTGGGGCTTACCTAGTTTCGATTCTTAGCACTTTTTCATTTTTTATTTTTTTTTAGAATTTAGTGGTTAACCCTTTTTATCTTTTAAAAGAGTGTATCTAACCTAAACTTTATAGTATGTAATTGAAATGTCTATACTATTTGAAGCAAAAGAATTAACATATCTCATATTAAAGATAGTTGTATTCCCCACTCCTTCAATTCCTAAGTCTAATATCTTTGACATGATGTTAGTCCTATTATATCAATTTATATGACATTTTTTTTTTCCAGTCAATTTTAAAAAGAATAATATATGTCTAGACATATAGTTATACAAATATTCACGACTTATTTTAGATCACAATTTTTTTTTAAAAAATATATTTTTTAAAAGTTCGTATCAAATCAAACAACGTTACGTAAATTAAATAGAAAAGAAGTAGTTGGTGATGTGCTTAAAAAAGAGAAAACCACTTGGTCCCCCTATGCCAAGACAATTAGGGCTACTTGTATATCTTAGATACGAATCCTTACTGATCATTCAAAAGATTTTCCTTTATTACCTTTTCTCAACCAAGTAGCACATGCACATTAACAATTATCATAGTACTAAAAATGATGGAGGTTGCATATGTTATTTGCCACACGACAAGCGTTTTCTATTAAGAATTTTTCTATATTCAAAACTTGAATCTGAAATTACTGATTAAAGATAGAGCAATCTCATCCATTATTGGACGTCCTTTGATAGTAGAGTCATAATACTTTACTATTTTGTTTATATATATAGGTCTATGAATAATAGAAATATTTATATAAAACAATTTTTCATTCATGTTTTTAGAATTTATTACTTCTAATTATTTCCCTCCCAAAAAATAATAAAACTTTCTTGATAGAAATAATTTATGTTAGAAAGAAGAGCAACAAAATTAGTAGAGTAGGAAATTTCCTTATTCAATGGGAACAATAATGACAAGGGCTTGATTGCGATGAGTGATTCTGAACCAAGATGACCCCATCTAAGTGCCGCTCAAGCACTTTTGATGGCCCGTTTCAATTTATTTGTGTGATTTTGACTTAAAACAGATTTGGAGTTTAATAAAAAAAAATAGACTTTTGAATTTCGTAGTGTTAAACTATAAATTGAAATGAATGGTATAATTTTTTATTTTATTTTTAAGAATACTTATAATAAACTTATTATTTCTAAAAAATAACTTTCACAGTTCAGTCATCCCCTCAAATTTGGAGGACTAAGGTACTTGACTTACTTTCGAGTAACCCCCAACGCCATGCATAAATTTGTTGTTATATCAAATGTATTACTTTCTTTGCTTGAATTTTTTGTCTGACATTCACTTGACATATGTATTAAAATGCTTCTTAATTTTATAGTTTTAAATACATTCAATGAAAAATTATAATTAAATAGCTGTCAAAAAGAAAAAGATCAAGTTGAAAGGGAGTATTATTTTCTTTTTCACTATTTAGCTATATATTTTCTATGATCTTATCATCAATCAAATCTCATGTGAGTTCTTTATATACTTCACAATTCACATACAATCTATAATCAATTGTCTATACTATGACAGAATCAAATTTTTTAATTTAACAATATAAAAAAATAAGCGCACAAAGAATTCAACATAGATGTAAAAAATATATATGATTCCACATTGGTGACAGCCAAATGTGAATGGCCTACACTTTGCATGATAAAGTAACCTTGATTGGCTTACTTGCTGCAATCATTACCTCAATACTTATATTACAGCAGCTAGCACGCACGAGCTATATATCTTTATGGTTGTAGCCACTTTAAATATACATTGTTATTCCATATTGGAATCCCTCAAATTAACTTTACCGACTGATAGCAAATCTAACTAATAAAATTGCCTTGAAAGAAAATTCTTAATTTATCACTTTTTAATCTTGTCTTTTTATATATGTAGATTCCCATATCGTGAAAGCAACAAATCTTATCATCCAGCAAGGAAAATATATATTCATCTCTTTAGCTGGCCTTTGTTTAATTAATTTGTTGAAAGCTAACTACCTATAAAAGGGGAAATATATTTTGGGCTACATTTTAGGGGGGAAAAGAGTTGTAAAACTTAAGTGTGTTTCCATTGACTTATAAAGACCCTATTCTCGACTTCAATTCAATTACTCACTCATATTCGACTTTACCTTTCCATTGCGACTTGTGTGTCTTTACACTTTTCACCTTCGGAAATTTATACCAACTTGTCCAGTGTTTCAAGAATATATAATAGTAAATACTTATTTTCAAATCATTTCTCAAGATAAAAAATTATAACCAATTAATATGAGTATTGTGATGAGATACTCACATTAGTATTATATCTTAAAGAACATGTGAGCAATAATTTTACCTGTATCTCAAGTACTTCAAGGAAACGAATTTATCTTAGGCTGATATTAATTATTATACGAGAAAATTTTCAAAGCAGCAAGGCTGAGTTAGTAATGAGATATTAGTCGAAAGACAGAAATGACAAGGATTCTTTCTCTTCAAACAAACTAATACAGAATATTTTTTAATGACTTCATTATTATTATCACAAACAATAATTCTATATACAAATAAATTTGGCAGAAAATTATCATTTTCATAATGAATTTGATAATATATTACATATCCTAAAATCAAAACACAATGTTTTGATAAAAGTTGCTAACAGCACGATTACTGACTATTACAGTTCTTTATGAAAACCCATCCGAACAAAAAAAATAAAAAATCAAGAATAACAATGATAGAAGATGAGAGACCTCACATATTAACATGACTTGCAAATAAAAATTTATACATTACAAGCAAATAGCATTCAAGGTAGGAGATGAAAAATCACATATATGTTGACAAGGTTTTACAATTCTTAAGAAAAAATTATACAAATCAAGCAAATGAAGTAATCGATGGGGCACTTTTATAAAATGTAAGATTTTGGGGCAAAAACAAGTTTGAAGTAGCTTTTGAGATTTGAAAACTAATCTCCCAAAAACTAGATGATTTCTGACAAAAGATAATAATTCTACAAGATACTTCCAAAATCTATGACCAAATGAATCCTTAGATATTTCAGTAACATGGAAAAAACTGAGAATGAAATTTTGAAGGGTATATATATATATATATATATATATATATATATATATATATATATATATTCTCTTTTTCACCACAACGTTGTAGAAATGGTTGACTATCAGTTTATCTACTTTGGACCAAAAAATTCGATTTGCCCCCAAAATGATAAATCCATTTACCCTTTTCCATAGCAATAATAAAGCCAAGCAGAAGTAACTAGAATAATTTGATTGTGAGGTAAACTATAAACATATTAGAGAAGAGATTAATAATTGGACATCTAATAATGCTCCTAACCTTCTATAGATCCAAAGAGTTGTAAGCTTCTTCGCCTTCTTCATATTCCTCGTCCATGAAATCCTCTTTCTGGAAACAATCATCTTCAAATAGGAAGGTTGGGGCTTCTTTATGCTTCTGGGAGTTACGATCATTTAATCCGATGACTAAAATAATCTTCTCCCTGATGCAATTTCCAACATTATCCATGTTAACCTCTTGAGACTGTACCCCGAGAAGAGAACAACATTCTTCTTGGAAGTTCAAGTCATTGGAGGATAAGATCAGGTGAGCAAGCGTTTTTGCAAGGTCAGGTGCATAATCACAGGTCTGCGGGAGAAACAAATTCAGAACCTTAGCTATGTATGCAAAGGAAAACTGAAATGTTGGCCATTCGCAACCAAGATTATAATCAGGTAGAAGGTGTATCGAGATTTTAAGTTGGTTCATGTGGAATCCTATTGCACCTATTGCTAAGTTAAACAGACACAGATACAAACTATTCAAATATATAGCTAACGTCTGGGATAGAGGTTGCGGATACATTACCTACTGCCATACTATATACGCCCCTGACCATGGATATGGGTACTGAATTTAAAAGAACTCTGCAGAAACATATGAAAGCATATGCACTTCCAGCTAATAAAAATGCTATATATCTGACAACCTGGAACAACAGTGCTAAACAGAGGATGCTTTAAAAGCCATTCCCAGTAAAAAGGAGAATTTTTCCTAGGAAGCTTTCATCTCCAATGAGGCAATGAGAATAGATTTCTTGCCAATCAATGCTCTTATTTATGTTTGAATAATTGTCATCCCTTATTCAGATTCAATCAGCACTAGTCATATAGAACATCATATGGTCTTTAAAGAATGTTAAGTCCACAGCATGCCTAGTTTCTGTATGTGAATTACCTAGCCAGCTGGAATTACTGAATACTGTCTGCTTAGCAACCACTCTTTAAAATCCGCATCAAAAGAAGAAGAAAAAACAAACTAAACTACTTTTTCTGCTTCATGATTGGGTATGGACGTATAAGAATGCAGAATAGATCAAAAAATAGGAGGTATTTTGTTCATAGCCAAGCCAATACTAGGAACTAGAAAATCCAATGACCAGAAAGAATGCAGAGAAGAGTGAGAAAATTACCTTAAGTGCACGTGTACTTAGGAGAACACCTTGATTATTTTCTTTCAAGTCATCCAAAGCACACTTGATAGCTTTTCTAGCCAGATTTCGATCAGGTAAACTGCTTTCTGCAACCCACTGTTTCACCTTGTCAGCAAGTTAAGCAGAAGACAATTCTCATTGTTTGAAGTTAATGCTAAGAGTGTATGACCATGTCAATTCTCATGGATATGTATTATATTATGATGGATATTGTCTATGGTAACAATGGATGGCAATATGAATTTGGAAATCTGGTGGCAGGTTCTCCCATTCCAGCATTACACTATCATCATGATCTGCAACACTCCGCAGAGCCAACCCATAGCTTTTCCAGTTGATGCTTGTGAATGCATCGAGGGATGACGGAGCAATAGAACAAGGTACAAAGTCTTTGAAATATAAGACCTGAAATCAGGCATAGAAGATCATTAATACAAATTAAAGAAACACAAACAAACTACAATACTGAAAAGAAAATGTTAAGGCGTGCAAGATACTGGCTTAACTGAAAGAAGACGAGTAAGTAATGCTTAGAGATGATTTTAAAAAACTTTAACAGCTGCTCATCAACAGATAAATGGAACTTAATTTTTAAAAAAAATTCTTAAATATTTTGTTAATCTGAACATTGCATTTCAAAGATCTTGGGTTGATTAACTAAAACTCCAACAGGAGGGAGGTTTGTGATTAGTGGATAACTTAAGCCAAAAGCTCACTTGTATTACTGTCAACTGGAACATGCCCTCAATTTGTATTATTCAGGGTCGGAATGTGACCCAAACTATTAACAATGATCCGTCCTTGGCAATGGGCGAAGAACCTATTACTACTGTCAATCTATAAATACTATAATATAAGTAAACCCTTTGATCGGAAAAAAAAAACTGGAACAAGCCTACTCAAAATTATGTCAAACTCACACTGATGGCAGTACAATGTTAGAAGGGAAACTAGCTGGGAGAAGAGGGGGTTCTAAGAGGTCATCAGGGAAAAATTGTCATGGCTTTCTCAGAGCTTCTTCCTTTAAGTTCTAGAAATGCTGGAGTATTGCAGCTAGCACTGGCTTGCAGGGGTTTCCAGATAATGGAATTACTAATGTGCTACTGGAAATGGACTTCAAAATAGTAGTGGATATGATCAATGGCATCAGTGAACCATCAAAGCTGACTGGCTTGATATCCAGAATCCAGAATATTTTGACAAGCATGCACGGAAGGGGAACTCAATGCTATGGAGGATGGGCTAGCTAAGTTTGGAGCTATCAAACAATCTTACAGAATTTCTATATCTGCTAATGAGCTCCCTCAAGCAGTGAGAGGAGTTTATATCATGGATAAAGCTGGGTTTGCTAACTTTAAGATCAAGACACAGAAGAAAGGAATTGGCCAAGGTTAGTGAGTAAGTGAGGATTCATATTGGAATCGTTATAGGTTCATCGCACCTTTTTTGTGAGCTTAGCTGATAAATAGGATTTCCCCAAAACCTTCCCTTTGTCTCCTCACTTGTATTTCATTTACTTTGGAGGTTAGATATCAAGTCCCCCTCCTTCGTTATACATTTGGAAACAACTGTAAGGACTAGAAATGGCTGGGACAGCCAACCGATAACTTGTATAGTTCACTTAGCAAAAGCTTTTGATATCCTCGAAGTTTAATAAGCAATATTTAATTAGACTCAATACCAGAGACCATATTTGTCCACAGTAGATAAGATCGGATAATTAATATATCCTGTTTGGTGTACACTGGGGAAACTGTAGATTTTAGAAAATTAGTTTATTTTATATTACAATATGAAAATCACAGTTTCCACATAGAATTTGGTTTCCTGATATGTAATCTATTTATGAACATAAATGGAGCCACATGGTCAGTGAGGATTATATTGCCAACCCCAACTTGCTTGGGATTGAGACATAGTTGTTGTATGTGTAATGTAACATATCCAATCCAATGTCATCCAGATGGCCATAAAGAAAAAGGTCCACTAGCTGGCCCTCAAAAGTTCAAAAATATTTTTCAGTTATTACTCACATAAATAGCTATCTACTCCATGATGTAGGGGAAATTGCATAAATCTTAGCCTCCACACACCATAAAGTGCACAAGGTTCTTCACCTTGTGCTCCATGCTTATATGAAAACAAGAGATTCATAGTGATAAAAGACCCCTGAAAGTTGAAATCCCAAAGACATAAAATAATGCATATCTGTGATATGATCATTAGTTTTCACAATCCACACATTCAAGGACAACAAATGAACTCAAAACACAAGTTAATAGATGTTGGGAAAGAATATGCAACATGGCATCTTTACAGTGAACTATTATCTAACATTTGGTCACAACATAATTAATAAAGCACATATTGGAATGCAAACATTTTTTACGCTTTTAAGAGTTTTCTTCAATTAATAATCCAAAGCAAACCTCTGTTTTCATGTCTTGTTCACTGATGCTGGAAGAAGGGACTAGTTCTGACATCTCATTGATAATCACAACAGCTTCCACCACCTGGCTATTTCCCTGAGAACTACCTGAAGAGTTAGCAACCCCAGTTCCAACCTTCAGGTTTTCCCTGAAATAAGAAACGACGACTTTATGTACAAGCTTGTTTAATGCACTGCACATTGATATTTTTGTTTTGTTTTTGGCTCTGCACAACAGTTACATCTCCAAAGATCCTATATAAGATGTGGCAGTTTTACATATACCATATGAGCCGTTGCCATTTCTAGTTTAGCACCACAAATAGATCTCAATTAAATTACGTTAGCAAACTTAAATCCTCCTACATCAAAACATAGAAGGAGTCAATTGAGCTGTCAACCAGATTATGAAAAACTTAAGTACGACTTCCTGCATGCTACATGTGATCAATTGTCTTACCTCTACTCCTCCTTAAGTCTGCTTCTATGGTGGGAGTTCTAGCATTCCCTTTTATGTTTGATCCTGATTTTCTCTCACCTGGTCCAGTGCATCCCAAGCTTCTTTTTCCCATCTTCACTCAATCTAACTATTTGTCACCAGTATTTTAAGAAGGTAAAATTTACAAATTGTATATTTCAGAACAATAATGCACTACTTATATCACACTGAAGTAGCTTATGAACTGTCATACATACAGACAAAACCACATAAGAAAGAGAGAAGTGCAAATGTTACACTTTTTAATGGGAACATTGCAGGATGAAAGGCTAGCTTAAAGTTACTAAATGAAATAGTCCATGTAAAACAAGGAAATGACAAAGTTCAGGTAACTATGTCAAAGTGTACAATGAAGAAACAAGAAATTGCTAAGTACTCTTTGTTATCTTTTTATATTAGCACCTAAGAATTATGATTTCAACATGTGGAAGTAAGACCTACTAACACATTATATCCACCTTTCAACAAAAACTAGAGGTTGGAATGCATCCATCATTCATTAACCAAAACCTAGCACCTTTCTAGTACTTACCCAATTGGGAAGCAAGTTTGGTGCTTACGAATATAATCCTTGAGTCCCACTTTCAAGCATTCTATGCTTTCAACAGGAGTATATGCAGAGCTGCCCTCAATTGCTAGAATACGACTTTCAATCTGTGAACCCAAAGGATCATCTCCACATACTAAGAGTTCCATTACAACTTTCTGTAAGAAGAGAAACAAGCTATCAGCCACAGAGAGGTAGAGGTCCTAGGCTCCTAGCTATTTCCTAGGAAACAGGATATGGAAAAAGATAACTTTTTTAATATAATAAGGCCAAAGAAGTAGGTTAAAATGACATATAAAAAGCTTAAAACTTGCGAATTTTATTGCGAATCTGATAACAACAGAAATATTTTTGACATGGTGAACTCATCCAAAATATATACACTTGCTTTTAGTAGGTTCACACTGAACGCCTTGAGCTGTCTGAGCAGTTAGTAGCTATCATTTATAAGAGGGGTCTATAGAGAAGATAGTTGCATTTGATTTGAATACAAAGCATTTCAAGAAAAGTAATGAACTAACCGGAATCTTCAGAAGGATCATCTGCGTAGACAGCAATGAAAAACTGTAGTTAGTGAATTTTTCATATAATATAGGAAATCATAGCTAGAATCAGCTGATAGACACGAAAATGAACCTTTTGAATAAAGCAAGTAATCTCTGCCAATAAGTCATCAAGGCTCTTGGATATTGTTATTGATACTTCAGTCCCACTGCAAGGTATAACTAATTAACCATGTGCGGAAAGACAGAAGCATAGAAAGGAGGGAACACACTAGATGGGTATGGTCAAGAGAAAACTAATTTAAGAGTAGCATCACATGGATGGAGCCCCTGAAGATGGCATACCTGAATTTGGCACCATTCTTTGCAGTTGAGGGTAGCTTTGTCAGTCTCCCAGCAGAATTACAATCTTTTAGATTTACGTTTAAATTGTGTATCTCGCTATCAGATATGCCTGCAACTTTCATCCCTCAGTTTAAACTACCAAATGTTCTCAATCATATGAGATATAGGAGTACTTCCAACGTTGTGTAATTGTCATAGGTAAGACATATATTATATATGTAAAAACTTATATAAAGTTATAAACCTGTCATTATGAAAGATAATTATATCCAGAAACGATTCTTCCAGAGCAATACCAACAGTTTATTACTAGGAGATAATGATCACCCTAAGCTAAAAGACAAGTTGTGTGAGCTTGATTAGTTTTTGTTAAGTTGGATAACAACATAAAGTTCGATGAACTGTCAAACTGCATCAATTCCGCTTTTTAGTGGATACAACCATTCTGAAGATGTTACAGATGAACATGTATTCTGTCATTAAAATTTAATGGTTAAGGAACTGTATCATTCAAGACGTGATTAGCCAGGATTCAGAGAAGAGTTAGCAATGAGACGTTTTGAGTAAACAGTTAATCCCAATTTACCATGTTCACAAGATACAAGTTACAAAAATGAGGATGTTCAGATGGATGTGTAGGCATTCTAGGAGAGATAAGATTATAAATGAAGATATCCAGGAAAAAGTGGGAGTAGCATCCGTGGTGGACAAGATGAGGGAAGCGAGGCCTGAGATGGTTTGGGCATTGAAGAGGAGAGGTACAGAATCCCCAATAAGGAGGTGTGAGAGGTTGGATATACTGGATATGAGGAAAGGTAGAGGTAGACCGAAGAAGTATTGGGTAGAGCCGTAGAGGTGATTAGATAGGACATGGTGCAGCTTCAGCTCACCAAGGACACGAGGATATGGAGATCGTGGATTAGAGTAGAAAGTTAGTAGGTAGTTGAGTTTTGTCTCACTTTTCAGCGGGATTAGGTTTGGCAGGAGTCTGAAAGCACCGCGTATGTCGTAGTATTAGTCTTATACTTCTTTTTTTCTTGCTTTGGATAGGTGTTATCATATTTTATTTTTATTTCGGTTACCTCATTATTTCGTTATTGGAACTGTTCTTTCTTTGGACAGTATGTACTACTTCTCTTATTAATTGACCTGTTTTCTCCACTGCCTTTTACATAATTATTTTGACTTTTGTATTTGACCCGAGGGTCTCTTAGAAACAGCCTCTCTACCTCCACGAGGTAGGAGTAAGATTTGTATACTCTCTATACTCCCCTGACCTTACTTGTGGGATTACACTCTACTCTCCCTAGACTCCACATATGAGATTACAGTGGGTATGTCGTTGTTGTTTGTAATTTACCATAAGAAAATGTAGAGTTGCTTTATTGGTAATGCCTCTTTTCTATTTAAGCGTTTCAAGGTTCTGAGACTGTTCGAATAGCAAAACCAAAATGTTGTGGTGTTAGTTTGACCTCTAAGTATCTGCAGCTTTAGAAAGCTGCCTCTAATCTTAAGGTCATTATCAAATCCCTCAAAGGACAAAGGAAAGAACAGGACTAGCTAGAGTAACACGTGCAGATTATGTCATGCATAAACTGCCACCAAAGCATAGACTAATGGAAAAACCAATCACGTCTCAGCTCACAAGAGTTTTAGAAAACTAAAGAGCAAAGTTCAGAGGAGCAGAAGGCAAGCAAGAAGTTCATCCTCTACAGTTGAAGTAGTTACAGTACTTTATTGATACAACTTCAATCATACATCACAAAAATATTACTACTATTTTCAAAATTTCTCAGTTTTTATTCTAACAATAAATCTGACTAGGCAAAAGAATTATTCACCAAGAAGGGTAAGACTTACTTGTAGTTGCAAGAGAAATCATCCCATCTGCAATGTAATTATACTATATCATCAGCACTCTTACAGGTGAGAAAAAAACTTATGGAAGGCTTTTCAATCGCATCTTCCAGGCAGACATTAAAGGCCGAGACACATAATTTTGAGTTGCAATACCTGTGAACGCCATGAGATAATTAAAAATTGAATTCTTATGTTAGTTAGTTATTTTTCCTCTCTTTATGTTGTTTTCCATTTTTTCTTGTTCGGCGGCCATGGGAGTAAAACAAAGGCATTTATGCAACTTGTACACTTGGTGAATGTTCTGTTACTTTTTCCCGAATCATCATATTTCGTTCTCTTTCATCTCACCCCACAATATACTCCTCTTTTTCAGCTCCCTAATCTGTTTGCTCAAATCTGAAGAACAATGTTCCAACTTCCAAGTATCTCAAATTGTGCATCAAATTGTGCTTCTACTCCAAGGGATGGAGTAGACGGTGACGTTTTCTAGTACTTTAATCAGCATTTTAGTTGGTCCGAATAAATTCTAGTCGTGGATTATGGGACATGCACCATCTAGGAACCACATGCACAATTGTCTCGGTGTTGTGCCTAAACAGGAGAATAGATCGTCACTCCTTTTGTCCCAAAATATGTGTCACTTTTCACTTTTTGATAGTCAATTTGACTAGTCTTCGAACTTCGAAGCGATACTGGATTAGATTAAATCAATATTTTAGAATTAAAATTTAAATATCCCAAAACAATACGAAAATTATTATAAGTTGCAATTCTTCACATATCAATGTGGTGAAAAGATATATCTTAAAATGTTGGTCAAAGTTCTTTTAGTGTGAGGTCTTGTTTCCTTCGTATTTACGACACACAGATATGTATAGATGAGAGCTCTGTGTCTACTGAACCTTAAACCAAAGCTATGTGCGCATCATGTATAACTCTCTGAGAAATATAACTTGGGAAAATAGAGTCAAAACATAACAAGCATGTAATCGCCAATTTCTTACCCCATTGATTAGCCAGAGTAGGGTCGTCTCGGTATTTCAGATATTGGTAATCCTCTGGTTTGCTCCCAACACCAGTATCAGAAACTGTTGGTGAGAAAATTCAATGATTCATTATCATAGATTCGTTCTCTAACTGTATTAACACAATAAATCAAACTGCAGTTCGAACTTCAAAGTACAACTCCGTATATAGTTACTTAAACGCAATTTCATTTCCCTATTACAAGCACGAAAAAGTTTCGGATCAGAAAGAAGGAAAAATTACTCGCAATTGTGAATTTCATAAATCCAGAAAAAACTAGTCAATACGTCTTGCAAACTGAATCACTATCAGATGACACATTTCTTCTACCATCATAGACATAAATATACAGAATTACGGCATTACGTTGAGACAACAGATACGAAACACACACTCATAGAGAGAGAAATTGCCTGATATTCGAACGAGCGGGAGTGCAAATCGAGAAAACGAGGTCAATTTCACGGATAATCTGCAAAGATCATCGGACATGCGGCATCGTTGAACGGCGCAGAAAATGAGCTGCAAAAGTAGAAGAAGAGTGAAAGTGAAGTGAATAAATTGTAAGTAATGCCAAGTTGAAATTTGATTAGAAATGCATAGTGGCTATGTTTGAGAGGAAAAAAACTCACATGCTTATAGAGCATTTTCACAGAGGAGATTTCGATTTCCATTGAAGTTGCAGTATGCGGAAGAAGCACGCACTGTATACCCGCCAATTGCAATCATCTGGAACTTTGGGTGCTTCGGGTGTGTTTATATTGCCGCTTAAAGCCTTAAACAAATTTAGAATTTAAATTTAAATTAATGAATAACCAATACTCTATATCCATCATTCTTTTGTAACAAATGAATCGAACCTAACATTATTATAAATTTCATTTTCATTGCTGGTTATATTTTCATACGTATACTATGTCTTTCGTATTTAAAGAAAAAGATATGTATCTTACGTCTCTAAATTTGAGAACCTCATTTCTTTAACAACGACATATTATAATTTATTTTTCTAAAATAATATGGAATACTATTTGTACAAAAATTAAAGTTTTCATATAAAATGAAAGATTTATTAGAAGAAACACGTCATTTTTTAAGTAGAATTTAAGTTTACTCCATTTGATTTTGACTTGGACAGACCACTAATATGCTTGAGCCGCCCTATATTCCACGTTCATGATGGAACCAAGACGACGGCCTATCTTATATTGGCATTTGATTTTGACTTGGACAGATCACTAATATGCTTAAGTTGCCTCTATATTTCACGTTCATGATGGACCTATCTTATATTGGCAAAGGAAGACATAGTTCAAGTGTCACTTAATACTCGGACTAATCGACTTCAGCCTAGCTACACCTGATCAAAGTAATAAAGCCGAAGCAATACTTATTTCTTGAAATTTATCTCTTTAATAGACTTTTTTTATTCCTCCTAAACTATGTCAATCAGTCCATAGCTGAAGTCGATCCTCTCTTTGGCACTTCACCTATGGCTAATCTCAAGTCTCTTTCTCTCAACCGGACGGGCCAGTGTCACTTGGCACTCACCTAATGGCTAATCTCAAGTCTCTTTCTCTCAACCAGACGGGCCAATGTCACTGGAACATGTGAGGTTACATATATCTGCAGAAGACTGGCGAAACTGAAAAAAAGGCTACATGGTAGGAATATGCAATGTGCTGCAAAATAAAAGTCTCTCTGATGTAATGATTAATGTTCTTATCTGTTAGAAAGAAAAAAAAACGACACTCACAAGTATAAAAACAAAATACAATTTATATGCATAAATTGATGATAAAAAAAAACACAAATCTCAGGCAGAAGTTGACTCAAGTAAGCCTGAATATTATACGCAGCTACGGAGCGCACAACAGGAAGAACAGAGAGAAGCTCCAAATAGGAACTACACACCAAGATAATCAACTGTGGGGAAAACAGTGACCATTTTGCACCTGCCAACCCTGCATCTTAGTTGAATAATAAGCTAGCAAGACTTGAATGAGAAAATTAATGGAAATGACATCTTAAAGTTTAAAATTTATCAAGAAGGTTCAGAATCACCTAAAACACAGAAAATGTTAGTTAATCAGACAACAGCGCCGCATATGTTACAGTTGGTTGGTCAATCTCTCCCATCATCTAACCATAAACTACAAGAATGAGAAGCAACAGGGGCAGGGAAGAACAGCGAAAAGAGGGGAGGAGAGATCTTTTAACTCCTAGGATGACTGAAAACTAAAAGATCATAAAACAAAAAGGTAATGGTTTACTATCTTAATCTTTCAAGGTATCCAAAAAGCCCTGCAACTCTTTTAAGCCTTCTGCAGAAATGCTCCTATGCACCCTTCCGCGTGGGACAACCAAGTCGGGAGGTGGCTGCTTTTGGAAACACACCACAACCACAGATAAATTGTCCCCGCTCTTTCTTTTCAGAGCCTCATCAACGAGATCTTTGCTGCACATCACTGGATTATTGTGTTCCTGAAGCTTTCGACGAGCAAAGTCAACAGCATTCTGGCTCATGAAGACATCCCATATACCGTCACAGCCTATTATGAGAAACTCGTCCTCTTCTGTAAGTCTGGTGCTCATAACTTCAGGTTCTCCACTAAGTGGACCACCATCAATAGATTTTAATCCTTCCAAGTGCCAATCTCCTAAAGCACGAGCTACGTTAAGTTGTCCATTCAGGTAGCCATCATACACATATCCTCCAGAAGCTTCAATCCGCTCTTTCTCCCCAAAACAATCAGGTTTGTGATCTCTCGACATCTCAATAGCTTTACCACGACGACAAAGGACAGCTCTACAATCTCCTGCATTTGCCACAACCAGCGAACTGCTTCCCATGCAAAAGATCAAAGCACAAGTAAGATAAAATATTTAAGTGATCCCCTCACTCTAGGCTGAGAAAGCATGTGGGTAGCGGGGGTAGTTCAGTGTAGATATCCAAAAAATTATTGACAATATTGCAGGCAAATGAACAAAGAGTCGCGGTTCACATGGACATGGTGACAGATACATCTTTTGAAGAAAATTCTCTCAGAGAAATCTAATATTGAATGCAGATGGCACGATAAACTCATCTCCAGATAACATATTACTGAAAAGTAACTGAAAGAGCTTCCACAGGGGTGTTTAGTCAAAGTTCCAGGGCCATGAGAATTAGTACAAGTTCCAAACTTTGTTGCTCCTCGGTAGAGTAACTGACTAGGCAAACTGGGAGGATTGAGGTACGTAGGTGTGTGAAAAATACAGGATAAAAAAAATACAGGAATTTAGAGAGCCTCAAGCAAATAATTTAACTGAAAGATCGTACATGTTGTATATCTTGGACATAACAAATTACCTAAGAACTTAGTAGTAAAACAAGTATCCGCTTATCAAAAACAGAAAAACTATGAGAAAATTGCAAATATTCTAGTAGAAATGTAGTGCAGATGTTCTAGTTGAAAAGACACAGAATTCCTACAAATTAATGGTATCAAATTGCTTCAAAATTTAAGCCCACCTTGAACCTGGCTTAACCCATTGCCCCCATTCACAAATAATGAGAAATAAATGGAAACTGTGCAACAAATGAATTTTTAAGTCAACAACAGATGATTATAGTTGAGAGCCAGTGAACCTTCCAATAACAAGGGCTGCCAAAGCAGTGGTACCGGAAGCAAGATCAGCATCCAAGTTGCAGGCTTCTGCGAAAGCAGTATCAGTTTGCAAAAATGCAGAAGAAATTGCCCTATCAATCTGCCTTGGGAAGTCTTCGTCCTCAGCAATAAACTTTGGTAAATGGTTGCAAGCAAAGTCAGCTGCATGTTTTCCTCCGTGTCCATCGAAAACCTTGCATTAAGAAGAACAAAAAGGTTGAGTTTTAATACATCAAACAATTTTTTAAAACTATATCCACCATGGATCTGTGCATATGCAAAATGTCTTAAATGCTTCCTCACACCCACAAACATCCCAAAAGCAAGAAGATTTTCAATCTGTAAGCAAGCTTGATCTTAAAGTCAATACTCTTCAGTTTCATTGCACAAAAGCAACACAAAAAAGGTAGGCACTCTAAGTTAAATTTTGAGATATCTAAAACAGATCCCAAAATTTGAATTTTTCTTTCTCAGCCAAGAAAGTACTCACAGTTCTTGGTGTTACTTCAAGCTCCAAAGAAACACTAATTCCGAGAATACTCCAGGCAATTGTTGGAAACATAATGAAATGAAACAAACAGAGTGGGTAAATAAGCAACTCTGTGAACACACTAATCAGCTTGAAACTTCTTTATCACCATTCAGCTCCAGTACCATCTTGATGGTGGCAGCATAATGACTAGTTAATGATTGTTTCAAACACCAAACAGTACATGCTTGAAATGATTTTAATGATAAACTTTTTGTATGAACTGAAATGATTTAACTGATATCATTAGATTTTGAGTATGAGGAGAAACATTCCAGCTCCCTCCCCTTCAAGGATAAAAAGAGGCCATGCAATGTAAACTTAAGGGGGGGAAAATCCTTATAAATTCCCTTTCCTTAGTTTTATCAATATACCCAACTAGCCATGGGAAGAAAATAACATCAACATCATAAAACATAAGACATCTAACTATTTCATCAAGAATTCAAGACATTCCCTCCTGGCACATCAGTTTCCAACATTCCCAAAGCATGTAGAGTGGAAAGGGCTACCCGCCATCTAGCGATTCTAACCAAGTACCACGAAATTACAGCCAATCCCACCAATTTATTACGAAAAAAGGAGGGAAAAAAACTGATACAAAAAAATTTAGAAAATGCACTTTGTTCTGAAACTTCAAAGTGCCCATTGTTTGTGTTTCTTTCCTCCCTTTCAACTATTTGTATTTTATGACTTGTGAGCCTCAGGTTGACAGTTCAATTTTTCTTGTTAGTTCACTATCTGAACTTGAAGAGAGTGGATCTAGAGCTATTTACATAGCCCTAGAATTGATTTATACTTGTGTAATGCTAACGCAAACAAATAGATCAAGTCAACATATAGGTACCAAATACGTCTGAATATCAAGGTCCCGAATATGAAATTAAAATAAGAAAAATAAAAAGGTAGCACAATGCTCACTGAACCAGGGAAACTGCATCAATCAGGCATTGCTTCCCTGTCAAAATGTTGAATGATGATACGAACATAATTCATCCCCAACTATGCGGAATTAGAGTTTCCACCGTCTGTAATAAACTTATACTTTTTTCTATAAAATAATATTTATATCATGCCTCAAATTCGTGAAGTGCAAGATTGGAGAAAGTTGTTACCCCATAGAAGGCATGAGTCCCTTCATTAGAACTAGCTGTTCTATGGTGGCTCATTAAATTTTCGGTACACACATAAACATCTTCCATGCTTGACCGAGATCCAATGTCAGCCCAAGCACCCGAGCGAAGTATGGGAAGGTACTCTGTTGCATGATCACCTGTAGCTGTTCTTGGTTCAAGAAGAACATCTGATAACTTGGTTCTCACCTGGAAAATCTCCACTCAAAATTTCAATACACATTCTGAGAGTTTCAAGTTCTTTCGCTAGCAACTAATACAGAGAAAGATAAAAGTACAAAGTAGCACACCATGATTTCCCGATAAAGAGACCACAAAAACTTAATAAATAAATCATGCAAACAAACAAAGTAAAAGGATCCATTAGTTCAAACATTAAACTTATATTATTTCAAAATGTATGTACTTAAGAATTTTCATATAAACCTAGGACAAAATTCATATTAGATTAATGGAAGAGGTATACATTTCAAAGAATCAGAAGCAATAAACCAAGAAATTACATCCTCCTAGTAGATGCAACTCAACATAGTATCAGCAAGGCTTAAAGTTAAGTTCTGTAGAGTGGTGGTTAGACCAACATTGTTGTATGGGGCTGAGTGATGCCAGTCAAGAACGCACATGTTCAGCAGATGAAGGTTTCAAAGATGAAGATGCTTAGATGGATGTCTGGACATACTCGGAGAACTATGATTAAGAACGAAGCTACACGGGACAAGGTGGGAGTGACATTAGTGACAGACAAGATGAGGATGCTTAGATGGGAATGTGGACATGTGTGAACATACTCGGAAAGATAAGGATTAGAAATACTTATGCCCTGTAAATTTCAACATTTTATTTTGCAGAGACATCAAACACGGTTGGACCTATCCAATACCAATCGCTTCCACACAACTCCCCACTAAGACAACAGAATAGCTTCTATTGCTTTAGAAAATACATATGATAACCTTCCTAACTTTGGTTGCTATGTTTATCAAAAGTTAACTATAGAATATAAGCAAAAACACATTAATACCATACTGGGATATGCAACAAACAGAACAATAGAGAAGTACTTGTTTTGTTTCCTTTCTGCACTAAGACAACTAACCCAAATTATCAACTAAACAGCAAAATAAGCAAACTACACCTCAATGCCAAACTAGTTCGTATCGATTCTCCGTATCCATTCCAATACTCAATAATTCATCTTTTATAGTAACAAATTAAGTTTTTCTCAAACACCGGATCTAAGGTAAGTACATTCCAACTAGTAATTTTGCAAAGTAATAAATCAAACGCGAAAAATAAAAAAACATTTCCGATAAAGAAGAGAAATTTACCAAAGAGGGGTGTCGAACGAGGGCCTTTTTGGTGGCAGAAGCTACTAAACGGCGATCTCCAGCAAGAGGATTAGGCGGTTTGCTGTTGCTGGAGCTCTCATTTCCTCTGCTGCAATTATCAAACATCAATTTACTTTCTTCCATCTTGATTCTCAACCATAACTGCACACCAAAAAAAAAGGTGAATGAATGTAGAAATTTTGCAGAAAAATTAGGGATCTTCCGTGCAAATTTGATTGAATCTAGGGTTTAAAATGAAAGGGTTTTGAGGAGCGGGAAAATAGGGATTTTTAGGGTGTGGGAGGAAACAGAGAGGTATCCAGAGAATGCAATTGGTGTTTTTAGGGATCTCAGCGATGTTTTTGAGGTGGGGACTCAACCAAGACGACGGTGATTCCTTTAACCAAGTAAAAAGGTTTTCTTATATTGCTAATATAATATAATTGTTCTCTAAGTAAAAAAATTTATATATATATAATTGTTTTATATCATCAATAAAATTTAATTTATTATGATATATAGCATCTCATAGAGATAAGATAAAATTACTTACGATAAAAATTCGGAAAAAGACCTAAAATATCCTCGAAGTATTGAAAATGGTACAAAATTACCCTTCATCCACCTATTGACTCCAAAATATCCTTCCCACCAACTTATTGGCTCCAAAATACCCTTGTCATCCACATTTGGGTTCAAAATTGACTACTTATTTAACGGTTTTAAATTTAAACTATTTAAATATTTTTTTAAATACGTGACGCTCAACTGTTTGTTATAATTTTAACTTATTAGTATAATTTATAAATCAATCCACTACTCACCCACTACTAATTAAATTCCACCAAATTAATAAAACCGTCACATTACTAATGCAACAACAAGAAAGCTACTTCCAATTAAAGTTTTTAAAAATTTGAGGCGAAAATATCGATAGAAGTAAATTATCATACATTCAAGTGTCTAAATAAAAATTAACGATAAACTTAAAAGGCTGACTATGTTCATCTTAATTATTCTTTCGTCTCAATTATGTGATGTTACTTCATAGATAATTTTTTTTTAAAATATTATATTAAAGGTTTTAAAACAAACCATAAATATAATTATTCTCTAAGTAAATAATTGATAGGTGTTAAGTGTTGGAAATTATTTTTATGAATGAACAATTACGTATATGAATGAAATTATTGAAAGTGACAATAAATAGTTGATGTGCTTGGTGGATAAAGAATTAATAATTTGTTCTTTTTAATAAAAAGCTAAAATATCTTTTTTTAATAACTAAAATATCATTATCATTTTTATATAAAAAAACATAAATTTAGATATATCTTTGTATAGAAAATGATTATCAATGGGTTTGGAATGGGAGGTTTTGTTTTGAAAAGGGTATTTGGAGAATTAGAAAAAAATATTTTAAATAATACAATAATTGTTTTGTTTAAATTAGAAGTGTTTATAGGCTAAAAAAAACATAATAAGTTAAAATGATCAACTTATGACTATTGAGTATTTTATCAAATCTGTGGATAGACTAAAAAGAATGTTTAAGCTAATTTGATCGACTAATAAATTCCACGTATCATTAATTATATTATAATCATATCTCAATAACTTAATTGTACAAGAAACGTACTAAATGGATCAGAAGAGTATGAAGAAGAAAATGGACGTTGCTTCAATACGTGGAAATAGTATTTGATTCTTTAAGTGTTGGCATTTGCCTACACGTTTATAAACTATATATATTCAACTTTAAAATATTGTAATTAGTTACTATCAGCTCATACATTAATCCACAAGTTATAAAAAAAATTCTCAATCAATAGTTTCATATTTGCGCACTTACTATTTTTTTTTTTATTACATTTAAATATAGACTAAACTTACGTCTTATTATTCAGGTAAGTTCAAATTATTAGTCTAATTGCGAGATAATTTATTCGGACAATAGTTATAAAAAATTTAAATATTTATCTAAAACAATAATAACATATAATTGAATTTGTAAAGAACAAAACATGAGAAGACCTTGGTGTCTTTGGCTTTGGTGTATAGTTTAACAACCAAAGAATTCCATTGATTTTTCTTGTTGAATTTTCTTGCCAGAGTTTAAAGTCTGAATTTCGAACTATCAAGCTAACTTTTTTCATTTTGAATTTTTCATTAGTTAGAACTAATAATTTTATATTTAATTAGATGGAGTTTTTTAAACATATAAAGGTTTTCATAGAAATATAAAATTATAGTGGAATTAAATTACAGAACATACTAATTTGAGGCCATTCCTCAAATAGTATATACCTTTTAATTTATATATACATTAAAACCAAACAAAAAAAATATTATTTCCGTAGCTCTTTAATTTCCATTTTTTTTCTTCAGTTCACCTTTGAGCAATCAACATTTGGGCTAATCTCGAAAGGAACGGTTGCTCCACATTGTCCAGGGATACTAGCAGCGCGACTAAGTTCATCGTCCGTGGCATGCGATGCAAGACTCTTTATACACGAGCACGCGCTCTGACGGTCTGCAGTAGTAGTTGCAGAAGTAATAACAGATTCAAGTCCATTGCAGCAATCTGTCGGAACACTTCCACTAAACAAGACATAGTTAAGACATGGTTTAACACCATCGTACACGGTGTCACACGTGATCACCGCCTTAGCCGGTGGTGGTGCCACCACCATGTAAATGATCAGGATGAATGAAAAAAGCATTAATTCTAGGGCTAGTTGCCATTATAGCATTTGTAGTTTAATTTGAGTAATGTGAAATAACTATGTATGTGGAGTACTATTATTTATATTCTTCGGATTAGCCTCACTTATTAGGAGTTTATAGTATACAAATTAATGATGATTACAATGATGATATAAGAAGTAGGGGAAATTTCATATTTTATTTTCATTTATGTAAATTTATTCGAATTAAGTAAAATATTTTGATATATAATTGAATATGATGTAGGACAATTGACTCTAGTTTACATCGGGTAGTTTTTTTTTCTTTTTTTAATTCTCTAGGTGATTCTTTGTTATCTCTTTTAGTAGTAGTTTTCTTGTTCTAACTAGCTATGCTATTTATTAGTAATATATATTTAATTGTGTTAGGAGATAATACTATATTAATACATTAAAGAATATTGATTGCCTAGATTAAGATCTAGATTTCACTATCTAAATTTGATTATATTTCATTTGATTTATGATCACCTAGATATTTTCACTTATATTTAGGAGTCTTGTGTTTGCTTTTGTTGATCATATTAGTTCATTACACATTGATTGGCCATGGAAATATCACCACTGTCTACAATTTTCACTTTTGTGATGAGGTCTGAATGTATTTGATTCGGTCTTTTTAGGTCTTATGATAGCTAGTGCTCGATTTTATAACTTTCGCTTCTTAAGTGATATGATGTCGACGAACTCAATTTAGCTTTAAACATTAGTCAAATTGACTCTCGTAAAATAAAACGTGACAACTATTTTAAAACGAAATAATAGAACAATGCTATTTGTAATGGATAAAGTTTGGTTATTGTAATGTAACATTTTTATTAATCACAATAAAAGTACTAGACTTATTAGGCATATACCTTTACATACCTTTAAAACTATAACCTCTTAATAACAACTTTATTTTCAACAAACGATGTTATTACATAGAGAAATAGCAACATATATTTTATTTGACCTTTGAGCAGTCCACATCTGGGCTAATCTTGAACGGAACATGGGCGTGACATCGTCGGGACAGACCGGCTGCGCGGGCGAGTTCTTCAGGGTTGCACTATAAGCAACACTTTGATGCACGAGCAAAAGCTCTTGCGATCAAGGGTGGTCCTGGCAGTAGAAACGAGAGATTTGAGCCCACTGCAACATTCTGGTGGCACAGGTATGCCACCAAGTACGATGTAAGTGGCACATCCCTGGAGGCTGCTAAACACCGTGCTACACGATAGTAACGCCTCCGCTGGAAGTGCCACTGCCAGCACTGAGCAAATGAGGAGCAAATGAAGTGATTTCTTAGGACTAAAACAAATTGGATAACTAGCAATTGCCTTAATTGGAAGTATTTTTGTTGAGGAAAGCTTAGTGAAGATATTGAGTTTTTATACATACCCAAATTTTATTGTTTGACTTGTGCATCGATGATCGATTGCTAGCTGGATT